>CM028363.1:50175611-50737394 GCA_016624345.1 Platycodon grandiflorus
TGATGTTCTCTGTGTCCCTAATTTTCGTCTAAACTTGATTTCTGTGAGTAAAATTACTAGTGCACTAAACTAGTGTACAATTTTTTTCATACCTTTTGTGTTCTACAGGACTTGGCTACGGGGAAGATGATTGGCTCGAGTAAGCAACATAGTGGTCTCTATTACATGCCTCCATTACAAAGAACACTAATTTGCCATCAAACTTCACATTCATCCACTCTATGGCACATACGTCTTGGACACCCATCACCATCTCGCCTTAAATTAGATTCTTCTTCTTTACATTTGAATAACATTTCTTATGACAATAATTGTACTGTTTGTCCCATGGCAAAACAGACAAGACTTCCATTTCAATTAAGCTTTATATCAACTCATGTTTCGTTTGATTTATTACATTGTGATATTTGGGGTCCTCACAAAGTCCCAACACATTTCGGGTCACATTTCTTTCTTACTATAGTAGATGATTTCACAAGATGCATATGGATATTTCTCATGCAACACAAGTCTGAAACCCAAAACATTTTGAAATCGTACATTGACTTTGCTTATACCCAATTTCATGTTTATGTCAAAGCAATCAGAGTAGACAATGGTTCTAAATTCTCGTCCATGAGATCTTTTTTCCAATACCATGGTGTTGAATACCAACAAACTTATGTTTACATCCCATAACAAAATTGCGTTATCGAAAGAAAGCATCGCCATGTTCTTGCTGATGCTCGTGCACTTCTCTTTCAATCTCATTTACTTTTACATTTATGGGGGGGGGGAATATGTTTTAACCAGCGTTTATCTCATTAATCGACTACCCTCTCCATTGCTCTCAAATAAAACACCCTTTGAAATTCTATATAATCGTCCACTATCACTTGATCATCTAAGAGTTTTTGGTTATCTATGCTATGCTACTGTTACACATCCAACTCATAAATTCAATCCTCGTGCCAAACGTTGCATCTTTGTTGGATATCCAATTGGGCAAAAAGGATACAAATTATACGACATAGAAACAAGGAAATTTTTGTCAGTCGGGATGTCAAATTTTATGAACCATTTTTCCGTTTTCATCCACCTCAACTCCACAAAATTCAAATTTGGTTATACCGAACCCTATTTCTGAGATCCCAGAAACACAATTTAACTATTCATTTCCTTCTACCACTCATTCTCATAAACCCGAGCAAGCAAACATAACACATGCATCCATTTCTGATCAACCCCCTACATTCATTCCAAAAACCGAAAACACTAATCAACCTGCTACCTTTATGCAGAAACCGAAAATACACCCCCACTTCCAGACACATCAAACACCTCTTCCGAACCTCCTATTACTTCCGCTCCACCTTTGAGACAGTCAAATCGACCTATGCAAATTCCAGCTTGGCATAAAGACTACCTAATGTCATCTCAAGGTAGTCAATCTTCTTCAGCACCAAGTTCAAAGAAAGGTACTCGATATCCTCTCTCTTATTTTCTTTCTTACTCATGTCTTTCATCTTCTCATTCTACTTTTCTAGCCACCATTACAGATGAAAGTGAACCCAAAACTTATGCTCAAGATGTCCTTGATCCAAATTGGTGGAAAGCTATGGATACAACACATGTAGCTTAGTTCCTCTGCCCAATGTACATAAACCAATTGGTTGCAAATGGGTATACAAGATCAAGTACAAATCAGATGGAACTATCGAATGCTACAAGGCTCGTCTCGTCGCCAAAGGATTCAACTAAATTGAAGGTATCGACTATCAAGAAACATTTTCACCAACAGCCAAGCTTACAACCCTTCGATGTCTTCTCACTGTTGCTGCTGCTCACAACTGGTACATTCAACAATTTGACGTTCAAAATGCTTTTCTCCATGGTGAATTACATGAAGTTGTATACATGGAACCTCCACCTGTTCGTCGCCGACAGGGGGAAGAATCTTATGTGTCGGCTCAATAAGCTCTTTATGGACTTAAACAAGCATCAAAAAATTGGTTTGCACATTTTTAGACACCATTTGAAAGGCTGATTATTCACTTTTCACCAAGACTCAAGGAACTTCCTTCACATCGATCCTCATATATGTCGATAACATTCTCCTTGCAGGAAACAATTTACATGAAATGGAACGTTTTAAAGATTTTTTTCTCAAACGCTTTCGCATAAAAGACCGGGGACTTGAAGTACTTTTTAGGCATTGAATTCTCAAGATCAAGAAAAGGCATTTTCATGCCACAAAGGAAATATACACTCGACATTCTTCAAGACTTGAGACTCCTAGGGACAAGGCCAGACAATTTCCCGATGGAACAAAATTTGAAACTCACTTCCACTAATGGAGAATTGCTAAAAGAACCATCCAAATATAGAACACTATTGGCAGATTAATTTATTTGACTGTGACAAGACCCAACATAGTCTATTCAGTTCACACATTGAGTCAATTTATGCAAGAACCTAGAATACCCCATTGGGATGCTACCATCCGGATCCTTAAATACGTCAAGGGCACACCTGGACAAGGGTTATTACTGCCTTCAAACAATGATTTAGTTTTGAAAGCTTTTTGTGATTCAGATTGGGGAGGTTGTCGTGACACAAGAAGATAAGTTACTGGATATTATATATTTCTTGGAAAATCTCTCATATCATGGAAGTCAAAAAAGCAAGCCAACGTGATCTCTAGATCATCGGCCAAGGCTGAATATCGAGCCATGGCTAACTTATGCTTAGAACAAACATGGTTATACTATATACTAGATGACTTAAAAGTCCCCCATACAACACCTCTACCGTTATTTTGTGACAATCAAGCAGCTTTGCATATTGTGGCAAATCCTGTCTTCCACGAGCACACGAAACATATTAAAATAGATTGCCATATAGTACGAGAAAAGTTGCAAGTGGAATGATCAAACCTACCTTTGTCTCTTCTCAATCACAGCTTGCCGATATATTTACCAAGGCCTTGGGGAAGGATCGGTTGTGAGTTTGCGTAACAAGTTGGGACTTCATGACATTCACTCTCCAACTTGAGGGGGAGTATTAGAAAATATATTATGTATCATTGTTGATTATTTTCCTTATTTATTCTCCTGTAATTATGTAGTTAGAATCCCACGGGAAAAGGGATTGATACATTGTAGCCTTAGACTTAGTACGCCCTTATTACCTTGTATCTCATGTATATATGTACACCATGCACTGTGAATAAGAAATACAGGAAAAGTTCCTCCACCATTTTTGTCTACCAATTATCATTTACTTAAAATAAACTTTGAGGGACGATCCTCAATACCACTCGACCGCAGCAGACCGATTGGTAAATACTAAGTACTAATTAAGCATAAAGTACATGAAAAATGAAACTCACAAAAAATAAATAAATAAAAAGTAAACTAATGAAATAATTTAAATAAAATAGTTGGAACCAAAAAAATATACCTCTATTAAACTATGAATAAATAATTAAATACCAATAAACTGGAAAGGGAATTGTGCAAACAACATCCAACTTAAAGTCAATGGTCGTCAATTTGATGAACACATACTCCTAATCTGTCTTCGGTTATTCCTATGAACTGAAAACTCTATACTGTGGGTATGAGTGAAGTTGCTAGAAAGCAAGTGAAATGTGCATCATAGGCAAATGGCTTGGTTAAGGGAACCCACCGAAGCGGTAGCGAAAGCGACTCCTTATAGGGCAATTCTTTTAGCTGTTGCTTTGTCTTGATGGGAGTCATACAAGAAAGGAACTCCTTCTTAGCTTTCTATAATAACTTAAAAGACGTATTACCTCCGTTTCAGCAAAGAGTTCATTGTTTTATTTTTGGATGTTTCACTTAGGGCATCTACAATGTGAGTTCTTAGCCCATTAAGAACTCATTGGGCCAGTTTTTAAACATTGGGGAAATTCTTAACTGTGTTCTTGAAATTCTGAGTTCTTCCCGTTCTTATTTTCTTTTCTTTTTTCCTTGGCCAGCGAAATGGAGAGAGAAAGTGTGATATGATGCACTGCTGCTACCTAGTTAGCGCTTGCATCACATGAAATTGGCGTCCTCCTTGCCCCGGCCCCCCCCCGTTCCCCCTTTCCCCGTTCCCTCTCTCT
This sequence comes from Platycodon grandiflorus, assembly GCA_016624345.1. Lineage (NCBI taxonomy): Eukaryota > Viridiplantae > Streptophyta > Magnoliopsida > Asterales > Campanulaceae > Platycodon > Platycodon grandiflorus. The sequence goes on from CM028363.1 coordinate 50,179,717, forward strand.
CTCTCTCTCTCTCTCTCTCTCTCTCTCTCTCTCTCTCTCTCTCTCTCTCTTACTTTTATTTTGAGTATTTAATTTTTGACTTTTATTGAAAAGGTTCTTTGTTTTTATAATTTTGAAAAAATATTTTGTTTTTTTCTTAAAAAGTATTTTATTTTTTACTTTTCGAAAAGTATTTTTTTTTTATTTTTTCTAAAAACTATTTTATAAATAAATTAATTTATTCATACGAAATATAAAAAATATATTAATTAAAACTATAAAGAAATTAATTTGTATGAAAAATATATAAATAAATAAGTTTAGTGAGTGGAAATCCTAGGTGGCATTGTGGAGCCCACCTAAGAACTAAGTTGAAGAACCAAACATTGGAAAGATTAGTTCTTAAATGGAATAGTGAGTGAAAATTTTAGGTGGCAAGGTGGAGCCCACCTAAAAACTAAGAACCCCAACTTAACATTGGAGATGCTCTTAAAGAGTCATCTATTTTATTTTTTGATGTTTCACTTAAAGAGTCCACTTTCAAATAGGGAGAGTATATTTTCACTACAATATTTGCTTATCAACTATACTTATTAAAATTTAATTAAGTTAATTAATGTCTTGACATAATTGCTCTTCAAACTTAAATTATTTAATTGTTTCTTTTTAACCTTTATTTATCTTTGCAAATAATATTACATTCAATCATGCATAGGAAAATAAATAATTTTATATGCAAAAAATTAGAAATATAAATGAAAAAGTACGTGGTGATTTACGTGGTGATTATTCATTTCCATTGTACAAAAAAGTACAGTTTTCTTATGGTTGCTACTTGCTAGCATCCTTCCAAAGAACTCTCTCTGTTTCACCCAAATAATTTACGTTTAAAAAATTTAATTATTAAAAAATATATTAGTGTCATTAGATTTTATCATAATTACAAAAATACTTAAGCACAATCAAAATATTACAACACAAGTGGAAAGTAAATATAAAAGATTATGAAAATTGTAAGTATAATTTTTTTGAAATTAGACTCTTTAAGTAAAATATCTTAAAATAATATAGTAGACTCTTTGCCTGAAACGGATGGAGTATTTATTAAAATAAGTTATTTAGTGATCCTTTACTGGTTCCATGCATTGTGACCACGAATGATTTTGATTTTTTTTTTCTTTTTCCATTGAAAAGAAACATATTGTCAAAAAAGAAAAAAGGCTTACAAACCATTTCCACGAACTAGACTAGCCAAAGGGGGAATAATCCACCCAACTGAATGATCTCATATAAGCTACGGAAAATTTGGCCACGCCAAGAGCCAACTCATTTCATTTTTTAAGAATATGATTAAAAGAAATAAACTCAAAACTCTCAACTAGTTTTCAAATATCACCAATACATATGTTGTGGTAGATATTATTTCCTCCGTTTCTAACTTATCATCATGTTTGAATTTTTCTGTTAAACAAGATATTTTTTTAAATGTAATTTTGACGTACATATTATTTTTTATTTTTTCTAAATACACAAAACACATAATTCGTAGTACGTACTTTTAAAATACTACTAATTACGTATTTTATGATTTCAAAAATCTCATATAAGCTACGGAAAATTTGGCCACGCCAAGAGCCAACTCATTTCATTTTTTAAGAATATATATATATATATATATATATATATATTTTTGTTTTCCTTTTTAAAGAGGATCAATAGTGGTTCCCCACTTACCCCTTTGGTGATTCGAACCCACGACCTATCGGTTATAGGTGAAGCATCTTACCAACTAAGTTGCACTTACTTGTCTTTTTTTTTTTCAAGAATATGATTAAAAGAAATAAACTCAAAACTCTCAACTAGTTTTCAAATATCACCAATACATATGTTGTGGTAGATATTACTCCCTCCGTTTCTAAATTATCATCATGTTTGAATTTTTTCTGTTAAACAAGATATTTTTTTAAATGTAATTTTGACGTACATATTATTTTTTATTTTTTCTAAATACACAAAACACATAATTCGTAGTACGTACTTTTAAAATACTACTAATTACGTATTTTATGATTTCAAAAAATATAAAATAATATACGTTAAAGCCGCTCTTGGAACTAGTACGTATAATATAGTACATGACTCACGTGACCCCCAATACAAGATATTTTTTAAATGCAAATCTAATGTACATATTTTTTTATTTTTGATACACTGAAATAATAATCAAAATAAGTGAATATTATAGTACATGAGTCACGTAACCCCCACTTAACTATAATATATGTAACATTTTAAATAAAAACATATAATATAATTGGTTGAGCTGATATAAAGTGGATATTTATATTTAAAAAGGATGTAGGTTCGAATCTCATTGGCAACATCATTTATTTTCTTGCCAATACTTAGGAGAATTAAAACTTTAGATTAAACTATTCACTATTATATATACCCTTTATCATAGATATTGCTATTAGATAATATTATTGCCTATGACATTCTCTCCTAATAAATAAGAATTTGATGACACAAACTCCTCAAAATGAAGATTAATAAAAAAATGGTGTAGGTGACAAACTCATAGGCCTCTTCACCAACTTTAATATATATAAGTTATCTACTACTATGTGTTATCAATTAAACAAGAGAGGACTAGTAGCTACATTAGTACTTAATTTTTTAACTACGACACTTCATAATACGAACATGACACAATCAAAATAGAAATATCAATGGAATATCGTAGTTAAAATTTAGAGTGACAATAATGATTACCTTTGTTTTAAGCAACTATGAAAGGCTATGAAATAAGGGATATCTTACCCGTTTGCAATATTTTGATCCATTGTGTCTTGTGATCAACAATGTTCCAAAAGAAGGTCTATGTGCCCGCTTAGGCATGACGCCTAGAAATTGAGTACCTAGACGCTCAACCTATTAATTTTTTTTATTTTAAAATTTTTTTGACCCGAAATAACATCGTTTTAAGCCTTTTTAATATATAAAAAATAAGTTTAAATTATTTGGTCATATTTATATTGTTGCAGCAAGTGTTATGGACCTATGGTATATTGAGTTTTTTTATTATTGTTGTGTTGTTTTGAACTTTGGAATAATATTTAGATTATTTGTCACACCCCACCCCTAACCCATACGTGGAGCCCCGAATTAGGACATGAACCCAACATATCTCATATATAACCCTGTATAACACGAGCCTAACCAGCTCATAAAAACCATAATCTCAAAAAATCAACCACAACAATAACACTAAAACCACCTCGACGGCTATAACACAAGCCGGAGAACAACAATACAACCACAACATCGAGCTACACGGCTCGGCATTAACAAACTTAACCATAACTGGCCACAACCATCACATACATAATATACAATACCCAAATCGTTCATCATTCTAATACACCTCGACATCACATGTCGGAATATAAACCACAACTATCGTTACACATTAATATAATACAAATCCCAACCGAGGTTTATATAATCCACAATATCTTCAAAACTAAATACAACTAAACAACCCATAAGTAACAGTTACTACTCAGCTTCTAAGTCTATCATCCCAGCCTCACGGACCGCTAATACTCAGGTTCCTGCAAGCTAAGGAAAAACAATATGGAAGGAATGAGTTGAAGACTTAGTAAATTACTACTATGCAACTACATGACATACTAACATGCAACACAATTCATATACCAGCAATATCAACATATAATGATTTTCTATGATAGCAACATATAACAAATAGCATGTTATAACCAGTCAATCTTATACTCCACGAGAGGCTCAGCTGTCATCAATCGTCACATATCAGATGAAAACCACAACCAACTCGCTCATATAGGGAGCACATACGGAATTGTAATATAAACACATGTAAAGGATACGGGGGTCGAGGTACACCTCCGACTACTTCCAACCTTATCACCTCATTCACATATTAGTGCGGTACCAACTTGAACAATTGTCTAGAGAAGCGCAAGGCACTGGACCTTCGTGAGCCCAGTCCCTTACGACCTGGGAAGATCACTTGGTCCGGTCACCATCTCAAACAACCAGAGATGTGCCAAGCCTCACTAGAGCAAGTAGCGGGGGATTCAGGCCGGACTGTAGCTCAACAACAACGTTTCACTAGCACTCCGCCCTCATGAAACGCCGGTGACGCTACGACCCCCTGGGGTTTGGTTCTTTATTCAGTATTCCTTTTTTATTGGATCACATCATATTAGATTTCATGTAGAAATTACTCTACCAACATATTCGTATTCAGAGAACCAAACCATATAACCATATATATCCCATCACTTCCAGCTACCAAACAAGTAGGGAGGATGAGTAAAACTTCATTCACAATTTCGTATCAATATCGGATTCCATAGTGTCCATATCACATTTATAGTTCGTTAGTTCAACGAATAGTTTACGCATTTCATTTCAGGAATCCCAACTCAATCACAGGTTATCGTTGTAATGCCCGCATCATTCATATCATTTGCATACACTTTATTCATACATCTTTTCGAGTATCGTTGTCATTTCATGTCATTTTTCATTCAAACATACTTGCATTTAAGTTGATTTCATACTTCTCATGTGCTTTGATGTGTGAGTTAATCTTGGTGTTCAATGGCACTTGTAATATGTTGCATTCATAGCCTGTTTTATTTGGTTTTGATTGAGTTTTGGGTGTTTCTTAGACTTGGTTTGGAGTTGGGAACATTTTAGAATCATTTGGGAACACTTAAAGAATATTTTGAACACTTTGGAAAGTCCCAGGCCCGCCCTAGCGCACCCTGGACGCGCCCTAGCGAGCACCTTGCTGAACTTTAAGTCTGAAATTCGTAAACTTCTGGGAGCATCACGCCTTAGCGCGTCCGTACGCGCGCCCTAGCGCGCACCCGGGCCTTAGCACACAATCCACGCACCCGGTGGGATAGCTTTTGTGATTTTTGACTTATTTTTCCTTGGCTGAAAATAAACCACGTCCATTGACCTTTTGACCAGGCTCTCTTATACCCCTAGCCTCCATTAGAGACTCTTTAGAGAGCTCATTTCATCACCATCATCCTTGGGCTTTAGAGAGAGATCAGAGAGAGATATTTAGAGAGAAAGTGTTGTATCTTGAGCAATCGGTCCATTGTCCATCGTGGAGTTCTTGACTAGGAGAACACATTCCATGGGTTGCATGCGGTGTCTTTGGGTTAAAACCATAAAGAGGTAAGCTACTACCCCTCTCCTTCTCTAATTATGTCTTGTATGACATCCTAGACTTGTTAAATGTTGAAATCACCATGTTTGAGTATGTTTTACTATATGAACCATATAATTTCGTGGTAGACTTGTTTTGTCTTGGTTGATATACAAGGAATTGGTATCACTTGTTAATTTTAAAGTATGATTAATATTCTTCGACTCGAACTCATTAGAAATCGAAAATGACTCTAACGGAGTTTGTTAGGATTTTCATAATCAATGAGACCTCGTGTGTGATTTAGGATTTCCTTGATGATTCGAGAGATTCGTTGGATAATTTGGTTACATAATTTGTGTTTGTTAAAGTTACATAATTATCGTAATTTTCATGTGTTGGTTGATTTTGTAAAGTGGGATTATTACGACCTACTTGGGACATTCATGTTGTCATTGAATGTTGTTATTGTGGTTATACTCCCTACTTTGGAGTATGACTTTTTTATTTTAAATGTCGAGTAAATATCTACTTGAGCATTTAGTTAAGTCCATGACATATTTGTTTAGCGGTGTAGCTCGATTATTGCGGGAGCCAATGCTATGTAATAGTCGAAGGCCAATACACCGGACCTCGCCCTACCTTTGGCCACGGTAGGGGAATAGCGCCAAGTGTTGTATGGTACAACCGCAACATTGGTAAGCTATTTTTGTGGTGAATTCTCGGGTTGTAGGGACCGAGGGCACCCGGTTTCGTGAATACAGAAAATGGTTCACATGTTCTTGTGGTTTCTTGTTCTTGAGTTCTTAGTTTTGGGTTATGATTCGAGCACGTCAACAACAGCTCCGAGTTCTTGATTCTGGTTTATTGATCAAGCACGTCAACAACAACTTTGATATTTGGTATTACATTGGTTGGTTGGTTGGAAGTATTGGTCTGGTTGGAGGTGTACCTCGCAGTATCCCTTAAAACATGTTTATTTACTGTTCTTATGTGCTTCCTATACGAGTAAATGTTGGTCGTGGTTTCCAACTAATATGGGATGGTTTGCGATCGTTGAGCCTCTCGTGTAGATGGGGTTATATGACTTCTTACTATACACATTTTCTCTGGTAGAGAAGGGAGGAAATGAGACAAATCTGAGTCTCATGGTCAGCCAAGGCCTTTTGTGTGGTCTAAAATCGGTCAAACAAGTCAAAGAGTCAACAAAATAAAGGAGTCAAAAGTTTTCTACCGACACTGGCGCGGCCGCTCCACATGCAGGCGCGAGCGCGCCGCTCCCTAATGCCCTCTCACAGCTTTTGTCAAATGCCGGCCGCCCAACCTTTTGATTCTGAAATTTCTCAAAAATGCTCCCGTTTGATCCCGAAATATCCCTAAGTGATCCTACGTTGATTCTAACAAACCAAGGTCAAGACACACCCAAAACTCAACCAAATCATCCTGCATTAATGCACGAAGGATAATGAATCCAAGTTTCGATCGTACACGAAGATAAACATGCGAAACGACGCTCAAATCGACTCAAGGTATGGGTTAACGACAAGATCAACGTGCTCGTCAATCGTGAGTGAGTCTAAACCAAGGCATGGTCACACTAATTTGATGGGTATACAATGTATACAAATACGAGCCAAAGCCAAGAATAGTCTTGAACAAATACGAGCCTAGATTACTTATTTTATTATTATTATTTTTAAATCTTTGGCCCAAAACGACGTCATTTTGAGCTTTTTTAATTAAAAAAAAATCAATGTAAATTATTTGGTCATATTTACTATTGCTCCAACATTTGTTATGAACGCATGGAGTATTGAGTATCGACTACTGTTGTGTTGTTTTGAATTGAGGAAAAATATTAAATTGTCGATTTTAATATTGTAATGTAATTATTAATTTTAAATTATTTACATATTTAGTGATAATATATTTAAAAGTTTAATACTTATTAATTAAATTATGTTAAGAAAAAAAAAAGAAATTCAGAGTAATTACGTCTTAATTCTAATTCTCGCTAGGGCCCCTAGACGCTTAGACGATCGTATGATACCTATACTTACCTAACAGTTTTTAAAACAATGCTTGTGGTAGCTAGCTAGTAACATTGTGAGTTACTAAAGACAAAAAGAAGCTCCAAACAAAATTAAGAATAGATAATAGATAGATAGATAGATTATACAAATGGCCCAGTATACGTCCTTTCAATTTTCAAGTATAAAATACTCAGATACATGCACATGCTTGATGCTTGTACGTGGGAATGCATGATAAGAATATTTAGAACCATTCCATAAAGAAGTGGAAAAAAAAAAAAAGGAAAAGAAAAGAATCATTTGAGGTGGTCCACTAGAAGGGCTAACTGCCAACTCAAAGTCACAGTAAAGTTAGTTATTCTCTCTGCAAACAATGACATTACCGGCAAATTATGTCACTAGAGCAGGCTAGCCTGGCTTCAATTCAAATTAATTATTTCCTCCCCTCCTGTTTTTTTAACCTTTTTATTTTTATTTTTATAATAATAAATCTTGATGGATCAATAGTAAATTTCATAGTTAGGCCAGTGAAGCGTCTTTACACGCTTCGTTGTCAATTATTACACCTTTATTTAAAAAGTTTATGTTTTTTTTTAAATCATTCTAAAAAATTGTCTATTTATTAATCTTTTTCAAAAAATATTTTTTTTAGAGTTGAGCACCTAACAATTTCTTTGTACCATTTATTTGCACTAGTGATATTAAAAAACATGTGTACTTTCTTGAACAATAATATAATTTTTCTAAAAAAACATATGTATATTTTTCAAACAACAGTACGTGTGTATATATATATATATATATATATATATATGTAGAGTATTCAATAGTTACTTCATCTCTCTAACCATCAATGATTAGTGAGATGTAGTAACTATTGAAAACTCCCTCATATATATATATATATATATATATATATATAAAAGCACAACTATGATGTACCGGTTGATCTAAGACTTCTCAGTTAATGGATCACAACAAATGCAAACAAATAGTCCAAAGAAATGGTTAGGTGCCCTTCCCTTATTTTTACTATCATTTTCATCTTGATTTGATTCGTTTTATCTTTACAACTGCTCTAATACAACTTTACAAGAAATGAGGGAATTCAATAAGAGTATACCCATTTACCTACATAGTTACTTAATATGTGTGCATTACTCTAAAATGACATTTACGTTTATGAGAAGACCCAAAGTCATCACCTGCTTTCTAATCCCCAATATAATCAGAGTCAAACTCAAAATTTGCAGCGGAAGAATAAATACTCAAATTTCCCAAAACACCAACTCTCATATAAAAATCAACTTGGTTACAACATCTCAGATATAATCTAGGATAATACTTAAATCTCTACTCTCTGTTAAACCACTAGACTCGCTCTCTACCCCACCCCGCAGCTAGCCATGCTTCCGTTGCGCCATTCTGATCCAATCAAACCTGCAAAACTCAATTAACTGGTAGGGAATGAGATTGTAAGCCCAACAAGGGAGGAGATACACAATACCATAAAGTAGAACAAAAACATACGATTCAAGTAACGCAAAACATACTTTTAAAACGATATCATGCTTGTAGCAAAATAACGTATAAAGATCGAATCATGTTATTTATGCTCGAAGCATCAAAACTTACTGTCCAATCATATATCATAGTCTAGCATACTATCGGACTCGGGTTCAGTGGCAGAACATAGAACTCATATACATCTCAATCATTGGCACTCAGTTCTTTGAGCCCACGAACCAAACAACAACAATTGTAACGGAGCCCACTGAGACCGAAGATACCGACTAATATCACTAAACTATTCCACATAATCATGCTGTTAAAATTATGCTAAACATATCTCTTTTGAAATCTATTTTGATAAATAAGATGGAACAATAACAAGTAACAACAAATCATATTTCAAGATATAGAATATTATAGAAATGATCACGTGATCAAACTGATACAGAATCAGTACTGAATAGTCTCCCTTACCTTAAAATGAGATAAAATCCAATACCAAAAATCATCGGTCCAACATCATGTTTTTCGATAAAATCGATATACATCTCAAGCATGTCGATCCTACAGAATCGATTCGTTAAAACCTCAAAGAATCAAGAACCAAATCGATCACGTACACAATAATTCGTACGGTATAAATATATACGGAGGGAGAGAAAACGGGCGGAGTATATGTGTGTTGTGCGTATGAGATGAAATGTATATAATCCTCCAGCCAAGTTCAATTTGCTGAGTCATGGTCATTAGCCTAGACGAGTCAAAACAATAGCATGTGTGAGTCACCTCTTACATGAAACGGTAGCAAGGCAGCCCAAAATGAGGTGAGTCACGTGTACCTTTACTATCATGCTTAATGACTAAGAGCATCCCCAATGGGAAAGTCTTAGCTCATTATTGGGCAAGATAAGAATTGCTCTCCATTGGGAGAGATTCTTCCCAAACAATTCTCCAATCAAAATTCTTGCAAGTGTTGAAATAAGAATTGGAGAGAGAAAGAAAAACGTTAGCCGTGGGAAGAGGGCGTGAGACGCACACACGACAAGGACAGGGCGCGTGTGCCTCACGCGAAGGGGAGGGGCGTGAGAAACCGTTGGATGACCTGCCCCTTGTTGACCACTTGTGTCTTTTATTTTATTTATTTATTTATTTATTTGAAATTTGACCGTTTTCCTACCTATGAATTTCTTTTTTTTTTCTTTCATAGTGACCGTTTGAGCTAAAATTGTTTTTTTAAAGTAGCCTTTACTTTTTGTAAAAAATATCCGTTTAAAAACGGATTCTTTTGCTTTCCACTATAAATTCAATCTTCAATCTCCTATTTTTCTCCATTCTTTTCACTTCTATAAATATTATCTCTCTAGAATTCTAAGTATTTTATCTTATCAATTTCTATATCCTCACTTCTTCCTTTGTCCAAATTGGATGAAAACTTTGGTAATTATTTTAGAAATTTATTGAATTCTTCAAATGTTGAAGGAAATCAAAACTAGTATAGAGATAACTTGAAATAAATAATAAGAGGAACTGCTCGATTCTGGTATAGAGATAACTTGAAAGAAATATAATGCTAACATGCATTATTCTACACAACATGATTGTCGAAGATGAGGGTGATCAAGTTGCGAACTGGCATGAGGATGAGATGCCCCTACACAAACCAACCATGGGTCAACCCAAGGATTTCAAAAATATCTGCAGATGAATAACGAGCTACGTGATAGCAATCGACATCATGAACTTCGAGCCGACTTGGTTGAGCATATATGGGCTCGTTACGGTGAGAGCTAGTGACAGATCTTTATGTATTATGGTTAATTTATCTTATTTATTTTTTTAAAGAAATGTTTGTTTGTTAAAAGTATTTGTTGTTTGTATGAAGTATTAATTTGTTATTTGTATGAAGTAGTGGTGTAATATGTAATATTTTAATGAAAATTATAAATTCATTTCTTTGTTTAAAAAAATATTTGCAATATGTTATATATTAATTAAAATTATAAACGGATTAATAGAAAAATAAAAAAATATTTTGAATATGCAAAAATTTAATTAAAATTATAAACGAATTAATTTATTAAAAAAATAATATGCAAAATATTAATTAAAATTATAAATGAATTTATTTATTTATACAAAACATTTGAAAATGCAATATATTAATTAAAACTAAATAAATTAATTTGTTTGAAAAGTGTAAAAATAAAAAAGTAATGTAAATAAAGTGGATGATTTGGTAGTGAGACCCATATAAAAATGGGGGAAGAATGGAAACCATTGATAGGTTAAATTTATAGATAGAAAAATTCTTAAAATAGAGAGGTGAACTAAGAATTTGGTAAGAATTCTTGAGCATCGGAGATGCTCTAAGAGCGTCTACAGTGAGCCTCCAATCTCACCCCGTAAACCTTCTTTTAGAGTTTTTTTTAGCACTTTTAAGTCCACAGTAAACCCTCAATCCCACCTCCTACATCTAAAATCAACTAAATCACATTCTAAATGCGGAATCTCATTTAGGTGAATAGTAACACTCACCCAATAGTCTCTCTCTCCTTTAAATTGACATATATTTTTAGTTAAATTGACATATATTTTTAGTTAAAAGTAGTTGAGATAATAACAATATATAAAAAAAATTGAATATAAAATTTAAAATATAAAATATTTCATTCCAATTACGGTGGGAAAATAAAAATAAAAAAAAGAAAAATAAAATGATAGTTAGGTTTGTTAGTTGAGATGAAAAAAATTAATTTTTAAAGAATTATATAAAGAGTGTTTGTTAGAATGTATATTTTTTTTTAAGTGTTAAAAAATAGAAAACGAAGTGTTAGAGAGTGTGGTATTGAACGTGACTATTGTGGATGCCTTAAGGTATTGATGTTATGAAATTATAAAATATATAGTAATATTTTATGCAGGACCTATTTATCTAGTCAAATACCAAAACCTAGTATTACACGGTCAACATACTTTTTAGTAATATAAAAAATATAATAATAACTTTGACTTAGTCAAATGTTTAAAACTACTACTAATATTCTTGTTATTTGAAATAATATAAATAAAGAAAATGTCAACAAAATATTATTTAGTCAAATAAATTAAAATTAGTATCAATTTATTTATATTAAAAAAAATCAAAATAAATAATTTTTTGGGATCTCACAATTTAATAGAATCAATTACTCCCTCCCGTCCCTAAATTAGTATCTTTCTTTCTTTTTTTTTGTCTATCCCAAAATAATTATATTGTTTGAAAACTTTTATTTTTAAGACATACTTTTACCATTTTATCCTTACTTTTTTCCCTACTTTAATTATGAGCCACATATACATAAACATTAAAAAAATTACACATTATATCAATATTAATAATTAAGTTAATTATTTTTTTTAATTTATATATTAAGTCAAACAAGATAATAATTAAGAAACATATGGATGGAGGGAGTATTTTTTTTAATCATATGTCGAGTGAGATATATCTTTTTTAAAAGCGGAAGTGCTTTCCTGCATGTTCTCTCCACATGCCTTTTTTATGCAGTATTTACTTCCTTTTTTGTAGTGCTAGTTAATTAACCCGTATTCATCAATCACCCATGCTTTTCAAGGTGCCCGATGAATATGATAGTAGGAGCACTCGATCTTCCCAATTTATTTTGTGGGTTAATTATTGTGCCTACTCTTAGATGTAATTATGTTGGTGGTAATCAAGTTTATTAACCAATAAGCCAAAATTTAAAAAAAAAAATACTTACTTAAAAGGAAAATGTCATAATTAATTGGCAGAAAGTGATATAATAATAACATTAATTAACCCCTCCAATTCCATAATGTTAGTATTTACATTTTGATTTATGATATGTCTAGAAATCCAGTTTCAAATTTTGTAATTGCAAAGCCAATTTTTTTTTTTTTTCGTATCCTAAGGAAGTGCCGGAAGAGATGAAATTTAAATTCTCACACTTTGTGAAGTCCAAACGCTATCAATCTATTTATTACTAGTATCTATTTTTAAAACAGAAATCAATGTTGCCACGTGGCGGCACTAGGTTATTTTTTTTCGGTCTAAAACAAATATCATTCATTTCTAACTGGATTCTTACTCTCTCTCTCTCTCTTTATTAACTAGTTATAGAGCCCGTGCAATGCACGGGTGCAATTTAACTTTTGTGTTTTATTGATATATTTTATAAATATTTTTGAAAAAAATTATCATTATTGAACATAGAAGTTTGTTAACTTAATGTTTGACAAAAGTTAAGTGTTGTCAATATATGTAAATTGGTAATCTTTTATTATAATATTTTCGTTTCAAAATAAGTATTTTTTATTGGTGGTCAATACATGTATTTTTGTTTCTATACATTTTTTTAATTTTTTTAGTATCCTTTAATGATATCATATTAATGATTTTCTTTATCTCTTTATTTTATCTTGCACTTAGTAATGATATTTTAGACAAATATTTGAAAAAATTTACAAAATTAAAAATAAAATATTTACTTTGGGACATAATGAAGAAATATAATATTTTTCTGAACAAATGAGAATTGTTTAAGAATTGAATATAATTATATTTTTTAAAATAATTTTTGGAGATTATTCAATGATTAGAAAATGTTTAGTTGGATACTATATATATTTACATATTTTTATACACTATCGGTTTGAAAAGAAATTTACACAAATATCAATAAAACATAAGCATCAATTTTGAATAAATAATTTAAAATTTTGTTGATATGAATCACCTATTATATAAATTATTTTAAGACGTCTTAAATAAGAATATGAAACCTAATTTGACATGGAGAGAGTATCATTTATAAAAATAAAATCTAGTTGGTTTATATTATAAAATAATTTATAGAATAATATAATATGTTTTTAAAATCTTTACATATAATATAATTGGTTGAGTTGGTTTAAGGTGTATAATCATATTTAAAAGAGTGTGGGTTCAAATCTCATTGACAACATTATTTTATTTCCTAAAGTCCTTCTCCTATTAGTATTACCTAATAGTAATACCTATTGTAAAACCTATTATTATTAGGTATTGTTATTTTCTAATGACTTAGAAATGAAAAGTCATTTCACTCCAAAGGTCATCTTTATTGTTATTTTAATGACTTGAAATGAAAAGTCATTTCACTCAGAGGTCATGCTTACTGGAGGCTTAGAATCAAAATCAATGGATGGCACAGTATCTTCACCAACTTTAAATATATATATATATATATATATATATATAGATTTTGCTCTTTTCTCTCATTATTTTTGAAACTCTTTATTAATTTCTATTTTTCAATATTTTGACCTTTCAATTCTAACTTACAACATTCTCTGACTAATTAATTTGTACATATCTATACCATAATAATTTATTTTTTCAACACAACATTTTTTATTATTTTTAAAACTATTCATCTATTTTGGTCTTATTTATATTTATATAGATATTTATATTACAAACACGACAAAAGAAGAACAATATATATATATATATATTATAATTTTGTTATTAAAATCGTGCATCGCAAGATTAATAACTACTTAATTTTTTTTTAAAGAAAGTCGTACTTCCACCAAGAAAGAAAGAAACCCAAGCAAAACGGCATTGAAAGCACATATGTTATGGATGGATACCCCTGGGCCCTGCCTGCGGGAGATGACGACGTTTGCCCAATCCGCACGTAATTTTGAGTTGCTAAAACGACGCCAAATGACGGTAATTACACCCACCCCCCAACCCACCTGATTGAGTCCTTCCAAAAAGTCAAAAACATGATTGCAGTCGCCGGGCCCACCTCCGTCCGTTAAAGGTAAAACAACCTCACCTTTTGACGAACAAGCCTCACTCTCCTCTCACTGATCATTTCTCGTCTACTCGGACGGACCTTCTCAGCTTCTCTCTCGCTCTCAGTTTTCAATGTAACTCTCTCTCTCTCTCTCTCTCTCTCTCTCTCTCTCTCTCTCTCTCTCTCACACACACACACACGCACACGGTAGTCAGTATGATTGAAACTGAACTGAACATTTGATGTTTGTTTGATCATTTCAACGTTTTGTTTTGTTTTGTTTTTCAGTTGTGAAGATGGGGATGAAGAAAGTTATGTTGCCGGCGAGTCAAGTTGATTTGACTGCAGTCAAGTACGATCCTGGAGAAATCGAAGGTATTTCCATGATCTAATTGGTGGCTTCCTACACTAATTTTGAGCTTCAATCTTCTCATGAACAACTGTGATTAATTTGAGTGTATTTATTGCTTTTCTTTTCACAATTCCGCAGCTCCTCATTTGACTGGATTTATGCTCAAGTTTTTGGTTTGGTTAATTGAAAGGCCTATCGTTGGTTCCTTGATCCTTAATTACTTGAAGAAACAGAACAAAATGGATCAGGTCTGATTATTTTTACTGCAAATTTGTTGAAAGTATTTCTTTTAGCCTTTTGCTGTGTTTTTCTGACTTCTGCATTTTTATTATTATAAAACTATGAGGGAATATTTGAGTGCAGAGTAGCTTTCTAAAAACAAAAGTAGAAAGTTAATCCAAATGGTACAGTAGGTTTGATTCGTTTGATCGATGCTACCATTATCGGGTTCTCTTGATCTATATTCACTTTTTCTACATTGTTTAGCTGGACCACAACCACTTGTCATAGCGAAAAGCAAAGCGAAGACTAATTGCAAATTTATGTTAAAATTATTTACAGTTGCTGCAGTTTACTTTGATTCCAGAACCACCAATGTTTAGACCAGAGTTCCCTCCTCAAGGTTGTACCGTATCCTCTACTGTCCTGTGCCTTTTTTCCTTCTCTCTCTTCTAACTTTGATTTGTTATATGTTTGTTTTCAACCTTTTCCTTTATTAAATTTGAAGTCGGAAAAGGTAGCTTCATGTCAATGCCTTTTAAAAGGAATAAGTTGGGCGTGCTTTCAGAAAATGATTCTTTTTATGCCACAAAAGAATTTGTTGAATATTTATTTCTATTTTCCATTTCACAGAAAGTGCTATTCCCTGGTGAATAATGGACGGAGAAGAGAGGGTACTTAAGCTACTATGATATCCATTTGTTTCTTAACAATTAATTTTTGTCTGGAGATTTGCGACTTTTGGAGAACACTGTCATAACTTTAGCTTTTAGAAATTCAGGAAATCTTTGTTCAACGACATGCCCCCGAGATCTGTTATCTTACAAATGAAAGTATCAATAGTACTCCTTCCATCCCTAAATTATTGTCTTGTTTGACCCGGCACACGGATTAAGAAAAAAACAATTGAATTGATTATTAATATTAGTATAGTGTGTAGTTTCCTTTCATGCACATGTGCATGTAGCTCATAATTAAAGTAGGAAGAAAAATTAAGAGTAAATGGGTAAATGTGTTGTCCTAAAAAGGAAACTTTCAAACAAGATTATTATTTTGGGACGGATAAAAAAGGAAAGAAAGACAATAATTTAGGGACAGAGGGACTACTTTATTTGGAGGCATATGGGAGGGATTTTGGAATTTTGGCTTTTAAAATCCTTTTTGGATTAACAATAATGATGATTCAAGTTTTAGGCAGGACTACAAATAGAAATTGATAAAAACTCAAAACACACTGATAAAATCTCTCAATATACATATCTATCTTGAGCTTTTCAATGACAAAGGAATTAATATCAAACAAGTTGTTAGCTTGTCTCATCGATAGTTCATCCGCATCTTTATGTGTGGATCAACTAGCAAGGAACTATAACTGTCCTTGTTTTCGTCTTTCATGTTCAACTAGTTGCAACCTTATTAACATTTGCTGACTATTCAAACTATACTTTTTTAGTTTCATTCACAATGAGCAATGAGATAAATTGATGTTACAAATGCGGAGGAAATACCAGACATAGAAAACCTTTTCAGCCACGATTTCTCCATTTCTGGAATTTTAACTATTATTTTTCCCTGTTTATTTTGAGTATCTCAAAACACTTAAAAATCTTACTTCCAAGTGCCCTCAAAGATAGAGAAAATAATTACTAGGGTATTGATGTAACATGTAAGTGCAGATATCAAGTATTGCCTGAGCTTGTGGCCAATTATAAAACTTCCACATCTACGAAACTAACCCAGTTAATTTGACTTGTGAATTTAGAACCGGAAACTGGAGTGGTTTTCCTTGAAGAAGATGGAAAACCTGAAGACCGTGTTGAATCAGCCTTGAAGTGTCTTCCAAAGTATGATCCTGCTAGCAGTTGGAAGGCTGACTCCCCACCGTTCCGTTACTGGAAGATTCGCGATTATGCATATTCTTACAGGTCTAAGCTCACAACCCCATTACTGGTAGGTTTCCAACAGTTTCTACGCTTCCCACTCCTCTTTAGTTTGTTGAGGAAGAAACCAACTTTCATTAAGTAGGTTGCAGAACATGTCATCTCAGCAATCCAAGAGTTCGGCAATAAGAAACCCCCAACACCTTTATTGGTTTCTTTTGATTCCGAAGATATAAGAAAGCAAGCTGCAGCTTCCACTCAAAGGTTTGAGGAAGGTATTTACTGCTTTGAGCATGCACTACCATATCCATTATAATCGTAACTTCAGTCACCTAGGAAAATCGAAGTTAAGATCTTACACCTGGACTACCTTTCGGAGGCTCCATTTGTTTGATGCTCAATTTTCCTATACGGATTGTGCAGGAAATCCATTGTCAATTTTGGATGGTATCTTTGTGGCAATCAAGGATGATATAGATTGCTATCCGCATCCATCCAAGGGTATATATCTTACCTTCACTTCCCTCACTTTCCTAAGAAATTAGCAAATTTAGCTTATTGGTTCGAGGCTAACAGGTTCAACAACATGGTTGCACGAGGTGCGTACTGTTAAGAAGGATGCAGTTTCAGTATCAAGATTAAGGAGCTGCGGTGTGATTTTTGTTGGAAAGGCCAATATGCATGAACTGGGCCTGGGAACCACTGGAAATAATCCAAATCATGGGTAAAGTATATTATGACATCTATATGAGGACATAGAACTGATGGCAGTTCAAAAAGGAAGCAATAGTGACAAAATTTAAGAAACAGTGTGTGCCTTTGTAAGCGGAACTGGAGAACTAAGCTTGCTATTCTTAATTAAAACACTTGGATCCCATTCCTGATGATTTACATTTTCACGCTCAATCTATCTTCTTATGTCCCCATAGAAATTTGATCTTGAATCTGTTTCAACTTAGTATTTGGATTAAAAATGAAAACTGCCACACTTGGTGGAAATGTACTAGTTGACTTGTCCACTTCCCTCCGAAACAAGTTAATTGGAGCTTTTCATCTTATCATGTTTTTATCAACAATTGAGTTGTGCTACTAATAGAGATGTCTCTTGATAATATCAAGAACTCATTCTATTTATCCTTGAAACATGGCATCCAAGGTGGTTCAATGTTAAGTGGGGGTCTTTTTATGCAAATCCCTAAAATATTATGACCTACTGGTGAAATTAAAGCTCTTGACATTATCAAGAGAGGCCTCTCTCTGTAGCATTGCCCTCAATAGTTAAATTATACTGCATTCTTATCTGCTGAACAGTTTACTGTGTTTGATCCTTGCAAAGAGTTGATCAGTTATACGCTAAACTACAACTCATATTACATATTCTACTGTTTCTTAAAATTTCTTTCAGTATTACTGCTAACATAATCACCACTACCTTTCTTCTAGTTATTGCTTTCATCCTTGCTTAATTTTCTACTAATCAAGATAAATGCGTTTGTTGATTATGCTATCTTTGTCTAAACCTTTATGAGCTAATAAGTCGTGAAAAGCCATAGAGATGATACTCATTTCTTGAATCATCAGAAGTTTGTCTAGACGCAAATTTCCAAGAAGTCAGTCTGGTACTTTGCCAACTATTATAGCTGTGGTTTATCCTACACCTTTTTCGCCTTCTCTGTCACCCGTTTCTTGACGAAAATGAGGAGGATGGTACGAGATGGTGAATGAGAGATAATGAAGTTGAGAAAGGGGTTATTAAAGGGGATGTCTAAGTCAGTGGCGAAGCTAGGATTTAGGTTGAAGGGGGTCAAGATTACTTTTAAGGGATAGAAATTTACATGGTCGTATATGAATGGGTCCAAATGGGGGTCAAAAATATTAGATAGGGTATGTGGCTTCGCACTGGTCTAAGTGTCGAGTTCAGAATGGTTGAATTGGGAGAGGTACTGTAGTAATTTCTCCTTGCCTTTTCTTTTTCGGAAATCAGGTGATTGTATCTCTGTTTTGGAGGAGCATTTGGGGAAAGGTCTTCACATCCCTCTTCACGATGTTCACTGATAATAGACTCATATTAGTGATGATTGTTGATACATGTGAAGAGTGGCTTGTGTTTTTAGGAAGGTGGGAGTAGCACATGAAAGGGGTGAAGTTCTTGAAGTGGGATCTTTTATGACGATATTTCTCAAGTAAACACATGGGCTTATAAAATACTGGCAGCCTTTGACGTGAATGGCTGTCTGTTTCCATCACTAATTCACGAGTCTCCTTCAAGAGGCAAGAAGACAGTTGCCGTGAAAATGTGGAGTATGGAGCCTACTCCTTGCATCTAGACTTATGGATTGAGGAAAATTTCAATACAGAGGCAGTTGGTTCTTATTTTATGTACTTTCGACATCGTTTCTAGTTTTCCTATTTCCTCTAGTTCTACTATTGACTTCAAATTGTTTTGAAGTAGTATTAAAGGTCCTCTTTTATGACAGAACAACAAGAAACCCACATGCCCCGGAAAGGTATACAGGTGGATCTTCGTCAGGCCCAGCAGCTATTGTAGCTTCTGGAATATGTGCAGCTGCATTAGGAACAGACGGTGGAGGTTGTATATATATGTAACAGTAGCTGGTGAAGTTTAAACATTTAATTCTCGCTCTTAATCCCAGTTACTCATGCCTGATTAATCTGCAAAACAGGTTCGGTTCGTATTCCTTCTTCCCTTTGTGGTGTAGTAGGATTGAAAACAACATATGGACGGACTGATATTACAGGGTAAGTCTTGAAGTCCATTTTATTTCATAGTCAAAATCCTATTGATTATGCTATTCTTTGCATTAAGGTTGCGCTAACTATTAAGAGCCAGGAGAACGCTACTGACATCTTGGACCTTGTTGAGGGGCACTCATTATGTAATATCAATCTAGTTGAGTATATTCATTGCTGATTCAAAATACAGACAGTAAAACTCATTATGTAGTAGAGGTTTATAAGATAACCCTTCTAATGAAGTACGAGTATACTCTTCACAACATGACTCCTCACAGAAGTTAATATATATGGTTTTATGTAAACCTTGTGTCATTCACAAGTCCTAGTGCACGATCTGTTTATTGAAAACATCAAATGCTTGTAAGGTGCCTTCTTATGTTGGAGTAGGGACTGATTTTCAGTTATTAACCCTTCTCATCCATATCCTTGCAGGGCATTGTGCGATTCAGGGACTGTAGAAATTATTGGACCAATCACATCAACTGTTGAGGATGCCATGCTAGTGTAAGTGTATCATTTATTGTGATTTTCTGCTGTACTTTTCTTAGCCTCTTGTCTTGTTCCGGTGGATAGATCAATTTCATAGCAATATGTATATTCGGTTACTTTGTTCCCAGTTTACATTTCATACTCGAGTATATCATATGATCTGTTTACAAAGCGCTGTGTTTATTAGGGATGTGTATGGGATTTCTGAAAATAAGGAAAACGTTTTCCAGAAATCATTTTCCGTGAAACAAACGGAGCCTTAGAGAGATCAGTAAATGTTCATTATCTGAACTAGACCTCCGCAGCCATCAGGCTAAGGGTGACATTTTCCAGAATAATATAATTGCTCAAAGAGCGCTTGTGAACTCTCCTGATTTAGAAGAAATAGATGCTGTTAGATAGTTCTCGTACAGCATTCGCTCATATATATTTCAACTATCATCAGTAACATCAAATAGGGGTGCCTCTTAAGCACCTCTGAAAAACTTGACATGAAAAGCATCAGTAGATCACTACTGTAGCCGATGTATGAATCTCGAACTATCAAGCATCCTTGACTCATAAACGATAGAAAATATTAAAAATGTTGATAACAAACAGTGTATAAGAAGTAGACACACCAGCAACTCTAATTGGTCTTCAACTCAGTTCTGCATTGACTGAATAGGATTCCTTCATTTCCATCTTCGTCAAGATTGCTTTCCATGAAGATGGATTGACTATAGCAGCATTCATGGACTTACGTAACAAAGAGGTTCTAGTCCTCTCTCTTCATGCCATAAATACCCTTTGTGTCCACATTGTGGCATAGCAATTTGGACGTGATAGTCGACAAAGGTGGATTTAATAACTTCCGAGAGTTGACACTCATGGGACAATTTATTTTAAAAAACGAATGCTCATTTTGGGATGGGCGGAGTACTTTATATTGACTACCATGAGGATAAAATTGTAAAAACTGATAAACCTATGATTTGTTTCTTCAGGTATGCAGCAATCTTGGGATCTTCTGATGCTGACAAAATCAGTTTGAGACCGGTAATCTCAGTACTATTTGTCCTCAAATTATGCTGTTGCTTATAAATAACTTAGCTGGGTGATTGAAGCAGTGTGATGGATTATTAGCTAAAGAGGCTTAATTGTTCCAGAAATCTGAGGAGTCAAACGAATAACCATTGTGCTTATCACATTCCCTATTTCGTGGACTTATTCCTGTACTTCTTTGCTTACTTATTCTATAAGGTCGTTCTGTTAACTGAAAAGCTTCTTACATCTTCAGATACTAGTTTGAGTGTATGTCTGACCTTTACTGGACTGGATAAATTTGAGGGAGATTCAAAAGGCTAGATGACTAGTTTTCAGTTTGACCTCAAATCCTGTACTATAATACTATTACATACTATCATTCTTTTCCATTTTTTTTTGTAGTCTCTCCCTTGTTTGCCAGATTTATCATCACATGAGAGTTCTAGTGTTGTGGGATCACTGCGATTAGGGAAGTACACAGAGGTAGTCCCTTTCTTATTTTGGATTTTACCGTTGAAGGATTCATTGTTGCCTTCTGGATACTAGTATTTACTTATGGCTGGCTGTTCTGTAGTGGTTCAATGATGTATTCTCAACTGACATCTCGGATAAGTGTGAGGATGCTCTTCATCTGTTAGCACAGACGCATGGGTGCAAAGTTAGTCTACCTTCACCTACCTCAAAGTTATACACCCTCCATCCCTGAAGTATTGTGATGTATTATTCAGCACACATGTTGAAGAGAGTTTGCAGATCACTTTTATATTAGTTTTTGGAAATAATTTCTTCGTGAATATGAAATTGTAAACTTAAATTTATTTTTCTGAATTTTTTTCCTTTAAAAATTATATACTAATGGTCCAAGGCACTCTTCAACATGCATGCAATGTAGTAACACTGTAACAATATAGGGTTTATCTTGCAATTTGATTGCATCATTACTGAGAATTGTTTTACCTATTGTATATGAGAACTAAACGGAATTTATGAATGCATATAGATTCTTTTCTATTTTCACTCTTTTCACTTTTTTTTTTTTGGATTCAAGATAGAAGAGATTGTTATACCCGAGCTTCCAGAGATGCGCACAGCTCATGTTGTTTCAATTGGTTCTGAATCTGCATGCTCACTAAGTCCTTATTCTCAGGATGGGTATGTTTGTTTGGACATCTAAGATTGTATTAGATGGTTTCTTTGATTTACTGTGGTTTAGTGTGCCTCCACCAACTGAGTAACAATCTGTTGACTTTGTTGTTCTTACTACATGTCATGTTTGGCTTAAGGTTTTCCTTTCTTCTTATGTAGGAATATTAAGAAGTTTACACATGACACTCGTGTTAACCTGGCACTTTTTCGGTCATTCTCAGCATCAGACTACGTTGCTGCCCAACGTCTTAGGTGAGGGTACACTTTCGTCAATTAATGTTAATAGTTTGCTACTGTAACAGATTGTGTGTGCCTTTTGAAATCAAGCTGAAATATAGATATTCTTTATTCCAATATAATTAGTCAGAAATATATAAAAATAGGGTATCAGAATTTCCTGTTTTAGATCTGTATATCTGATATGATTGATGCTTCAACTGTTTCTTTCTTTTCCTGCTCTTTTCTTCCTCAAAATTCATGTTTATTGGCTCAATAAATATTTAATGGTGAGGCTACACTTTATGACCAACCCAACCCAAAAATGAGCAGGATCTTGGTCAGGAAAGCATGTAGAGCCATAGAGGCTCTTTGGTGTTAATGGATAAAGCTCTTTCGTGTTAATGGATCGAATTTTATGTTAGCGATGTGTGTCAATCACTAGTGTAATTCTTTCTTGCACCAAAGGTCCAAACAAGGGTTGACACCTCCTACTAACGAGCTCTAGCTCAACTGGTACCGCTCACTTCTCCTAACGGAGAGGTCGGGTGTTCAAGTCTCACCGGAGACACCCTGGTACGTAACTACTCTCAACAGAGGTCGGGTGTTCAAGCCTCACCAGAGACATCGTTGTTGTTCAAGGGTGTTCAAAGTCTCACTAGAGACATCATTTGTTCTAGCCACACAAAAGACACCATATGTAGTCTTAATTATAGCTATTCAAGGCTTTAAATAATAATAATAATTGTTGAGGTCCCGTGTTCAAGCCTCATGGGAGGCATCGTTGTTGTTCAAGCCTCACCAAACGGACCATTTAGTTTTACTCACTTCTCTTAACGGAGAGGTCGAGTATTCAAGTCCCACCGAGACACCGTGGTACTTTCACTACTCTCAACGGAGAGGTCGGGTGTTCAAAGCCTCACTAGAGGCTCCATTTGTTCTAGCCACACAAAAGGAACCATATGTAATCTTAATTGTAGCCATTCGAGGCCTTAAATAATAATAATAAGGGTTGGGGTAGTGTCTATGTCCTCTCCAACCTTTTAAAATAAAATAAATATAAAAAGGGTTGACAGCTCCTTGTAGGACATTCTCGAGTTAGCTTGAGAAATGAACCTGACCAACTCAAGCCACATAGCTTGGATGTTCTTGCTCAAATTCAGATCATGATCCTGACCATCTCATGGACTTCCAGTCAAAACTAGGATGTATTCCTCCTTGCATACGTTAATCTTACTTCTGGGAGCTAGAGGCTCATTTCTGTTGTGCAGTTATACCTAAACGGTTGCCAAGTGTACATTGGGTTAAGTACACATCTAATATAAAGGGTGAAAGCTCCATAGAATATGGGACAAATTTGTCTTCCAACCTTTGGTGTTATAGAGTTGGACTGGAAACACAATCGGTCAGCTCCAGAATGTGAAGTCATTTGGGTGAGCATAAGGTCAAGAGTGGGCTGTTGTCAGTTCACAATATACATTTTTTTGGTGCAATGGAAAGTACATATTATACCTCATTACAAACATTTACTAGTTCTTTTATCCCCCTTGGATCTTCTTGAAACTTCATAAGATTGCTGATCATCTCCGGCTTCATTACATTCAAGTCGAAGTCAGATCTCCATTTGGCTGTAAGACGAGAATAAAATATTACCAACCTCAGTAATTTGTTTTGCATCTATAAAAGCCATAAGAAAGGATGAAAAATCCAGATACCTGGCAGGCTCTATCAGCTATATATGTTCTATGCAACTAACTTTAAGAAGCTGGAGTAAGGCTGTGATGAATGATGATCTTGAATTTTGAGAATGTGAGGGTCTGAAACTTGAATGCAATTTCTTTGTTGGTGGTAGTCTAGATCTGCTAAGTCCGCTGGTCAAATTGGAATTTTAAAACCAGTATCTGAAGGTTTATTGCATTTTCTTGCCCATTCAGAAAAAGAGTTCACTTCAGTTGAACAACTATGTTCTCAAAATATGCAAAACTCTATGTCTCGTATGACAAAAGGTGAAATCATTTTGTCCTTCTGGTAAATCTGAACCTTTGGTAGTTAATGGTAATAGATGGATAGTTTTTGTTTGGTGCTACGCATCCCAGTGC
The DNA here is from genome assembly GCA_016624345.1 of Platycodon grandiflorus. Classification (NCBI taxonomy): domain Eukaryota; kingdom Viridiplantae; phylum Streptophyta; class Magnoliopsida; order Asterales; family Campanulaceae; genus Platycodon; species Platycodon grandiflorus. The sequence continues at coordinate 50,204,444 of CM028363.1, forward strand.
TCCTCAATGAAATGTGATATACTTCCTCAGTCCAAAAACGAGTGTCCATTTTTCTTCATGATCATGAACAAAAATGACACTCATTTTGGGACGGAGGGAGTAGCTTGTATATGATATTTGATTCGTAACCTCAAAAACACTAAAAGCTTGGGGAGTTTCTTGTCTTTAGCATACTATGTAATTTGACAGATCTTACCCGATTATTGTTACTTGTTACACAGAGTGAGCTTCATTGGTATATAAATCCTATTGACTTTATATTTTGATCTATTACAGGAGACGGTTAATGTACTACCACATGGAGATATTCAAGAAGGTTGATATCATAGTGACCCCGACAACTGGGTAAGACAAGCTTATCACTTGCTTTGCTTACAAATTCAACCCAGCTCAACTCAACTTTTAGTTCAATTTCATAATCTTTGCATAATCTTCAGTTCAAATTCCTTTTATTTTCTCTTTGCCAGCATGACAGCTCCGCTAATACCCCCAAGTGCACTCAAGTATGGCGAATCAAATATTCAGGTTACAGGTGAGATAGTTCTACTTCACTTGCAGTCTAGGAAAGCGGTAACCTATTTGGAGTGAATAAAGTTTTATGTCTTCTGCAATATCCATTTTCAGTTGTTAGTGCCAACTCTCCTTTTCCTACCCAATCCAGATGCCTTCTGTTCCTTCTTGGGTTTCATCACCTTCAGTACTAGGGTAGTACTAGGGTGGTTGCAGTTCATTACAAATGAGCCTTGTTTAGCTTTGCAAAACCTTTTATGTCATCATATTTCACTAGGCATACATGCTTTCTTTTAGTACATGCCTGCCTCTTCGCTAGATGGGGGTGCTCTTGGTAAAGGAAGCTCTGAAGCTCTTCCAGAAGCAGGCCATGCCAGTTTCCAGACGAGATGCTGATGGAAATATCCTGATGGAGGATGGGTTACTTTAGTTGCGTGTGCCTATGGCCGTGATGCCAGAGTCAATTTAACCAGGCTTAGGGCACTTGACTGAGAGGTACGATCACATGCAATTATGATCTACCGTGTTATCGATTAGTATGTCATCTTCACTGGGGACACCTGGATCACACGCTATTATATGATCTACAGTGTGATTGATTAGTATGTCATCTTCCCTGGGGACACCTGGATCACACGCTATTATATGATCTACAGTGTGATTGATTAGTATGTCATCTTCCCTGGGGACACCTGGATCACACGCTTTTATATGATAATGTAAGGACCGAACACTATATGCACATTATACTTTCTCCTCCTGTGTCAGAGATCCTAGATCTGCTCCTGGTGTACTATCCCCAACGGTTTTCTAGTACAGGAGGTGAGCATATGCACGACTCTTTCTATGGGATATGGCAGCCAAAACCAAATTTCATGCACACAGATATCTTGATTGTCCAATCCCAGCTATTATTCAAAACTGAAACAATAAGCTTGCCCTGTGTAGATACATCCCCCAATGCAAACCTAACAGCTCTTTCAAGTAGTATAAGGACTTGTCAATGGTTTTGAAAAATGAAAGAGAAGCACTTAGCACCATGCGACAGAGAATCCACGACTATAACCCAAGCAAATCAATTCCATTTTCTATTGTATTTGCTATTTACCATGCATGTGTTTAAAACAAAGTGTAAAATGTTTACTCTCTACATTGACCTGTTACGATGTTGTGCGGTCGTATTACTGGTTACTGTCTACTTACTTTGATCATCTTTCTTTCTTACGGAATGTTTTTTTTAATGTTTAGTTCTAACATTTGGATCGATGCAGCTTATGAATCCCGTAGTTTCTGATTTCTAAAAGACTTTTTGTTTGTGCGCTTTTTTTAGGTAATCTGATGCGATTTATTATAGCGGCAAATCTTCTTGGGCTCCCTGCCATCTCTATCCCTGTAAGAACAAGTCATTGTTACAAAACATTTGAAAATTCTACTCTGAATTCTGCTGATGGAAATTCAGCAACCAAGAAGGGAGGCAATGCACTTTTATGCTTTTGCTTAACCGAAATTCATTCAATGATTCCAATATAGGATTGCATCTAGCCCGGAATATGACTAGAATCATTAGAAAAGTATGAGGTGTTTATATACAGCTTTTATGTAAGAAATCTGGAAATGATTTTCCAAATTATCTAACTTGGTCTTTTCATACGATTGAATAGCAAGTTCCGTAAAACTACAAGATGATACATTTGTCGTCATAACAATGCTTTATTTCTTCTCTCATTTTTCCTTTCATTTTCTTATCCTTCCACTTTCCTAGAATCAAAGGGTTAGGACTTAAACCCGTAATATAGTACTCCTATTTTAGACGGTCTATTCTTGTTTTTACTACATTACGATGGAAGTACTTATATTTTCATTCACTTTGTGCCAGGTTGGTTATGATAAGCAAGGGCTTCCAATAGGTCTGCAACTAATAGGTCGCCCATGGGGTGAAGCTACAGTCTTACGCATGGCTGCAGCAGTAGAGGTATTCCTATTTTCACTCACAAATCAACAAATAAGAGTATACTGATCTGTCCAACCAAACATTTCATATTTTCCCATTCCAATGGCTACTCCTTTCATTTTCAGGAACTATGTAATGACCCAAAGAAGAAGCCTGTCTCCTATTACGACATTTTGAAAGGAAAGTAAGGAGCAATGTCATCAAGCCTGTGCACGGTCACTCCATAAAGTTAATACATTTGTCATATTTGAGAAATATGATGGTCAATAAATCGTCTTTTGTAGTAAACCCGTGCTGCATGCCAGAGGATGAATTGTTGTGCATTTAATCACAATATAGAGGAAGAATTGTTGTGCAATTAATCAGATATAAAACTCCCATGATGGACACCTTCGAGTGTGTGTGTGTGTAAGTGGGGAAGGAGGAAGAGAAAAAAAAAATTTTGGTGAAAAGGAAATAACATAAAAAATTAAACGTTATTTACTCGGATGAGGTCAGAAATTAAAAGTTGTTGGCATTCAATAACTGGGAACAATTTAACAAAAACTAAAAAGGACTAATGCACTTTTGTCAATTGAGTGTTGTGGAAAGTCAGTTTAACAAGCATGATATTATCGTGCACAGGGACATTCATGATTCAGCTCTAATATTAATATATCGACCTCTGAAGCTAATGTATTCCACGTTTACACAAGGAAAAAAGAATGGATGACCAGGGCATTCGTTACTTATGTAAACCCAGAATTCTGCCCATCTTGCTTGAGTTTCTCATCAGCGGTGTCGCTCGGCAGATCAGGTCCTGGAGGAATCTTTCCTGGATAATCAGTTGTTGAGGAATCTGATCCCAACATGCTAAAACAACAGAGAAGTCAACGTAAGAACATTTGACCAAAGAACTCGCAGTATCTAGGCATTGATAAGATGATGAAATGCAGAATTTTACCTTTGGTCCACAATCACCATAGAACGAAGCTCACAATTCGCAAAACTGCACATAATATATTGTTGAAGTCATCACTTAAGATTCATCGAGGTATAGCATTTTTGCAAGAAGAAACAAATACTTGCTAAGCAAGTGAAGTCATGAGGACTTACTGTTTGCGAATTTCATTCTTCACCAAAGGATGACAGTCGTTGCCATATCCACCCAGTGTATGAAACAAGAACCCACTGTGTGTTACAATTGCTATCTCCTTTTCTTTCCGTGTCCATAACCTGTATAAATGAATCAGAGGTGGTCATAAGGAGGCTAAACTCCAAGTACAGCTAATACCAGCCTCGGTAAAAGTAAATCAGCATCTGATTACGCCTGAGCAGAAATCTGTTACTTTGTAAAGCTAATCAACCATTTAATGAAGGACTCCCTTCCCAGAGCAGTTTTTATGTCTTAGGATTAGTAGGTATGACTCTTAACATTTATTTCACGCAACGCCAATGAAGAAAATCAACAAACTGGCTTGATAATGAGGATCAGCAAAACAAAATTTACTTCTTTAACTAATCAGTCACAAGGTAATATAGTACTCCAGTTAGAAAAGAAATTGACCAGTTGATGAACTTCATGCCTCTTGCGGCAACTTCTTCCTTTGTCTCCCTAACATCAGCCTTCCATAAAACATCCTCGTCACTTTCAATCTGAGTAAAGAGTGAGCCAATAAGATTAAAAGGTAAAAACCAAAAGCCATATAAATCTAAATAAAACTTGCAGTGAGAAGGGAGCAATCTTGCCACACGAAAATGCTTTACGCCCTCAGTCCCAAAAAAGAGTCCTACTTTCCATATTAGTTTGTTCCACCCCACCTCACCCTTCTGGTTTAAAATATTTAAGCTTTAAACTTCCATTATGGTTTCAAATATTTTCTTCCTTTCTGAAAACGTGACATTTCTTTTTCGCGCCATACAGAAAAAATATAATATTGGTACAATCTAAAAGAAATATATAGATGTAAAAGTACAGTATTAAAAGTTTGACTTCTCATTTGGGACTTCTTTTGGGGGGTTGGGAGGAGGGGAAGGATCGAGGAGTATCCAGTAGAGGTCATCTAAAATGTCAGTCATCAGAGCAATATTGCCAGCACAAAACTTCCATCCTGTCAGAGCAAATATAATGAATTCTTTTAATGGACTAGAATGCCATTACAATTATAAAATGTGCAGTACCACATCATCTTCCGTCGAGCAGCCCTCTTTCCTGATAGATGAACTATCTTCCTGTCTTCGATCAGACTTCAACCCAGAATATGCATCCTCCTTTTTACCAAAACGGAGGGCTTCAAGCTCTACATGCACATGCACACACACACAGACACACACACACACAAAGGCATCACTCCACTTGCTTCTAAGGAGGAGGATCATGTCTACTTGGGCGGAGGAGCCGGATACAACATATTCTCCCAAGTATATGTGAAAAGGGTGGTAAAATTTCCAACAAATTGAAGTATTTGCTCAGTGTCACCAACATTCCATTAAGGCCAAAGTGTGGGATACTTTGATATGTCCTGCTGTTTACCAAACAAAAGAAAAAAGTGAGGGATACTTTGACATGCGCGGTTGGACACACTACCTAACAGCTTACGCTCTTGGCTATGGTTCCAACTTGTGTACTCGGCTTTCCTTGTACATGCACACATTATATGCATGTTTAACAGCAATTTAGGCACATGGAACCCATATAGACACAGTAAGCACAAAAAACAGTTTGAAACCCAAAAGCCTAAGCTGTTAGTTAGTGATCCAACAATGTATACTACGTATCCTTACGTTGTCCTCTAATTCATGCAGGATTGATCAGCCATGCACCTCAACAGTAATTTCTTAGAATTTCACTAAGACTGTCTAGCAAAATAAAAATTAGTGCTGGTAAAATTGCTGTTGATTGACAGACCACTAGATAATACTTAATTCAAAAATACATACCAGATAAACTTTTACTAGTACTTAAAAGGAGACTAAACAAATTTGAGTAGTTACCAATGAAAAATCAATTGCTGGAAACAGGCATTGATATTCACTGATGCTTCTCCTCCGGTCACAAGGATGAACACCCTGAAAACCATAAGAACTAAGATAAATTTGCGAGGTGGCATGTGTAAATGTGAAAGAAAATCCTAAATTGAAGCCAAGACGTGAAACCAGGCAAGAAGCATGCATACCAAAGACAAATTTCTAAGAGCAGACTGGTTGTGCTTGGCACAAAAGGTTCTCATTGATAGGCAAAACTAGGTCCTAAATCTCACTTATGATCTGACTAGGTCAAATTATGCCGCTTTCACTAGCCATATATGCGAAATCAATTAAATGAAAGTGAAACACAGCAAGAAGAATTCACCCGCTGAGAAAAAAATTGTGAATGTTCGCTAGAGCTTGGCACCCTTAGTTCTCAACTTATAGGCACAGGTAGGTTTGAAACCTTGCTTAGGTTCTAAACTAGGCTGGAAGCATGCATAGGCAAAGAGACTTTTTAGAGAGGCATAACGCTTGGCACAAAGGTTCTCTGTCCAAGGTAAAACTAGGTCCAAATATAACTTTTCTCAGTACAAACAAAATAACTACACATATTACGCATCAAATTCACAGATTCAAATTTTATACTCCCTCCGTCCCTTAATTATCGTCTTGTTTGACCCGGCACACGGATTAAGAAAATACAATTGACTTGATTATTAATATTGGTATAATGTGTAATTTTCTTTAATGCCCATGTGTACGTGGCCCATAATTAAAGTAGGGAAAAAGTAAGGGTAAAATAGTAAAAGTGATGTTCTAAAAATGAAAGTTTTCAAACAAGACAATTATTTTGGGACGGACAAAAAAGGAAAGGAAAACAATAATTTAGGGATGGAGGGAGTATTTAAAAATCGGAGAATCATAAGACTGATGACCTCTGAACAATATTGCGCCAAGAGAAAAAAGAAATTTTAGGCGCAATTGAATGACATATAAACAAAAATATTGCACAACTCAATGTAAATTATCTTGCAGGCTTGCATGTGCCTAGAATGCCTCTAATCTGTAGCAAGAATATATATTCTTAAAGCTTGTCAAACTACCATACTAATGATCAATCACTAATGCTGAAAACAAAGTTTATTATCTTTTGTTAGACCTATATTTTCAAAACTCTAACAAGCTAAATAGAACTCAGAAGAATTTATTGAAAACAGCTTCAATTAACTACACTGTGAAAGCAATTTGAACAAAATTATGCATAGGTTACAAATGCCAGAAGCTTGGATCCAAAAGTTGAATGTATAGACAACATACAAATGTCAATGCTCCATGTTTCAACTTGTTATTACATTCTTCATAGTACAATTTACCAGTGGTTTTAAACAGCATCAAATGCATATTTATCTACTACCATTTAAACACTGCTGCATCAACTTTTCTATTGCATGGTTCCTCTCATTCATATTGCTTAGTTGTGAAAGGTTCGACTTTCCCTCTTGGAATGAATTAAGGTTTTGGCTGACTACCAAGCACAAACTAGAGGTTTTACCTTTGTCCCACAACTAAACTAACTTAATAAGGATCCTGCTAAAGAGTGTCCCAGGGTGACTTGCTAATGATTTTGTATGAGAAATACCCGCCAATGCATTCCAATGCAAAAACTTTCTAAATATGAACTCTTAACGAGTGCCGGTGGGGCACTTGTTAGCATTTACCAATTAATAAATAGATTTGGACCCAAGTAGTTGGGATAAAGGCAAAGTTAAGTTGAGTTTACTAGAGCAAAAGAGACTCTCTTGCGAACATAAAATGAAGCTACAAACTAGCTTACATACATTTTTACGATACCTACCAAATGTTCTCGACAATGTTCAACTGCAATGATAGGAGGACAATTTAGACTTGAAATTGCAGAACGACCACTGTTTCCTGCATTTGCCACCATCAGCGGTAGCACATCCATCCTGTCTGTGTAACCGTCACCACCAAATACTCCCACAGCGGTTTGCATAGTCCTGTGGTGTCATGTCATAAGTCACAACCTAAGGTTAAAACAAATATTTCCATCGATTAATTCCAACATATACTAGTATAGAACAAAAAGGAAATAGAGGGAAGTTTGCAATTTGAAGGACGGGGAGATTGGAACAGGGAGAGCGTATAAGAGGACCAAGAAACATCCTTTTACTATGTTGTCTCAAATCTTTGCCAAACACGTATGAGAAAGTCAAAATTCTCAATTTTGTTGCATTTGTATGCCATGAAAGCAGTTTAAGACCTGAGTGAGATTCGGTAGTGATGGATGCATATAACTAGTGTAAATGCTTTTCAGTTCCCTCTATCTATTTCTTCCTTTCTGCAGATTGTGGTGTTCGCTGTTCTTTGGAGTATTCTGATTGAGAGGAATCAGGAATGCCAGGATCTTCAGGGAGCAGTTTGTACCTCGGCACCTTCATTGGGATAGAGCTGTGCATTTGGCTTCGTTGTAGGCTTCAGTTCAGCTAATGGTGCTTTTAGAGTGGTGCCTATTTCAAATATTCAGTATGACTGGACTGAGTTGCTGTTTTGATTTTGTTAGGTTTTTCGGTTTTATATCATTGTACTTTCTCTCCTTCATGGATTTCTCGCCCATCCTTGTAAAGTTTTTCCCCTTTTAATCTAATTCTTCTTTTCTTATAAAAAAAAATGTTGTTCAGTTCAGGGGTGAGGTCAAGGATACTTGGATCCAAGGGAAACAGAGGAGAGGGGTGTTCAAGGAGAACGATAAACACTATGGGAGGTCATTGATTTCACCTTAACACGGAAGGTAATATGGAGTTGTGAACCTGTTTCTTTTGTGGGGCCAGTGACATTACAGAAAGTGTTGGTCTCATCTTTTGAGGATATCAATCCCACATTGGGTAACTAAAGCTTACTTCACAACATAAAATATCCTGCAACCATAGCACCTGCCACTGGTGTGATGTTGGACACTCCAAATTTAACATGGTAAGGTTAATTAATCCATCTGTTTGGCCTGATTGCTCGCCCACGTGCTCCACGTCACCCAATTCAAAGTGCCCATGGCCAGGGGGAGGGGTTGAGAATCTAAATCCCATATCAGGATAACTCAAGCTTAACTTGACATGCATAAGAATTTCAGGCCACCCCACTCTGTATGACATCTTCCTGAGGCGTCAGCCTACTTGGGACGAATGATTTTCGGACATGGAAGCATTCTTCTATAAATAAGTTTGAGGTGTGGCCATGTTAGTGTCTGTATCTCAGTGAATTGTCAAATGTGCCATGTGGTTTGCATTGGAAGACCATTAGGAAGACAAAAAGAGCCTTAAAAGATGTTCCACGACGTGTGACATCTTCCTGAGGCGTCAGCCTTACTTGGGATGAATGATTTACAGACATGGAAGCATTCTTCTATAGATAAGTCTGAGGTGTGGTCATGTTAGTGTCTGTATCTCAGTGAATTGTCAAATGTGCCATGTGGTTTGCATTGGAAGACCATTAGGAAGACAAAAAAGGAGCCTTAAAAGATTGACTCTTTGATTGGTCCCACTGAATTCTGATGTTTAAAGAAACAAAATAAGATAATATGTTAAATGTGAAGGATTAAAGAGTCTATATCCCATTTGCTTCAACACAGTTCTGTTATGCAACAGCCAACAGGTGCGGGCTTTACTTTTCTCTTTAGGCTGCGGAATGTGATGCCAATATTATCGTGAAACTGAAGATGTTATACATATGTTCGTGTGGCAGAAAACCTGAGGTTTTGGTGGTGGACTGATTGGCTTGAACAGATTCAAGAGATATTATAAAGTAGTTGAGGCTCCCTGATTGGCAATTAGTAGATCTTTCGAGACTTTCTAGTTTCTGAACTTCCAGTCTCTTGCAGTTTCCGATAGGCATTCATTAACTTCTTTTGGCCAATAGAGCATAATTGTCACGATTTGCCCAGAATGCTTAAAACTAGTACACATATCACACGCAAATACTTGTGCAAAATAAATTTCTTTCTAACTTGAATGTTTTTTGTTAAGTTATTATAAATTTATAATAATTGATAGCTATTAGATGTTACTTTTAGGTAGTGGAATAAATTGTAAACAGTAATTAGTTAGGTGAGTATTTTTTTTTAAAGGGCATTTTGGATATTATCAAAAAAGGTTTCATTTCACTGTTCATTCCCAGCCCTCCCCCTATATAATAGTAATAGATTCTGTCCTGCTCTCTTTGCCACCCTTTCTATATTCCATGTGTACTTGGTTTGAGACTCCTGCCATCTCATATACAATGGCATGCAACAAAAATCATAATATGAGACAATCAGAAAAGATCATCCAAAAACACTGAAAGAATTCAATCAACCACTAAATTTCACTTTCCCAATTTGAGTGAGCAGGGCTGCTTCTTTGCTTTTTGTCACTTAGTTCTCTCTTTGATCTTCTATTTACTTGTTTCTTCAGGCGATGCACAAAAGGTGGTAAATGAGTTTAAGTTTCCTATGAAGAAAGGATCGCACATGGAGATAGTGACAGGTTCCTTAAGGTTTTTGTTACATGGTTCTCCCAACCTCTATCTCATCCCCATAAGTCAATGTAAAAGGGAAAGCTTCATAAGGACCTTCACATGTTACATAGCCCAAATTCTCTGTGCCATTAAATCAACACTTGGGCCAAAGAGTAAGCTGGAATGGATAAACTTTACATGCGCTAATCAAATTCGTACAGGAAACTAGAGATGCTTTTCTTTCTCTCTCTTGGTTATAGGAGAAAAGGCACGACTCTTACTTGAAATACTGTAAGATAAAGAAGATATCAAGAATATTGATGGAAAAGGTTGTCAGTTGTCCCAGAGTATGAATCATTACCTTAGCAACGGAGATGTTATGACTAAATCAATCCTCTTGGAAAGCCCACATGAATGAACATGCTTACGCAAATTTTCGACCTGTTACAGAAGGACAAAAAAACAAAAGATATTTCCAGAAAAAATAAGTAACATAGCGGAAAATTATCTAGATATGAAATGGAATCTACATAGAGCATATACGTTAGTGGCTTCCCACCTGCTGCCATCCTAACTGAGTGAGGTGTGCATCAAAATACTCGGGAGACATGTATACTTTATAGTTCTTATCTCCTTCAACATTGTGAATCCCTTGTGCATGTCTGACCTAGAAGTCAAAGTAAAAAGACTAAGGTGCATTGAAACGTATGTGCAAAAGCCAAGAATGGAGGAATCTTGGATGACAAAATCAAAGCATGGGTAAAAATATAATGGAAGACAAAGGTGATACCAACCACATGAAGAGTTTTACAGCGATTCAAAGGATATAAACTTGAAGCTCCATTACTATCCATATTTGCAACTGCATCAAACAAAAATCAATTCAAAAATAAAAGAAGCTCCGTGAATTAATAAGTCCAAAGATGTCAAATGCTTGAAAAATATAATGATAACAATAAAACCACCAAATGATATTAAATGCAATTTGCCGTAAATATTTTAGTACACAAACACTTGTTTACACGCTTTGTGAAGTCTTAGCTCTACCACTCGTCACCCCTTAAAGACGTTATTTCCATATCTCAGCGATACAAAAACAACTAGGAATTTAACTGTGTAGTACGATCTTAAGTTAATGCCCCCTTCACTTAACCCCCAATCCCCAATCCACCCCCCCGACCACCACCACCACCACTAGCAAAACAAGCTGCCATATTGGCAGTTCTAAGAATCCAAAAGTGTGCTCCATGGTAGGATAGCTCCTACCTGTGACAGATATGACCAACTGCAACAACAAATGGTTTGGATTATTTGAAATCAATTTTTTTTATCAACATCATATACATGTATAGTCCATCCACCAAAAGGATGCTAAACAGGAAAATATTATGTGCAGCATTGAAGTTGGGCAGATCAACTGCTATTAACCTAGTCTAGAAATTACAATCCCCCTTCCTATTCCACTGATATAGTCAAACCTCTTAACGAATAGAATGTTGACTATACTTAGATTTTCCTAATCACACAATCACATATACTAATCTAGTAGTAACAAACCAGAATCAGACGAGACGAGAAGCTTTCGGATCAATTAATGAATTCACAATCAAAATTCCAATTAATCATCACAAAACCAAACCTAAAAAGTGTAAAAAAAAACCACAACCAAAGACATTTTGCTACAAACACGACACGAGGCATAATCAAAAGCAATTACTTAAGCTGCTAACAAGTAAATACTGTATTACACTCATAATCTGAAGCTACAGAGCTTAGTGAAAAGGATCGTTACCGGAGAGGGAGCGAGCTGAGAGACGAGTTGTTGTTTGCAATTGCAATCGATTGCTGAGAAGGAAGGAGGATCTCGACGAATTGAGCGTTGCTCCTACGGGTAAAGTAAGGCCGACATTGCTTGAAGTGATGCCTATAGTACTCGTCAACTGGGTGTGCTTCGTTTGTTTATTGAGATTTTTTAATCATTTAGATATTTTCAGTGGCACCACTGTGTTTCTCTCCTCCGTTGACCGGTCACGTTTCGTCTTTGACCAGTTACTCCGACGAAGGTGTGTTTTTACATGAGAGTCTTGGATTGAGACAACGTTATGGTTATTACCCGCTAAACATTCCTTTTTTTTTTTTTTTCTTTCTATCTTTTACCGTTTGAGACAAAAAGGGCCAAAATAAAAGATAAGCATGCCATCCAGCCAATTTGGATAAGGTTTTTTTCTTTAAATTTTTTAATTTCGATTATTTGTTGTTAACTTTGCGATCATTAAAAAGATGATAGAAAAAATAATGGTGGGACGGATGAGTAAATGTCAAAGTAAAAAGTATTAAATCAAGGTGAAAACGACGAAAGCGTATTCATATTTTTTGTCACGATCCGACCCAAGACTTGACTCACAACCAGAGTCGGTCTTGATTTTTTAGGTGCCTGGAGCAAACAAGAAAATTGAGGTACTCAATACAAAGAAAGACAAGATTTAAATATTTCTGTGTGTGTGTATATATATATATATATATATATATATATATATATATATAAGAATATAATTATTTCATCATACGAGTCCACACAAAATTTATATCAAATCTAGACAATAACAAAATACTAAACCAAAATTATGTTTGTTCATAGAGCAATAAAATCTGATGTTTTGTTTTTAATTTGCAAAGCACCCCACTATCAGTTTGTTCCTCAAGTCAAAAATCGAGATCTCCTTCCCTGCTCTAACCCTCCTTGACTCCTTCTGAAGTATTGGCTATTGTTAGAACTAGAATTACTGATTAGGCGTAGCAATGTTGTATGGTATCTGACCGGATGACACTAATATAACAAATATCGAATTTGATAATATCCTTTTTATTCTGATTGTGATTAGAGATATCGTAGAAGCAAGCTCGAGCATTGAAATGAAAACTAAAAGAGAGAGAGAGATCAACTGTTAGAATTCTAACGTTAAGAATTAGAGAGTTATGGAGAAGAGGAACAGAGAAATTCCAACGTTACGACACTCTTCATATTTCTTCTCTTTTTTCTTTTTTCTAAAGCCGTTTTCTTTTTACTTTAGACCTAAATAAGTTAAGTTTAATATTTGAGTCCTCTATTTTTCTTAATATTACAAATATAAAAGTTTTTTATTTTTTAAAAGAGGCCCAATTCGTCTCTTAAAAAAATAAAAAAGAAGTCCAAATAAATCATATTAGTACATACAAATATTTCAAGTTTTGTGTGTGTGTATATATATATATATATATATATATATATATATATATATGTATGTATGTATGTATTGTAGGGCCCCTAAATTAGGGTGCCATGAGTGGTTGCCCTCCCGAACTTGCTCACGGTGACCTTGCTCGCAACGTGTGCTAGCCCACTGGCATAACGAGCACCTGGGTTATCTAGACTCATTACAAACTCACCTAAAATTAAATGAATAATTGTTGGTGTTAGTTGCTAGCACGTGGTCACTCATAAGTCGACTTTTTTTAACACATCTATTCAAGGTGGTTGTGACACTCTAATTCATATCGGATAAATGTGTTAAGAAAAGTAAACTTATAAGTGAGCACCTAATACCAACTAGTGCTAACAATTATCCATAGAACTTTTGATGCGCATGTTGACCCATGTGCTCGTCGAACCAGTGGACATGCATAGTTGCAAGTCGTACGCTTGAGCTAGGGTCGTGACATTAGGAGTCTTGATAAGAGAATGGTTTACCAGGTTATAGTAGTTCATAGTATATTCATTAAAATTTGTGAGGTCATTAGAAATATTGGTTAGGCATGGTTGCAAGTCATACGCTTGAGCTGGGGTTGTGACATTAGGAGTCTTGATAAGAGAAGAGTTTACCAGGTTATAGTAGTTCCTAGTATGTTCATTGAAATTTGTGAGGTCATTAGAAACATTGGATAGGCATGGTTGCAAGTCAAGCTAGGGTCGTGACATTAGGAGTCTTGATAAGAGAATGGTTTACCAGGTTATAGTAGTTCCTAGTATGTTCATTGAAATTTGTGAGGTCATCAGAAACATTAAGATTAAGGGTGATCACGGTTTGGCTCGATTTATATTTTTGCAGAAAAAAAGAGAGAGCCATAACCAAATTAATACTCTAGTTCTAAATAAATTCAGAATCAAAATCAAACCAAGATATATGAGAACCAATACTTTGTTCTGATTTTTATTGGTCCTCGCACATTTTGGTTCTGAGGAGCTGAACCCTTTCAATTTTTTGAACTGACCTTCTTTTTTCTATTCCACTACAAATAAATAATAAAATCTACATAGTTCATACAAATTAAGACTTTTTTTTTTTTTTGTGGTTTCCTAATGGGCCGTGGGAAGAGATTGAACCTGAGACCTCGTCCTTTATGAAGCCCCAACTCTACTACTGACCACCCTTAAGGACATACAAAGATTAAAAAAACATTTAATAATAGTAAAAATATTGCAAAAATTACAAACCAGTTCACAAAATAATTCAAATCTATTAAGAAACTTCTTATACACGAGCAGACTAAAGAAGGGCGTGATTATTTCTCATATTTCTTAGATTGTTCATCCCTGCTTCTATTTTTAAAGAAATTGGAATGTAAGCTATTGGACCTTATTTGAGCAAACTAGAGAAGTTTACTCAAGAAAATCTAAGTGAAAATTGTCTACAATTGTGCAAAAATATGACGAGTCTCATCACGAATCACGTCCAATTTGTTCAGCCTTATAATGTAATCTGACTCCATTGTAAAAGTCAACTATGGTGTATTGTTAGAAATTACAGTAAATTTTATTTATATTAATTTGTTAATATATACATTATATAATTATATTATATATAATATATATTAGTTCGGTCCGGTTCTGAACCATTTTATAAGTTTTGAAACAAGAATCAAACCAAATGATCGATTCTACTAAAATTTAAAACTATAATCAAACCATAAGTATTGATTTGGTCCAATTTGAAAATTTATTAAAAGAAGTTCTAAAATGCAGATACAAATAGTATATCATCGGAAAAACAATAAAATTATGTTTTAAGAATATGCTAAGCATTAATTGATCGTAGATTAAGCACTTATTTTGATTATAGATAATATATATTTATTATTTATTAAATTTTACTCAACCAATTGCTGAATCAATTTTTAAATATTTTCTAATTTGTAGTAATAAATTAAACTCCAAAATTCTGTCTTGTGCCAAGCACATGTTTCAAATTGAGTAGCTAAACCAAGTTATCACTATTGCGGGCAAAACAATCATTATTTGAAAAATTAACAAACCAAACGGTGAAATGATAACACTAGGTAGGGGTGGCAATTTGTGTCATGTCGTGTTCGCGTACTATCGTGTTTTTATGTTATCTATCTTATATGATCATAAATTTAACAATAAATG
This sequence comes from Platycodon grandiflorus, assembly GCA_016624345.1. Lineage (NCBI taxonomy): Eukaryota > Viridiplantae > Streptophyta > Magnoliopsida > Asterales > Campanulaceae > Platycodon > Platycodon grandiflorus. Next base: position 50,219,764 of record CM028363.1, read on the forward strand.
TTAGTTTAACAAAATTTATAATTTCGTATTTTTGTGTCGTGTCATGTCATGCAGTGTCTTATTGTGTCATTTCTCTCTGTAATTCGTGTTTATAATCGTGTCGTACTGGTTCGTGTAATCGTATTGTGTCAGCCATTGTCACCCCTAACACTAGGAACAAAAATCTATCTATATATTTAAAGTTGGTGAGAATGTCTTAGGTTGTAAATAAAACAATGTTGTTAGTGAGATTTGAACACACACCCTTTTAAATTAAAACATGTACCTTAGACTAACTTAACTATTTATATTTTATATATTTATTCAGAAAACTACATATATTATCAAGTGGGGAAGAAGATTCTCACATGAAGAGGTTTTGTAATCGATACTGGCTACTTAAAAGATATTGTTCAGGTTCATTAAAATACTTGATTCTTCGTGTATTTATATAAATCTTCTTCATTTTGGTATAAAAAAATAATGATCTCTATTATAATTACTAATGGAGTATTATAATATCTATGATATCAAAGTAATAATATCTATTATAATTACTAATAGTATAATAGCTACGATACGAGAGTTATAATCCGTATTTTAATTACTAATAGTATAATAGCTATGATATTAGAGTAATAATCCCTATTATAATTACTAATACTATAATAGCTATGTTATGAGGGTAATAATCCCTATTATTATTACTAATAGTATATCCTACCTAATAATAATGGTTTAACATATATTATTTATACCTTATTGGATATTTAATAATATTAATCTTATAAGTATTACTATTAGGTAGTGTATAACTGCTGACATGATAGTATTAAGTATTACTATTAGATATTCAATAATATTAATCTTATAAGTATTATTAATAGCTATTAATAGTATTAGGTATTACTTTTAGATATTCAATAATATTAATTTTATAAGTACTAATATTAGCTATTATTATTACCATATGACAATACTCACTCAAAACATTTTTTTAAGTCATTAATAACACATTTAATTGTTCTTAAAAAAAACACATTTAATTATTTTTTAAAAAATTCATTTCAAATGAACCATACTTATATCTACTTCGTAACCTCCATATTTAATTTCATTTTCTCTCTAAAATTAGTAAGTTGGGTTATATATATATATATATATATATATATATATAGAGAGAGAGAGAGAGAGAGAGAGAGAGAGATGAGAGATCTAGAGAGAGATTTGTAACTCCCTTCTTGCTAATTACTTTTTCATTAAGTGCTCCCATATTTGTAACTCACATATTTGTAATAAAATTAATTATTTTTTATAATGGTTCCTACCACTCTATATTCCAAACGGTTTGGTCTTCAATTTTTTTAGATATCTCCATTAATATTGTAAAACTTATAAAGCATGTGCCCCACTCCCTTCGTTTGGTTACATGATAACTTTTCCCTTTTGTCGACAATAAGCAAGGTGAAACATAAGGAACGATGGTTTCTCTCTCTCCTCCGGACCATGGTGTATTGAATTCGCTTTTATTCTAAAACTCATTCAAGCTCATGGTTTTTTTCCACGACCATCTTTACATTGTACTTAAATGATATGCAATTCTCTGTATAATTTAGATATGAAATTATTTTTAGATTTGCAATGCATCCTTAATTTCCTTCCATATGATTTTTTTTCTCTTTTTTTTTTCGTTGATTTGGGCTTTGACCTCTTTTAGTTTTTGGTTTTAATTTTTAGATCATACTCTTGGTTTTTGCTTTACTTGTATAGATCATGATATTTGATTTTAGCTTCCATTTTAAATTTGGGTCTGATTTATGTGTTTTGGTTTCGTTGTAGTTGAATTGTTCAATTTCAATTTTAAAATTTTTTCTTTTTATTTTGCACATCTTTATTGCTTTTTTTTCTTGATCTTTCACTTTTTGGTATTTTAATTTTGGTCAAACAATGGTTTTGGGATTGATATTGCTCTTGATTTATGGTTTTACGTATCGATTTCTATTTTGATTTTGGTACATAATTTATACTAAGTTTGTTGTTTAATTTCTGCTCTTGATTTTTTCATTTTATTGATTTTCCCTTGAAAATTTGATTTTGATTTTTGATTAAATGATGGATCACTTTTTCTCTTGGTTATGTTTATAATATAAACCAACCAAGTTCTATTTCCATAAATGTTAACTGAAATCTAGACTATAAATCCTGCCTATATAACAATGTAAATATTTTATTTTTTATTTTGTAAAAATTCTCAAGTATATTTCTAAAATATCTTTATTAAGGGCGAGATGAAAAAGAATTCAACAATTTGTTATCATTGAAAGATACTTTAGGAATAAAAAAATATATAGAAATAATGATTTACTCATACCCATATACAAATCGATAACAAATATTTATTATAAAACGAAAGTACTATATTAAAAATGATCATCAATTTGCATATATTGACAAAATCTAACTTTTTTCAAACATTAAGCCAACAAATGTCTATATCAGTTATATATATATATATATATATATATATATATAAGAACTCTTGAAATGTATCGATTAATGCACGGGTTCTATAACTAGTAGTACGAAAAGTAAAGTCTAGCCACTCGATTAAAAGTTTTTAAGAACGGGAACCATTATACAAAATGGATAAATACGAGACAAATAATTATTTAATCCTATTTTACTTTGTTCAATCAAAAATGACATCAACTATAAAGACTAAATTGCCCTTGTTTGGGTGACTAGGCCGAACATGCCTGCAATGTTCCAATATTAGCCGAATATGCTTAAAATATTCCAAACTTTTAGCCGAACATTCGATTTATGTTCGGCCATAGTCAGTCAAACATGGCTAGAATGTTTGGCGAACCGGGTCGAAACCATCCACCCAGTTTCTGAAAATTTATCCTACCCTTTATGTCAAATATCCCCTCTCCACACAACATAAAACTGATTTTCGTCTATCAGAACCACTAAATTCATATTTAATAGACCTAAACACTATTTAACACATAAATTGCAAATTTTATTTAAAATTCAAAACACAAAATAGTTCATACCTAAGCCCGCCCTGCTTGACTATATCATTTCAATGGTGTTAATGGAGCCAACGAGAGTGAAGGTTCCTCAACATGCCATCTAACTCAGAGAGAGAGAGAGAGAGAGAGAGAGACACACACACACACACACACGAGAAAGAGAGAGAGAGACACACACACACACACACACAGAGAATTGGACACGAGAGTTTTCCTTGTTTCTTCGAGGCAAAAGGTACATCCGGGCCATCGAACTTTTTGCAAAATTGCAGTCCGGCCACCGAAACTTTAAAACTACACTTTGGGCCACTGTACTTAAGTTATGATGCATTCGTGCCCATTTTTTGACGGGCGTTAGATTCTGCCATTAGATGATGCTCAAATACCTAATTTGCCCCTAACTTTTGACTAGTTTTATCTTCGACTGATAAAATGGGAGAGACGTCAGTTTGTTAGTCAATGTAATCGATTTGAAAAGAATCCCCAAATTTTAGGGTTTGCGATTTCACTTCAAGATCGCAATCTTTGATCAATCATTGTCAATAAATCATGGAAGGATACTGAAATCGAAGGATAGACCCTCAACCAACATAGAAATATACTATAATCGAAGGATATAGCAACGAATCGAAGCTTCGAGGTGAGTAAAAGAACCCTAGTTCGTATTTTGAAGGTGATTGTTAATTTCTTCTTCAATCCTGTTTCTGTCATAGGGTTTTAGGACTAGGACTGTGATGTGTGTGATCCATGCTTGCTTGGGTGGGTGATTGGTTGTTAATGGTAGGGTTTTGATGTTTATATATACATTGTTGTGGTCCCATTTATTTATTTAATTATTGATAGTGGAACTTTAAATTATTGTCTTTTACTGATATATGTTGTTATAGAGATATGTGTTTGGTCCATGCTTGCTTGGGTGATTGGTTGTTAATTGTGGGGTTTTGCTGTTTATATATACATTGTAGTGGTCCCATTTTTTAATTTAATTATTGATAGTGGGACTTTAAATTATTATCTTTTTTTACTAATATATGTTGTTATAGAGATATATGTTTGTCTGCCATTATTTAATAGTGTGCCATTAGATATTATATGCAAAATGGATAAGGAAATTGATATATTTTTGCTACATGGGGGAAGGATTTCGTAAAGTTAATAACAAATAGAAGTATGTGGAAGGAACTTGATTTTGTCCCTGAAGTCAATCTGGCACTTAAACTATTTCAAAGTTGAAAAGTATCTGCAAAGATATTTGAAGTATCGTACTGTGAAGCAAATATGATATAGGTTGCCTACAAAAACTATTGATAATGGATTGCATGCAATATATTATAATGCTGGAGTTTTAAGAATGGTACATGAATGTAGGGATATGGGGTTTGTGTATATGTATGTTGAGCATGGTATTAATGTACCAGTCATTGTAGATGACGACTCAACACTCAAAATCATCCCTAACCGTATCAGTTATTCGGTCGTTTCCCCACAGGTGTAAACCTGAGGCCATTGAAAATAAGTCGCTTAACTAACACAGCTCAAAAAACATCACTGACGCCTCAGCACTCAGAATATGTCACAGCGGACACTACACAAGACGGTATCTCTTGGTCATTTCCCAACGGGTGAAAACCTGGGGTTTATGGATTTGACCACCCAATCATATCTTGCAGTACATTCACACATGTTTGCACACCTAATTATGTCACACATGTTTTACAGCTTTCAAAAAACAAAAAAAAAAAAAAAAAAACAACAACAACAAACAAACACATTTCACATCTTTGAAAAAAAACAAAAATAAAAACATATTCCACATCTTTGGAAAAGAAAAACAACAGACATATATCCCACCCCTGAACTACGTTTTGGTCTGATTCCCGAAACGGGATACGTAAGCAACCTCTTAAGAGGTACAACCATCCAATTATATCTCACATCGCATGTTTGCTAATTGCCATGCTTTTTCCTATCCCTAAACTACGTTTTGGTCTGATTCCCGAAACGGGATACGTAGGCAACCTCTTAGGAGGTACGACCATCCGACTATATCATACTCGAACTCTGTTTGACTTGATTCCTATTTAGGATACGCAGTAAACCCCAAGGGGGCCTAGCCAATGTTTTCGTTCCATACGAAGCTGGATGTCTATCTTTTTCGACAATGCTCGCTTACTTCTAAGTGAACGTAGTCGAGGGGCTCTATAGACACCCAGAATTCGTACCCCACATTATACGAATTGTCCTGTAAATAATTGTTTATTTATAAATGGACTAACACTTGTTTCTATGATTATTTCAGGAAACAAAATATTCAATAGGAGTAACGACGTCCAACAAACACAACAACTTCCGTTAGATCAACATCAAGGGTCAAAACTGAAGATACAAAGCTTGAAGAGTCAAAGCACAAAAGAAAGAACTTCAAGGCACAAAGATTAAATAAAATTAATGAGGGACCTGAAGCATAAAGAATGAAAGATGAAGATTTTAAGTGTAATATTCAGGGTTTGGTGTGCTAAAACCTTTTCTGGTGCACTGATACACCAAATACAAGCTTTGGTGCGCGGACACCATGCTAGGTGCGTCGCGCACCAAACTAGACATCTGCCTCATAAGTTAAGCCACCCGGCTGCTGAAGACTTTGGTGCACAAACGAAACTTCCTCCTTGCTTGGCCCGGAGAGTAACACACAAATATCTCTCCCTCTTCACCTATAAATAGAGGCTCTCAGCTCTCTTTCTCAACACACCAACAACATCCAAGAATACAACAACAACACACCATCAATAAGACATCTCTCTCACAACACACACATTCTCAGCTCTCTCTCACTCACTGAAAGAAAGAAAAAAAAACCTCTCTGCTCTCTCTCTCTTGCTCACTCTCAGCCCAAGAAAATAAATCGTTCTCTCCTTGGGCAAATTTCACACACACACACATACACAGCAAACACACAGTGTTCTTTGAACACACCCAATATCAAAACGTAAGTCTTCCTTTCCTTGTATCGGTAGTAGTGGAAGCACAATGGTCAAGCTACGAGCTAGCTTGATCCAATATAACACAACGGCCTAGAACTTGGTCCGAAATCTGTAAAATGACAGAAGGTAACCCCTTTCGTTTGTTACTTTATTTATCCATTTTGATATGTAAATAAATACATTTGAATTGTAAATGTGTGTGTATATATTTATTTCAATACATTTGATATGTAAATACGTGTACCATATAATATTAAGTTTAAATTCAAGTATATATTATAGTTATTTTATTTATTTTGTAATAAAACATATATACATTTTATAACGTAAACGGAGATATAAATCTCCGCGATACGTTTTCTTTAGTCACATAGAATAACAAACCTGTAGCATATAAACTCAAGCATGCAATCATAAGAGACCGAAAGGACGAGTTGGGTGCGTAAAACCTTCCCAACTCGTAATTTAGCCTCCGAACCCATAATATCAGTTTTTCTTTCGTTTTCTATATAAATGAGGGTGACGACTCTATTTTTTTAATATAAATGTGTTGTACGCATTTACTACATTAATTTTTCGAGAGTCCAGAGCTAAAAGAGTCAAAACGATCTGCGGATCGGGGTGCTCACAATGAATAATGTGGAGTAAAAACTTGGGCTTCAGTTTGAAACAAAAGAAAGTTTCAAGCAACCAGTCATCAAGTATGGATTGGATAATAGATATGACATTAAATGGATCAGGAATGACAAATTAAGGATGTTTGGAGTGTGTATGAATTCATCTGTATGCCCTTGGAGAGTTTGGGGCCTTTGGGCTGGATTGAACCAAAAGCAATTCTGGCAAATGACTTCTTTTAATCCTCAGCACAATTGTGGGATGGCATTTAGGAATAGGCAGATCAATGCAAAGTTTTTGGCCAAAGAATTTTTTGAAACCTTTAGAAGAAACCCTTCTTACAAGCTGACAAATATGATAGCTGATGTCTTAAAATAATATGAGGTAGAAGTGAGTGAGTGCATGTGCAGCAGGGCAAGAAAGAAAGCATTGCAACACCTTGATGGCTCAATGATTGAGCATTATACAAAGCTATGGAGTTATAAAGATGAGTTAGAGAAAAGGAATCCTGGTAGTACTGCCATTATTGAACATGTCAGCCCTATTCCATCCAAGGGTCTTTTCTTTAGGAGGATGTATAAATGAAGACATCATTTTTGGAGTCCTGTAGACCAATGTTAGGGATTGATGGAGCATTTTTGAAAGGAATGCAAAAGGGAGAGTTGTTGTCTGCAGTGGCAAATGATGCAAATAATCAGATGTACCCTGTAGCTTGAGTTGTAGTTCAGGTGGAAAACAAGGAAAGCTGGACCTGGTTTTTGAAGAATTTGATTGAAGGCCTTGAAATGAGAGATGAATTTGGTTGGACTATCGTTACAGATCAACAGAAGGTATCTCATAACTTTTGTACTTAATTTATTTCTGTACTTAATTTAATTTTAATGCTCTTATTTAATGCCATTAATTTACTATGCTTTGTAGGGATTGTTACCTGCTATTGCAAGCTTGTTGCCCAATATTGAACATAGAATGTGTGCTAGGCAAATATACAACAACCGGAGAAAGAAATACAAGGGTGGGGAATATAGGAGATGCTTTTGGAGTATTACAATGACTTGGACAAACGAGAAATTCAAAGCTGAATTTGAATTGTTGAAGACTTTAGACAAACATGCAGCTGAGGATCTTGTGAAGACAGACCCTATCCATTAGTCCAAGGCTCTTTTTGACACAGATTCTAAAGTTGACAGTGTTGAAAATAATATTGCAGAGGCTTTTAATGGTAGTATTTTAGCTGTAAGGTCAAGGCCTTTGATATATATACTTGAGGAGATTAGATTGGCTATGATGGTGAGGATTCAAAAGAGAAAGGATTGGATCTCAAAGTATTCACACAATATTTGCCCAAGGATCAGAAAGTTGATGGAGAAAAATAAGAAAGATATTAAAAATTGGGTTGTGGTTTATAATAGTGGTGATCAGTTTGAGGTTAGGCATGTAAAGGATGCATTTGGTGTAAACATTAGAACAAAGAGTTGTAATTGTAGACAATGGGACCTAAGTGGCATTCATTGCACTCATGCCATGGCAGCCATATACAAAGTTGGAGGTGATCCAGAAGATTATGTCTCCAACTGGTACAAGAAGGATACATTTCTTAGTACATACTCCCATCTGCTAAATCTCATAAATGGTGAGAATTAATATTCACAATCAAGTCATTATCCTTTTCAACCACTCCCAAACAAGAAGATGCCTGGAAGACCTAAGAAATCTAGGGTTAAAGACCCTAATGAGGAGAAAAAGAAAAAAGCTAATCAAGATCCTAACATCTTGACTAGAAAAGGAAAACAAATGACTTGCAGGTAATGCAATTTAATTTATTTGATTTACAAATTACTTAATTTATTTGATGTCATTTATTTGCAATGTAGGTTTTGTAAGGAAATATGTCACAATAGCAGGTCTTGCAAGCAGGCTAAGGAGGCTAAGGAAAGAGGGGAGGATGTTCCTAAGAAGCCAAAACAAAAGGCACTAAATGAACCAAAGGCACAAATACTCCAACTGAACCAAGGCCTCCAAAGGTGTACAACAAAACCAGGAACAAGGGAGTGAGCAAAAAGAAAAAAGCAAGGGTAGAGCTTGCTGAACAAAAGGAGGAATGATATGTAAAAAGCAAGTGATCAATGTTTTGCTCTTAGTTATTTTTGTTGAGAGGGCTCTCAAACTATTATATGTAGGTTTTGTAAATGAGGTTGAGAGGTGTACATTTTTGTTGATCTGTTTTGCTCTCAGTTATGCTATGTATTGGCTTTGATATGACTAAAGTGTATTGACAAGTGATAATGTATATTTTTGCCTTAGCTTGATGTAAATGGCATATTGTTGATGCCTTAGCTCTTAGTTATGATATGTATTGACAAGTGACAAGTGTATATTTTTGCCTATCTCATGAATTAATGGAATGTGACCAAAGTTGGGGTTTTGTTTTTTTGGTTAGCTTTGGTGTTCCTTTATGATCATTAAGACTTTATATAATCTGCATTTTATCATTCCCATGTGGCTTTAACAATTTGAACACAACACTACCAAAAACACAAGAAGATATATTAAGATATTTTATTGCACAAAAAACACTAGCAAAAACACAAATGCAATAACAGTGCTAATGTTCACATTCTTGACATCAAGTTAAGGCATCAACAATATGCCATTTACATCAAGCTAAGGCATTAACTAGTTTGTCATTTACATCAAGCTAAGGAAGATACATTTTGCCATTTACATCAACTTTGAAGTATGATGCCAGTAGGATGCTATTGAAAACCATAAGGATGGTTATTGCCAAAAGATAGACCTTTTCTCTTCTACCAGATTGTCCAATACAAACTTTTAACCTCTTAATTTTCTCCCTTTTCTTGGCACAATCCTTTTGAAGCCTTTCAAACTCTTCCTTCAACCTATGTTCTTCCTTGAAGTCATTCTCTCTCGCTCTCAAATCCTTGATGACTTTCTTCAAATCATTGATCACATCCACTGACCTCTTTGTGAATTTTTCATCAGCCCAGGCATAAAAACCACAGTCATAATTTAAGAAGCAGAAAAAAAAAAACAAATCAAAAAATTAAATTAAATTACAGCATGACTAACTGCTGTGAAATCAAATTAGGGAAAAAATTAGGGTTTCAAAAATTAAGATTTCATAAATCAAATAAAATAAATGAACAAATTAGGGAAAATTACATACCATATACCTAGGACATCGAATGAAACGTCGTCTTGGGTTCTTTTCAGTCCCAGATGTAAATAGGGCAACCCTATGATTACACCCACATTTTTTTTATCGATAATATGCAACCAAATCGGACCCTGTAGATGAAGACGACCCTTCTAACCTTGATATCTCGTACCCACTCACTGACATTGTGGATTCAAAGTACAAGAAAAAGGATAAAGGCTGAAGATGAAGAAATGAGCTCAGAGATGAGGAAAAAGGTTGAAGACGAGTCTGTCGAATGTAAGATAAAGAATATGACATAGATGAGGAAGACAAGACGACAATGATTGGCTATGGAAGGGATACCAGTTTCGTGTGAGGAGTCTGTCGAATGTAAGAGATGAAGACGAGTTTGTCGAATGTAAGAGATGAGGATGAGTTTGATGGTGGAGGTATATCACTAAAATAAGGGTATAATTGTCATAATTTAGGGGCAAATTAGATATTTGAGCAGCAGCTAACGGCTGAACTAACGACCGTTCAAAAATGGGCACTGATGCATCATAACTTAAGTACAATGGCCCAAAGTGTAGTTTTAAAGTTTCGGTGACCGGAACACAATTTTGCAAAAAGTTCGGTGGCCCGGATATACCTTCTCCCTTTCTTTGATACTGCATTCAGCCTTCTTTGATACTGCATTCAGCCTTATGGGAGGGGGTTGTGACTGTCTAATTCCGAGAGGGAATGAGAAGAAATTAGTTGTATGTTCAAGAAGAGTAAAATAAGGAATATATGGGAATTAATTTAGTATTTGAAAAAGTTAAAAAATAATATATATATATATATATATATATATTTAAAGTTGGTAAAGTTACTTATAGGATTGACACATCACCTCTCTTTTGCTAAAGTTGGATCATGAAGCTGCCACGTAGGATTCACCATTTCGCCTTCTCTTTGACAACAGTTTCACATATTAGCTATTAATAATATATATTAACTATAATTATGATAAAATATATTATATAATAGTAGATTACTATTAGGTAGTGAACATGAGTAATTAGTATATAAAGACTCTTTTAATAGTAAATTACTATTAGGTATTAATCTTATAGGTATTATTATTAGGTATTACTATTAGGTAATGAACATGAGTAATTAGTATATAAAGATTCTTATAATAATAATGAACATGAGTAATTAGTATATAAAGATTCTTATAATAATATTAATTGATAATCATCCTTAATTTTAATAGCTATGATATGGGGTATTAATTTGAAGATAAATGATTATATAGGTTACATTACAAGAGTCTGTATTAGATGTTATGTATTTGAAGAGTTACATATACATTAAAAGTGTACAATTATAATAACAATTATATTAGGTGTATTTGTAAAGAAACTCATATAATAGATACATATATATAGATTATCTCCTATTTCTTCTACTATTAACAATAGTAGTGTAATTTAAGGAGTTGTAGAGTCACAAGGTAAATTAGTATTTGGCTTTGTTTCAATTCTCCTTCTAGGCAACATCATATCCCTCCCAGCACACTATTACCAAGAAAAAAAAACAAAATGGACATTTCTTTCTCCTCTCGATCACCTGGTCAACAACAACATTCTTCCTTCATTAGAGTTTACCTAGCTTGTTGCTTCACTTTCTCTGCCACTCTTTCTCTTTCGGGTCCAACGCCTAAGCTCACTCATGTAATTGATAAAATATTTTTTTTCTTTGCAACAATGTGTTTCCTCTTAATTCTCTTATAGCATGTCATCATCAATCTCTCCTACTACCACTAACATTAATTTAAAATCATTCACACACATCTCACTGACATAGTTTTGTTTCTTTTGGTTTTCTTTTATTTTCATTATTTTTCTTAAAATATGTTACCTTGCATTAATATCTGTTTATTTTCTCAATTATTGTTATGGTTAATCTTATTGTTCTTATAAAATAGCATGGTTAAGTATTAGATATAAGATATATTTTTCTATAGTCATGACTTCTATGTCCTTCTTGCTAAGTGCATTTTAAATAAAAATAGTTTTTTTTATAGCTTTGATTGGTTGCTATAATAAAAATATAAAATGATTATAGAAGACATAATTTTGCTTCTATCTATATATTGTGTCACTTTTCCAAAAATCCAACATTTGGTCAACATTTTTTTTTACTTTGATCGATATTGGGTTTTAGTTATTAAAATATATTTTTTCGTTGATTCTTTTGATTTTTTTTTCTCTATTTGGGTTTTAATCCTTTATTGTTTTGCTTTTAATTTTTGGTCTTGATTTTTAGATGATGCTTTTGGTTGTGGCTTTAGTTAGCTCATGATTTTTAGTTTATGCATTGATTTGATTTATTTACCATTTCAATTTTGGGTACAATTTTCAATTTTTGGTTTCGTTGTAGTTACTATTTGCTTTTGATTTTGATTTCTACTTTGATTTCGGTTATTAATTTTTTTTATCTTCAAATTTTGGTATTTTTTTTTATTTGAGTATGGTTTGTTGGTTGATATTGCTTTTGATTTATGGTTTTACGTATCAATTTTTATTTTAATTTTGGTTTATAATTTTTGTTTTACTTTTGCTCTTGATTTTTCATTTTATTGATCGATTTTCCTTTCGAATTAAGGTTTTGATTTTTGATTAACCGATGATTTCACATTTTCTCTTCGTTATTTTTATACTTTTCATTTTCATTTTTGATTTTATTTTTTGTTTTTATTTTTAATATTCTTGGTTCTATTTGTAGCAATGAAAATCACGACAATGGCCGAAGCAATGCAACTCCACACTCAAATACTCAAATCAAACCACCGCCATGAACGAAGCCATTCTCAAAACCTCAACAAGCTCTTAACCTTCACTACCCTCTCACCCCTCAGGAAACCTGCACTTTGCTCGCTAAATCCTAAACTCTCTCCAAACCCCGAACTCATATTACTATAACACCATGATTTGAGCCTATTCGTTTAGCCCCAACCTGATCCAAGCCATCACCATCTTCCTTAGAAATTAGAATGCACCTCATACAACCCTCTGCATCCCCTCGTCCCGACAAGTTTATTTACCCGTTTGTCCTCAAAGCCTGTTCAAGATTACGAGACCCCCAACTTTGGCAAACAGCTCCATGCATTGATATTCAAGTCAGGTCTTATTTGGGACTGTTATATTCAAAACGCGCTCATCTGTATGTACTTAAGTTACGATGAACCGAATTTACCGCGAAATCTATTTGAAAAAATACGTAATAGAGATGTATATGCTTAAATTAGTAATTAATATTAAAATAATAAATTACACACGTGCATTGCACGAGCTATGTAACTAGTGAATGTATAGAAAGTAGGTGTATTAATGATTTTTAGGAGTGGCTATCACCCTTCTCCTCTTGGCAAAAAAAAAAAAAAGAAAAAAAAAAAAGCTATCACCCTTCTCCTAATTAGAGCTAAAGGATTAACGCAAAAATTTACCATTAAATATCTAAGTCAGCCTTCAGATTTAGAAAAAGAAGAATAGTGACCAAGTGAATCGAATTTATATACCAACACTTAGAGCCCGTTTGTTCGCGCGTTTTTGGCCAAAACGCAGGGTTAAAACGCAGCTTATTTCTTAATTTAGGGTTTCAATGCTGCGGTAGAAAAAACTGCGTTTTCAAAACACAGCTACGTTTTAAAACACTGAAATTCCTAGTTTTTTTCCAAAACGCAGATTTTAAAACGTAGTAGGGAATAAAAAACAACGTTTTGACATAATATCCCAAACGCATTTATAAAGAAAAAAATCGCGTTTTAAATAATCTGCTTTTTAGAAACGCTGCGTTTTTAAAATACTGCATTTTCAAAACGCTACACCAAACGGGCTCTTAGTGATAATATAACACCAACATCTCTAATCGGAGGTAGTTCTAATTTTCTTTCTTTCTCACACACACACACACTCTCACATCCGTTAGCTATCTGCCTATCCAGCTATAGGGGTCGGTGTTAGTGTACAAAAATGGGAAAATTACACAAACGGTCCCTGTACTTCGCGACCTTTTGAGGATTGGTCCTAATCCCACGCCAACGGTTCCTGAACTCAATTTCTTAACGCATTTGGTCCTTTCGTCTATTGTCGTTTATTTTTTTTCTGTTAAGTGGAATCATGTGCATTTCACGTGATTTTGCCCAAGGATAAATTAGTCATTTTTATTTAAAAAGTACATGGACTTTTTGTGTAATTTGCCCTAAACTAAACACACCCCAAAATCATCTTCTTCCCCAACCCACCGTAACTAACCCTCCACCATAGGCCCCATCGCCACCTCCACCACCGTAGACTGCAACCCACTTCTACAAGCACCTGCACCACCAAACCCGCCATCACCACCTGCACCACCGCACCACCAAACCCACCATCACCCTGCACCACCGTACCACCAAACTCGCCATCACCACCACCACCACCACCACTGCAGCCTAAAAAATGAGGATGAGAGAGCTAGAGACCAAATCGAGGCTTCAAATTGGCCAGCGTCTTCTCCGTCGACGGTGGGACTCCGGTTGGTTTGCTAGAGAACAGATCGAGAATTTCATCTTCACTATTTCTCTTCCTTTTCTTCATCTTCTCTCTGATCTCTCTCTCCCTCTCAAATGAAGAATTTCAAGATTAAGAAAAAAAAAGAAAAAAGAAAATCCATATCTACAATTTCCAGATCTGGCTTGCGAATCAATTCTCAAATCTTTATCTTCTCTATATGAACAAATTTTCAGATATGGCAAGAGAACAGATCGAGATTTTCATCTTTTCTATGTGAACAAAAAAACTCATTTAGAATTCAGTATCTTTTTGTAAAAGCAATTTTGAGTTCATGGAAGAATAAGAATAGAACGTATTCAACATCTTTTATATGGATAAGGTAGACTGACTTTGAATCCATATTGTGCCAGCATCTTTTCTGGCTTTATTAGGATTCATCCAACAATCAGACTTAAAGAAAAGGGAAGACTTAAAGAAGTTAAGAGTAGATCTTAGTTGTAGCAGCTAACAGATAATCAAATATTCAGAATGTGAAATAAAGTCACTCTGGAGACATTCATTGGCAATGATGGGGGTGGTGGCATTCATGGTGGAGTGGATGAGACGGGAAGGGAGTTAGGATGGAGAAGAAAGGAATATAAATATGTTAATGCCCTTGTATCACGTTTTTAGAGAAAATATATCATGGGTATTTTTGTGTATTAAAAAAAAATATGGATAATTTTACCCTTACCAAAAATTATGTGCGTTGCACATGCTTATACTTAACAACAATTTAACAGTATTGGATGAAAAGACCAATTACATTTTACTTGTTTAGTACAAAAATATAATTTTTACAAAAATTAGTTCAGGAATGAATCTCAAAAAAATCAAGAAATACATGGACCATTTGTGTAATTTGCCCTTTTGACGAAGTTGGATCGTACCTAGACATGCCCAAACGGTTCGAACCGCCGGTTCCAAAAATCGCCAGACAACAAACCGTAACCGAACCGAAAAATCATGGTTACGGTTCCGGTTCCGAACCGGCTAAGCCGGTTCCGGTTCCAAACCGTAATTTTTAATTATTTTTTTAATATTTTCTTATAATTTTTTTTAAAAAAAGATTTCATCTGAAAACTTTGTACAAAGCATTTTTTGAATTTTTGAAGCTTTGTAAACTTTTTATTTTTAAATTATAGAGTAAACAAGACAATTTCAAAATTAAAAATTTAAATTTTGGCGATTTTTCACGGTTTAGAACCGGCGGTTCCGGTTCCCGGTTCCAAACCAGCGGTTCTCGGTTTTTAAAAATTGGAAACCGAAACCGAACCGTGTAACCGGCGGTTCCGGTTCAGGGACGGTTCCGGTTCCTCACGATTCTGGTTTATGCGGTTTTTGGCGGTTCGATTCCGATTCGAACCGCCGGTTCCGAATCGTTTGAGCATGTCTAATCGTACCCAAAAAAGGAAAAAACAGGTATTTAAGAGCCCGTTTGTTCGCGCGTTTTGGCCAAAACGCAGGGTTAAAACGCAGCTTATTCCTTAACTTAGCGTTTCAATGATGCGGTAGAAAACGCTGCGTTTTAAAATGCAAACTAGGCTTTTAAAAACGCAAAAACGCTTTAAAACGCAGAATTACTTTTTTCCTTCAAAACGTTTTAAAACGCAAAAGGAATAAAAAGCGCGCGTTTGAAATAATTTCCCAAATAAATTTTTAAAAAAAAAACCGCGTTTTAAATAATCTGCGTTTTAAAAACGCATAATATCCCAAACAAATTTATAAAGAAAAAAACCGCGTTTTAAATAATCTGCGTTTTAAAAACGCTGCGTTTTTAAAACACTGCATTTTCAAAATGCTACACCAAATGAATTGCCAATCACACTACATTTTCAAAACGCTACACCAAACGGGCTCTAATTGCCGATCTAAACCTTAGATCGAGTTACTAGAATTTCCCACTTCACCCGAAATGACGAAATTATCACAAGAAAAAAAGTAAAGAAATCAAAAGAAAATCTCCACAAGCAACATCATAATCACACCCATCATCAGTTGTGCAAGATCTGTCTTTAGATCTCAGTCCATGTAAAAACCTTCACTTCAAATGGAATGATTAACAATGGCGGCCAAGCTATCATCAAAACTCATCACATCCTTCATCCTCCCAATCTGCTTACTCATCTTTCTCTACTC
The DNA here is from genome assembly GCA_016624345.1 of Platycodon grandiflorus. Taxonomy (NCBI): domain Eukaryota; kingdom Viridiplantae; phylum Streptophyta; class Magnoliopsida; order Asterales; family Campanulaceae; genus Platycodon; species Platycodon grandiflorus. Next base: position 50,236,256 of record CM028363.1, read on the forward strand.
CAAACTTCTCCCTCTCTACCCAACCTCTCCCCCAAACCCACCCACTCTAAAATCCTCAATTCCATTCTCACCCCCTTGCAATCTTTTCGCCGGCCATTGGGTCAACGACCCGACCCGCGTACCCATCTACGATGACACCTGCCCTTTCCACAGAAACGCCTGGAACTGTCTCAGAAACAAAAGAGACAATATGGGTCGGATCAATCATTGGAAATGGGTGCCTGAAAAATGCGAGCTCCCCCGGATTGACCCGGTTGGATTTATGGGTATGATGAGGAACAAGAGGATTGGGTTTGTGGGTGATTCATTGAATGAGAACTTCTTGGTTTCTTTGTTGTGTATTCTCAGGGTTGCTGATGTGGGTGCCAAAAAGTGGAAAAAGAAAGGGGCTTGGAGAGGGGCTTATTTTCCTAAATTCAATATTACTGTTGCTTATCATCGTGCTGTGTTGCTAGCCAAATATGAGTAAGTGGTCTAGTTTCTGGCTTACCTTAATTGGATTGCATGATCCTCTAAATTTCACGTAAAAATGTTGCAAATTTTGACTAATTTCATTAGTGACTCATAAGTTGGAAGTTAAAATATTACCCCAGATTCTTGGACTTTTATTTGCTAATGCTCGGTTGTTTGCAATGCGTAGTGTTCTGTAATTTTCTTTTGTGTGTTTGTGTATGGGATAAAGAAAATGCATTGCCAAATATATAGAACAGGATTAGGCAAATGTTGTGATAAACTGGAGGGGAAATGGTGAGGCATACTAGAACTCTGTATCATTGCTAACTCTGAGTTTTTGCGGTTAGGGAAAATGAGATGAGGCAGTTTAGCTCTTTTCTTTAGCAGTTAGGTTTGCTCTGTTTAATTTTATGCACCTGACTTTTTTTCTTTTTAATTTGAACTCAAGATTGTACTGTTATCATTTTGTTGATAACCCAATTTTAAATCCTGATCGTTTCTGTGAAGTTGCTTTTCGAGATGGTGAAATGGTTCGTGTTGTCATATATAGTTGGTTATTGAAATGCACATTTACACACAACCTTTACCATCAGTTATCAAAAAGGAAATATGATTATCTGGACAGGTTTGTGTGGAACTGGTTAAGGATATCTTCAATGAGATAGGCATTTGTATCTTGGAATTGTATTATAAACTCTAAGAATCTTCTAGCTTATCCTTGATGGCAGTGTTTTAATGCAGACTAGAGGATAAAACCTCAAGCTTGAGTTGTTGTTTACAATATGAATAATACTAAAGATGCAGATTGGAGGATAATATCTTAAGTTTGAGTGGTTGTTTACAATATGAATAATACTGAAGATGCAGATTGGAGGATAAAATCTTGAGCTTGAGTAGTTGTTTACAATATGAATAATACTAAAGATCCAACGAGTGTATTCCAAAAAAAAGCCCCAACCCAACGTGTAAATGATTAATTTGGTGGTTTGACATTTCCAAATCTCATTGAATTCTGATTAGATAAGTTTAAACTTCTTTGATTGGTTGGTTTGAAAGTTGGAACCATTTTCTGGGCAATATTGAGGAGTTACTTTTGCCACCAGACATAGAGAACAGAAACATTATCACCAAGGATCCCAGGGCTCCCAGTAGATCTTATTTATCGTTTAGGTCATACTTAGACACATTTGATGGATGATGGTATGGTATTACATATACTAATTTCCATCCCCCTCAGCAATCATATAAAATTCAGTACTCGGTAGTACGTGATGTCATATGTATAAATGAAACAAGAGGCCTATTGGGAAAAGGTCATTCGAAATGAGTCATAAATCTTATCAAACGTAAACAATGTAGATTTCATCGAGGACATGGACATCATGATGCAGGTCTTGCTTGACCTTATTTCTTCGAAATGGATGGCGCGTGAGTTTTTGTGTGTGTAATATGAGAAACAGTGTCAGCCTCTTGCTACATTCCTACAGTACCATGGGACAAATCTAACAAGCTTGAAATGATAAAACAGCACTGGCCTGCTTCATATTATTTCCAATCACTTTGTCATGAAATTGTGGTAATGCACGTGTAGGCACAACTTAAGCTACTAGTTGGTTCCACTTGTTGGTTGGGAAGTTTAATGGAGCTAGTTCTTATTAGAAGATGGAAAAAGAAAGGTTTCCTCTCAGAGCTGCTTCATATTTTGAGTAGAAACCTTGAATTTTCTTTCTGAAACAGTGGTCATATAGTTCTTCTGATAATATTGTTCCCAGCAATCTCGGCTCTTTATAAGTAAGCATATTTACATGCTTGTGGGGTTTATCTTTTTTTCTTTTTTTAGGGGGTGGGAGTGGGGAGGGGTGGGGTGGCAGCTCTGGTGTATCTGCTTTTATGTGAACCAAATACTCGTCTACAGTTTATGTACGGTACTTGTAAAGGGATTGATTGGGGGTTTAATGAATTGTGTGGTGATACTTGATATGGAACCTCTTTTTACATCATCATCATCATCATTATTATTATTTTCTAATTCCATGAGTTGATGTTTTTCTCTTATATAATGGGGGGCCTTACGTGCTCGTTACTGATTAAATAAAGGTGGCAGTCGAAACAATCGAAGCTCTCGGAGCAAGACGGAGTGAAGGGCATTTATCGAGTAGATGTTGATATTCCAGCACGTGTTTGGGTCGACATCACTGATTTCTATGATGTTCTTATTTTCAATACTGGCCATTGGTAAAACTTCCTATCTTATGTTTTATCTTATTTTGTTTTGATTACTTGTTTTGTTTCTTCTTTTTGATTTATATCCCACATTTTTGTAGGAAACGATCTCCTGTAAGCATTTTTTAATAAACTTCTTAAGAAGTATTTTATGAGAATCCTTTAGGTAGAGCCATTATTCATGGACATGAGGTGTATACAGGATATCACTCTTAGCGAAACTGTTACATCTATACTCCTCTTTACCAATGTGAACTGTCTGGAATGCAGTGAACTGATTTTTAATTTTATTTTTTACTTATGGACTTCCACTAGGTGGGGCTATGATAAATTCCCAAAAGAGTCGCCTCTTGTTTTCTTCAAAGCCGGGCGGCCAATACTTCCTGCACCCGGGATGTCAGATGGTCTTAAAATTGTACTCGAAAATATGGTTGCTTACATTCAAAACAAAATTCCAAAGAAGACACTCAAATTTTGGCGGTTGCAATCACCGAGACACTTTCATGGTGGTGATTGGAATCAAAATGGAAGTTGTTTGTTTGATGAGCCGCTCGAGGAACCGCAGGTATAAATTGATAACAGGTCTCTCTGTTAAGCTTTTGATTTTCCTGTATCAGTCTTGGACTACTGTTTGTGAGATGCAAAATCCTCAAACTGGGGAGCTTTCGGGTTTTAATTTGGCTATTGAACATTTAGACACTTTTCGAACACCTTGTCTGAATTCCCCATATGCCAACGCTTGAGGGTTTTGTGTTCATGATCAAAATTTTGTTTTGGAGTCTCTACTTCATGTGTAGAAGTTTTATACTGATACCTGAACAGCTCGACTTGTGGTTTGATCCCAGCAACAATGGAGTCAACAAAGAAGCACGGGATATTAACCGTCTAATTGGAGAATCATTACAAGGCACGGATATACAACTACTTGATCTGACTCATTTGAGTGAGTTCAGAGCAGATGCCCATCCTGCAATCTGGCTGGGAAAGAAGGATGCAGTGGCAGTCTGGGGTCAGGACTGCATGCACTGGTGCCTACCAGGTGTTCCTGACACATGGGTTGATATCTTATCGCAACTTATTCAGTATGGGTTGAAGACAGGGAGATAAATGATGAAGTCAACGCCCTAAAATATGAGGAGATTTACGTTTGCCAACTTCAATCTCGCAGAAAGTTGTTTAAAAGTTTCTCACCATGCACATAATAGACGGGGATGTGAGAAGTTGCAAGCTGACTAGCAGATTGTCTCAAGTCAGGTTTCTTGGAGATGCCAGTGGTGCCACAATGTTCTCACACTTTCCTTTATGGTGTTCTGGCTTGGTGCTGGCAGTCTGCGATTTGGGCTTTTACTATTTGTAGCAAAGATGGTTTAGATGTCAATACAAAATTTTGTCTTTTAAAAAAATATTTATTATCATTTTTTTTAGGCTGGCTGTAGTTAAGATTATTAACTTTTAACTTAAATTGTTCAGCAGATCAAGTCCATCTTTAAGGGTTTCACTAGTAATTTCTGTTGATTCTTGTTGAAACGTTACATGCAAAAGTTTATTGTTCATCCGTGGAAAGAATTACGTCTGCTTTCATGTTGTTTTTTGATTTAGTTATTGAAGAGAAGAGTAGTTGTATTTATACTCGATTCTCCAAAAGTGCAATCACTTCTTTCCTCACGATTGCCTTTGACCTCAGTCCTGCCACCAAATGTGCAGCTAATATGACAGCCACCTGAGACAATATCAAACATTTGGGGTCACAAACCAATGATCTCCCTGTTGATGCATCTGAAGCCACTGCAATCAAAGGTTGGAGGGAACAGCTCGGGTGGCTAGGGTTTCAGAGAAAGGTCCAAGTCGAAATCTGTCGAGGTAATCTCCCCAATTTAAGCATAACCAATATCCCCAACCCCAATTCAAGTAAAAAGCTCAGACCATCTTATAAGCAATCAAGTGAGCCATTGCACAAGGGCTAAAGAGAGTCGTCATACAAACATACAGTAAAGAAATATACACCCAAATACCCAATGGAACACTCAAGGATTGGGAGTTGACATCCGTTATATTCTTCAGTAGAGTTGGCAATGAGCTGGGCTGGGCCACCCCAACCCCAACCCATTGAGCCAAGTTTGCATATCGGGCCTTCAAAATTAGAGCGAGCCTGCCTTAATGTCAGGTTGGCTGCCAGCCCATCAAGCTGGACCCATTTTGCCAGCAGTGCTTCTTAGCATCAAGGGCAACAATTGAGCAACCTTACTGTAGCCTGCCTAGAAAAGGAAGTCGCCCAAGATGTCATACGGCCATTAACTTAATTGTTTAGTTTATTTATTTATTTTTTTGGTACACAACTTAATAGATTACTTTGTCTGGTCATAAAAATAAACGAAACCATAAAAAGTAATTTTCAATCACTATGAACACTTCGAACCCCTCCTCACCACACCCACGCACAACTCATGGTGAGCAAAGGCCTTAGCAAGGCTCACAAGATATGCTTTCCAAGGCTACGTGGACTTGACATATTGTTAACTTTTTACTACATCCGTTCCAAAATAATTGTCAATTTAGCAATTTATATACAAATTAAAGAAGCTTTCAAAGCGACTGATTTATCTTTATTTAAGTTCAATTATTGTAGATAAGTTGTAAGATGAATTTTCTCTTTCTTCTTACCAACCCTCTTTAATGAGAGTAATAAATAAGGACAATTTTGATAAAATATGAGCAAATATTTCTTGAAATTTTATAACGATAATTATTTTGGGACAAATTTTTTTTTTTAAAACGATAATTATTTTGGGACGGAGGTAGTACAAATCATAAGAAAGTTAGAAAAATTATTTTCGTAGTTCGAACCTGTAACTTTAAGGTCACTATGGAGCAACCTTATTGTTGCGCCAAGTCTTATCCGTTAAAGAAAAGTCCAACAAAAATATCAAGGAAATATATCTATTAATACACATTATGAACTTTAATATTGAATATGATATTATCCGATTGCGCTAAAGTTATCCACCAATTTTCATTTTCTTTGTCAATTTCCTTTTTAACTTTCTTTCTCTCAAGTTTTAGAGACCCAAAGAGAACATCAAAAAGAATATTTAATAAATGGTTGCGACCCAAACAAATGTACATATATACTAAGTTCCAAACTACAAAAAAGTATAAGAGAAACAACGCGCAAAAATTCAAAAATTATTTTGAAAATCGCAATAATACACAAACTATTACTAGTAGTTAGGAGTTCAAATTTCACCGACCCTCGATGGTATTAACAAAAATAGGAAGGCAAAGCAAAAGATTCCACTAACTTTTCCTCTATTGCTCCTATATTTTTTAATTTAATTATTGCAAAATTATTTTAAAAAATTACAATTACAGAATAAACCATTTATTCAAAGTGGGGCAAAATTGGCTAAGCAAGTAAAAGCAACCATGCACATCTAGGGTTGGTGGACTAATGTTATGGTTGGTGAGACCATAGAGCACAGGAAACGGCACCGTATCTTAGTCATCATACTAAATTCACACTCCCCAAGATCTAAAAGTCAGGTATTTCACCAACCTCCTTCCTCTGCAAACCCACCAAATCTGTATATATATACGCACACTATATAGACTAAGATTTTGCACTAGCCTTCCCTCTCTCTCTCTCTCTCTCTCTCTCTCAATCAGTTTCTCTCTAAAACAAACACACAGATAGCAGAAATGGCGTTTGAGGGAATTCTGATGGGGATGGGCAACCCGCTGTTGGACATCTCAGCCGTGGTAGACCAGGAGCTGTTGGACAAGTACATTCCCCTCTTTTTTGAATTTCAGTTTAAATTTTCAGATCTTTAATTGTTTATGTTTGATCTTTGATTTGAATTCTGAAGGGTTGGATTTAAAGTTGCGATCTTTGTGTTATGAGGATTTAGTTTAAATTTTATTTAGCTACAAACATTATGATGTGGATTTGAAGTTGTATCTTTGTTTTATGATGATTCTGAGTTCTGGATTTTAGTTTAATGTTGTTTAGCTACAGAGATCTGTATTAGATTTGGGGAAATAATGGGTTCTTGTCATTTTTAGCTATCTTTGTAGATCTAAGGTTTAATGAAAATGCGCAAAAAAAAAAAATTTAAATAAAAAAAATAATAAAAAATGAAGAGACCAAATCCTAAAACATATCCAAGTTAGCGTTCACTACACAAATGATTTTTCCAATAATTATTTTGTCCATTAGTTGGATTGGTAGATAAAAAGGTGTGTTAGGCTGAGCTAGTGAAGGATAGTAGATCTGGAAATGAGAGAGATTCTTTACTGTTAACTTGGCAGATCGCCAAAATGTGGATATTTGTGTTCAATTCTTAGTAATTTGTACTTGATTTATTAGTTCATTTGTATGGATTTGCTAGGCACGTTTTTTTTTTCTACTCTAATTATGAATGATTCCGAGCTGCGAATTACAAATCATCACTTGTGCACTTTTATGTTTGCTTTTTAGTTGGGGATTAGTAGGGCATATCGTTTTGAACAGTAGAATGGCTGGATGGATCTGTCTTCATTTGTTTATTCCTAAATTTGCTTATTGAGGAAGGTTTAGATCGGTATGCTTTGGGCAATCATGTTTTTCTTTTTATCAACAAGATATCAAGATTGTGTGTGTGTGTGTGTTTTGTATTAGTGATAAATATGATGGGATTCGTGACAAATACTGCTTGGTTTTGGCATGACAGGTATGACATCAAGTTGAACAATGCAATTCTTGCTGAAGAAAAGCACTTACCTATGTAAGTAATGTCTTCGTACATATATTAGGCATCAGTTTTCCATCAATACACTAAGATTATGGTCGAGCTTTTTTATATATAAATTGGATTTTGCCTTGAATTTGAATATGATCCTGATACATATATCAGGTATGAGGAAATGGGTTCGAAATTCCAGGTTGAATACATTGCTGGAGGTAATATTGGTTTTGGTTTATACATTTATTCTTCATAGTGTCTCTGCGAGTATTATCCGTCAATATAATGTTACTGAACAACAACGTCGTCCAATTATTTATTTCAGGGGCTACTCAAAATTCAATCAAAGTTGCTCAGGTATGTCAAATTTCTACATTGAGTCACCTACCATTATATTACTGCAGATCAACTTACAGTTAAGCTTTACTATTTGTAGTGGATGCTTCAAATTCCTGGGGCAACCAGTTACATTGGTTGCATCGGAAAGGACAAGTTTGGGGAGGAGATGACAAAAGACTCGAAAAAAGCGGGTGTTAATGTATGAACTTTATCATCTTCGTCATTGATGTTTAAAATCTGCATCCCTGCTACCACTTTGTTCAAATTTTATTTTATTATCTTTTTTCTCTTGGTTGATAAATCAGTAATCACTAATGGTTATTCTCAGGTCCACTACTACGAGGATGAGTCTGCAGCAACGGGTACTTGTGCTGTTTGTGTGGTGGGTGGTGAAAGGTTAGATCATATGCTCGCTTCTTCTTCTGTGCGTGTGTGTATGTGTGCGCTTGTGTGTGTGCCCTGTCCCAAGGGGCGTGTAAAGGGCCGAGCCTAAAACCTCATGCCTTGTGAAGCCCATGTCTACCACTGGGCCACCCCTTAGGGTTATGTGCAATAGTTGGAAACTAGGTTTTCAGTTTTCTTTTTCTTGCTGGCCTAATGAGATTCAATATCAAACTTAAATGCAGGTCACTTGTTGCCAATTTGTCAGCTGCAAACTGCTACAAAGTTGATCATTTGAAGAAACCCGAAAATTGGGCACTAGGTATTCACCTTTTTCTTGGTTGATTCTGCCTATAAATGCATTCTTTGAGCTAACTTGGCTATATTTGACCAGTTGAGAAGGCAAAGTACTTCTACATTGCTGGGTTCTTTCTCACTGTTTCTCCAGAATCCATTCTGCTTGTTGCCGAGCATGCAGCTGCCACCAACAAGGTATAACAATATATGTATTTAAAAAACATTTTTATATGTTATTTCTCTGTAAGTTTCCCGAAATAGCCTCTGAACTTTCGTATGATCTGCAGATCTTCACGATGAACCTTTCTGCTCCATTTATCTGCGAGTTCTTCAAGGATACACAAGAGAAAGTTTTGCCGTAAGCTCAAAGCCATATTCTTTACCGTTGCCTAGGAAATGGGAATGTACTAATTTAGGGGTTCCCTCTTTTTCTAAACCAGATATATGGACTTTGTTTTCGGGAACGAGACAGAAGCAAGAACCTTCTCGAAAGTTCATGGTTGGGAGGTAAAAGTTACTTGGCTGCAGATTTGACTATTTGATTATTTGACTATCTGTTTCATGACTTCACCTAACTGGAGTGCTTTTGATGACTTAGACTGATAATGTCGAGGAAATAGCTGTGAAAATTTCACAATGGCCAAAGGCTTCTGGAACACACAAGAGGATTACTGTTATTACTCAGGGTGCAGATCCGGTGGTTGTTGCCGAGGATGGGAAGGTGAAATTGTTCCCAGTGATTTTGTTGCCCAAAGAAAAACTCGTGGATACCAACGGTGCTGGTAAGCTCTCTCTCTCTCTCTCTCTCTCTCTCTCTCTCTCACACACACACACACACACGCACACGGGTGGTGTGGGAAGGGTTTGAACATGAGATTTCACATTGTGAAATTAAGAGATGACCCGCATTATAAAAAGATATGAATTTAACACATGTTCTATTTGTAGGTGATGCATTTGTTGGAGGATTTCTCTCCCAGTTGGTTCTTGAGAGACCAATTGAAGAATGTGTGAAAGCCGGTTGTTATGCAGCAAACGTCATCATCCAGAGGTCTGGCTGCACGTATCCCGAGAAGCCCGATTACAAATGAGCCTTTTTTGTCCTTCGTGCAGCGGAGCACTCTATGATTTAATTTTTGATTATTGAGAATGGAATTTTGATATTTGTACTATGATTTATGTCTATGCTACTCAGTGTTATTCGCTTGTATCATGGAATTTCCCCATGATCAGGTCATTGTTTAGGGAACTCAATCCCCACCAATTATATGATTACTATCTATGATCATGGACTTGTATTAGTTAGAAGTTATTTTAGCTTATAAGGTGAAGCCTTCAACATATTCTATAACCACAAAGAGGAGATTTGAAGACAAACAAAGTGTTTTGATACAAGTTCTTACTTCAAATATTTTACAATTCTCTGTTTGGTACTCCATCACTGTGCATACTTGCTTATGTTTGACTTGCTATTTGAAAGAGGTTTTAAATTCAGACATGGCTTCATTTCTCAGTGAAATGAGGAATCTTGGGTAACAGGTTAACTGGACACTAAACTGTGGAAGGTCATGTGGAAGATAGAAGTGCTCGTGCGAATGCTGTTATTTATGTGGAAGGCTTATTATAACTGCTTGTTAACTGACCAGGCTCGAGTGGAACAAAGGCTAACAGGGGACACCTACTGCCAAGAGTACAGGGTCGCAATTGAGGATGGTGTGCATGCCATCCGTGACTGCCCAATTGCCAAGCAGCTATGGTTAAACATTCTGCCGGCGTAAAGGAGGGATCAATTCTTTGAACTGGAGTTGCGGGGATGGATTAATTCCAACATCAGGTCGGATGATACTTGGGATGTTGGCCAATGTCGGTGGAGTGTCGTTTTTTGTTGTCACGAATTGGTGGGTGTCGAAATGGAGGAATGAGAAAATTTTCAATGAGGATTTCAGGGAGCCACGAAGTAGACTTCTTGTGGTTAGAAAGGAGATCTCCGCGATTGTGAGACCCCGACCTCATTTTACCTTGATTTAAGTGTGTTAATAATTTGATTTGGATTATTGAGGGACTTTTTGAATTAATTTGGGTAAGCATGGATAATAGATAAGAACAAAATTAGATAAGATCGAAGATTGGATAAGGTTGAAAAGTGAATAAGTATGGAAGTAGATAATGATAAGATTGAATAATTGGATAAGAACGAAATTGGATAAAAACAAACGAGTATAAGGTTACAGTTGGATAAGAACAAAGTTGGATAAGGATGATGAGTCATCGTTTGGTGTTTTCACATACGTCGCCACCTCGTGCTTGGACTGCTGAGTCACTCGATGAGTTACTCAAAGGTTAAGAAACTCTAGGCATATAAATAGGGCTGGATTAGAGGTGTTGAACTTATTATTCACGCACTTAAACACTCTTGATATTCTCCAGAGATAATGACTTTACAAGTCCCTCGACTATGACCGATTCCACCATTAGTCCCTCAATAAAATTTTGTGCAGTTTTCGTCCCTACCACTTCAAATTTGCACGCCGAAAGTCCTTTTGATGGATGCCATTAGTGATGTACTGTTAAGTCAATCATGTGCATTACACATGCCATTTTTCAAGGGTATTATGATAAATACCTAGTAAATAATTAAACAATAAAAAAAGAAAAAATTACAAACCCCGGCCTTCTTCTTCACATCAATTAGAATACCTTCTCTCTCACACACATACACAGACAAACACACATACACCCACAGACACATACACACCCCTACACAAGCAAGCCATTGCTATTGCTGGCTCACCATTAAAATCCCCATCTTCATTAGCTCCTAGACCCATCCTCCAGACAATTAGTACCTCCACCTCCAGATCCATTGATGATGTCTGGAATGATATCTCTCTCTCCTCCCTCCACCACCGCACCGCTGCCACCACCGACATTGCCAACCCATCACCCTTTCATGACTTATTTTCTCCCTCATCAACGACAAACCCATGTCCCGAGTCGGCTTCCTCCGCGTTGCCGCTATCGAGCCTTCTGATTTTTGTCGAGTCCGAACCGTCTAGAGTCAGATCCGTCTCGTCGGGCTTCCAATACCATTGGGTCCTGCGTAATGCTAAACGTCGAAGCGAGTTCGACCGGAATTAGTCCTTGACACAAATCTCAAAATTAAAATCAAAGACTATATTCAATTTTCTGGATTTTCTGGGTTTCTTGGGTTTGAAGCTTCTTCACCTTCTTTTTGTTCTGCTATTGCTCTCTTCTTCCTTTTTGCTTAAAAGCCAAATCCGAAAACAAGGTTTTAATATTTTTTAAATTTTTGGTTGATATTTTTTTGGGATTTTGTGTTGTGGAGATCTGTATGGGATCTGGAATTTGATTTATAGATCCTTGCTGTTACCGATCTCATTCGGTGTTAATTTTGTTGAGGCTGATGTGTTTTGACTGCAACGCGAAGAATCCGCCCCAAGAAATTTCATCGATCAATTTTTATCTCTTCTGTTCAATTCCACCGTTCTTTCTCTCTCTCCTCTCTTTCCTCTCTTACTGTAAACACGCTCTGAATTTTCTCCCTTTTGTTTTTGGTTAATTTTTGGGTTAACGAAAAAGGATTAAAAATGTTCTTGGTTAATTTTTGGTTAAGTTTGGATATCAATTTCGTTTTCTGGGAATGATCATCAATGAACTAGTGTGTGTGTGTGTGTGTGTGTTTGTGTGTTTTGGGATTAGGGTTTGAAGAAGGTGAAGAAGATGATAAGGAAATTCCATGTTTGCCTTTGGTCAAACGCATGTGGGATGCACATGGGCAATTTAACGGCATCTATCAAAAGGACTTTCGATGTGCAAATTTAAAGTTGTAGGGACGAAAACTGCACAAAATTTTGTTGAGGGACTAATGGTGGAATCGGCCATAGTCGAGGGACTTATAAAGTCATTATCCCTATTCTCTATAAAAACACATTTGGTGTAACGTTTTAAAAACGCAGTGTTTTTAAAATGCTGATTTTTTAAAACACAGCTTTTTTCTTATAAATGCGTTTGCTATATCACTTCAAAATGCAGTTTTTCTTCTTCTTAGCAGTGTTTTAAAACCTGCGTTTTGGGAAAAAGCTGAGAATTGCGGCGTTTTAAAACGCATTTTTTTCTGCCGCGTCATTGAAATGTAATTTTTGTAAATAAGCTGCGTTTTAGTCAAAACGCACAACCAAACGAGCTCTAAGCCGTAACTTATATTTCGTGTACGAGATCGATTTGGTTCTTGATACTTTGGGGTTTTGACGAACCGACCCCGCAGGGTCGACATGCTTGAGGAGTAGATCGACTCTATCGGGAGACTAGATGTTGGATCAATGATATTTCGGTATTGAGTTTTATCTCGATTTGAGGTAAGGGGGACTATAGAGTACTGATTCCGTGTCAGTTTGATCACATGATCATCTTTAAAATGTTTCGTGTCTTGAAATATGATTTGTTGTTATCGTTCTATCTTGTTTATCAAAATGAATTTCGAAAAGGATGTGTTTATTATATTTATCGTGTTTTGGTCAAAGCATGATTATGTGGAATAGTTTAGTGATTCTAGTTGGTATTTCGGTATCAGTGAGCCCATTATTATTGGTCCTCATAGTTGCTTCTAGCAGTGAGTGTCATAGTTGGTAAACTCAGATAACTGAGTTCTAACGAATGAGAAAGATTAGCTTCATGATTCGAGCCATTTTTTCGCTAAATTCGAACCCGTTAGTATACTAGATTGTGATATATGATTGAGCATTATGTTTTGATGCTTCGAGCATGAATATCATGTTTCGTACTTTGTATGTTGATTTACCTTGAGCATGCGTTATTGTCCATAGTTTAACTTCATGGGCAACTGTTATTTGAATCACATGTTCCGTTCTACTCTTTGGTATTGTGTATCCCCTCTCTTGCTGGGCTTACAAGCTCACCCTTCTACAAGTTATTTGAGATTTTGCAGGTTGATGTAATTAGAGTAAAAATGGAAGCGTGGCTAGCTGCGAGGTGGGGTAGAGCAAGCTTATTGATAGGTTTAATAGAAGATATCATTGTATTGTATTTGAGTTACGATGGAGTTATAATTGGATTTTTGTTATACATGGAAGTTGTTGATTTTGAGTAAATACTCCTTCTTTACTTGTTTTTAAGATTAATAAGCTGTTGATGATCGCGAGTCATTACATCGATAGTGGAAGAATAGAAATGTTGGGCAAATGAACACAAACAATGCAACAGAACTTCTTTACCCTTTACTTGAACAAACTAATGGAGTAACTAAATAATATCCAATGCAAATAAGCAACCAAATAATCTGAAAAATAAGAACTCAATCACACACAATGCACGCACGAATTTTTACGTGGAAAACCTCTTCAAGGCGAGAAGGAAAAACCACGGGACCAAGTTCAGAAAATTCTTCCATTATCAATGATAATAGGCAATACAGAGAGTCCTCTCTTGATTGAACTAGAGGAATACATCAACCACAATCATCAAGAGTTACAAACCCTTGGCAAACCTCATCAACAGATGATATGAAGAAAAAGAAGAATTCAAGTCAAGATATCACCAGAAAAACAGCCTTGTTGCAGAAGCAATATCTCCTTCTCCAAATCTTAGAACCGGATCTTCACCGTTCAGAAGTTGCGTCTACCTGTCCTGAATGTGCCCCTAAATTTTAAGCTCGATCCAACGGTTAACGAATCCGAAAATGCAATTTTTCTGGGACTGCACTATGCTGTGACGGGAATCTCTTTTTCTCCTTTCTTTATTGCGGCTCTCTCTTTATATTCTCTTATTTCCTCCCACACTTAAACTCTAATCTGATCTCTAGGTTTAAGAGAAGAGATGGTATGGGAAATACCCAATTTACCCTTTTTAAATTGCTTAAAATTACTTTTCCATATGGACTTTAAGCACAAACATATATGGGCAACCTTTGGGTCATCCTCCAAGGGAAAAACCCTACAAATCTCCCCCTCACGACTAGGTGGAGGGATTTGCCATCCCGACAACTAAATGACAAGCTTCAAGCTTTTCCCTTGTTAATGCTTTGTCAACATATCCGAGCCATTATCATCGGTATGTATTTTCTCAAGTTCCAATAATTTGGAATTCAAAACATCTCTAATCCAATGGTATCGAACATCAATGTGCTTCGATCTTGCATGAAATGCAGAATTCTTACCAAGGTGTATAGCACTCTGACTATTACAAAACAACACATACCTCTCTTGCTTGAAACCGAGTTCCTGAATATATTTCTTCAGCCACAACAACTCTTTATAGGCTTCCGTTGCTGTAATGAACTCAGCCTTAGTAGTGGAAAGTGCAACACATTTTTGCAGTCAGCCCTCGCCGCAAAAGTAATCAAATATCCGGATGTGGACTTGCGAGAGTCAACATCTCCTGCAATGACTGAATCTGTATAGCCAATCAAATCTGATTTCCTAGCACCATAAGACAATTTCAAACTACTTGTGCCCCTGAGATATCGCATTATCCATTTTATTGCATCCCAATGCTCCTTTCCTGGATTTGATAAAAATCTGCTGACTACCCTAACGGCATGAGCAATATCTGGCCTTGTACACACTATGGCATACATTAAGCTTCCCACAGCTAAAGTATATGGAACTCTTTGCATCTCTTCCTTTTCTTTATCTGTAGAAGGGCTCTGTTGGACACTTAGCTTAAAGTGGGTTGCTAAAGGCGAGCTAACCACTTTAGCTTTATCTATTTTGAATCTCTGAAGTACCTTCTTAATGTACTTCTGCTGGGATAAGTACAATCTTCTAGCTGTTCTGTCACGTTCGATGCGTATTCCCAAAATTTGCTTTGCTGGCCCTAAGTCCTTCATGTCAAAGAACTTGCTTAATTGCTTCTTTAAATTAGCAATCCTTGAACCATTCCTGCCAACAATTAAGATATCATCTACATATAGCAACAATATAATAAAGTCATCATCAAAAAATTTCTGCACATAAACACAATGATCTGATGTGGTTCTCGTGTAGCCTTGCTCCCCCATAACTGTGTCAAACTTCTTGTACCATTGCCTTGGAGCTTGCTTCAAACCATAAAGACTTTTCTTCAATTTACAAACCATGTTTTCTTTGCCTTTAACTTTAAACCCCTCCGGCTGCTCCATGTAGATTTCCTCTTCTAAGTCACTATGCAAGAAAGCTGTCTTGACATCCATTTGTTCAACTTCTAAGTCAAGACTTGCAGCTAGGCCGAGAACAACTCGAATAGATGACATTTTTACCACCGGAGAAAATATCTCTTCAAAATCAACACCCTTTTTCTGACTGAAACCTTTCACTACTAATCTAGCTTTGAATCGAGGATATGCGGCGTGCTCTTCATGCTTGATTCTAAACACCCACTTATTTTTCAAAGCTCTTCTACCCTTGGGTAGTATTACCAGTTCAAAGGTATTATTCTCATGTAAAGACTTCATTTCATCTTTCATGCCTTCAATCCACTTTTCTTTGTTCTCATCTGCTATTGCTTCCTTGTAGCATTCTGGTTCCCCACTGTGAGTCAACAACATATACTCATCAGTTGAGTATCTTGTGGAAGGTGTTCGATCCGTGCTAGATCGCCTAAGTGGAATTTCAGGTGGAATATTTTCATCACCTTGCTCAACCATATCTTGCTCATCACCGGATGCATCATCATGAATTTGACTATTGCTATTCTGGGATCCCTGTTCAGTTTGCGCATCATGCACATTATCATCAACTGGCTCAGCTACTGGTGCAGAATGAACTGACTCAACTGGCTCTAAATCTACCAGATCATCATAGGACTCGGTCACTCTCTGTTTTGCCTTCTCAATATCCTGTATGGTCTGATCCTCCATGAATACGACATCACAACTTCTGATAATCTTATTCTCAACTGAATCATATAGCTTGTAGCCAAACTCATCTTGACCATACCCCAAGAAGATACACTGCCTTGTCTTCATATCAAGCTTAGATCATTTGTCCTTCGGAACATGCACAAATGCCTTACACCTAAAGACTTTCAAGTGATCATAGGAAACATCTTTGCCACTCCAAACCCTGTTTGAAACATCAAATGACAAAGGCACATAAGGTGAGAGATTTAATAAATAAACAACAGTATTTAAAGCCTCACCCCAAAATGACTTAGGCAGTCATACATGAGAAAGCAATAATCTAACTCTTTCGACTAGAGTTCTATTCATTCTTTCGGCCAACCCATTCAACTGAGGAGTCTTTGGTGGAGTCTTTTGATGTTTGATGCCTTGAATCCTGCAGTACTTATCAAAAGGGCCTGAATATTCACCACCATTATCTGTGCGGATACACTTGAGCTTCCTTCCTGTTTGTCTTTCTACCAGTGCTTGAAACTGCTTGAAAACACCTAAAACTTGATCTTTCGATCTCAATGTATAAACTCATACCTTCCTTGAGTAATCATCTATGAAAGTTATAAAGTAGTAGGAACCACCTTTCGACCTTGTCTTCATAGGACCACACACATTTGAATGTACCAGCTCAAGGGGATTCTGCTTCCTTATAGGTGGACGACTTCCAAAGGAAACTCTGTTCTGTTTTCAGCCAAGCAATGTAGACACTTCTTCAAGTGATCATCTTGCAACCCAGGCAACTTGTTCTTCTTTTTCAACACTGTTATGCCCTTCTCGGTCATATGAGCCAATCTCTTGTGCCATAACTCGGTAGCTTCTTCACCTTTCACAACATTTGTCTCGCCACTCAACAGTTTTGCATGCATGACATATAAAGAGGAACACTTTTCTCCTTTTGCCACTACCATAGAACCCTTGGACAACTTCCATGTATCATTTTTGAAGGTGCTGCAAAACCTTCATCATCAAGTCTCCCAACATCAAATTCAAGCGAAAGTCAGGAACATGCTTCACATTCTTTAGAATCAGTTTTGCTCCGGTATGAGTCTCTAAGCATACATCTCCAATACCAGCAACTTTGGACAAACCACTGTTACCGACCCTCACTGCCCGAAATCACCAGGTTTATATGAGTAGAAAAATTCCCTATGAGATGTAGCATGTACTGAAGCTCCACTGTCAACTACCCAACTATGCTCATCTGATGCTATGTTAACTTCATTAGTATCATACCCATAAGGAAATCTTCAGTTGCATTAACTCGGTCTTCTTCAGATTCACTGTCATTTTGCTTGGGTTTATTTTGTTTCCTCTCTCTCTTTAACTTCCGGCAATATTTCTTGATATGACCCGTTTCACCGCAGTGATAGCACTCCGCATCTGTAAACATGCCCTTGTCCCGAGACTTGCTTCTTACTCTTGCCTTTGCCTTTTGGATCTCTACTTTTGCCTCTCCCCTTTCAACTGGTTCTCTATTTTTGCCTCTCCCCTTTTCAACTGTAACTAGTACATCAGGCTAGCAAGAAAACTTTGAGTCTTTCTTCTAACCTCTTCAATAAGGACTCCATTCTTGGCATAAGTCAAGGTCATCTTTCCATCTGGAGCAGAATTGCAATGTGACGTACGGAATGTCTCCCAAGAATTCGGTAATGATCCAAGCAATTATAACCCAATGACCTCATAATCAATTTCAATGTTCATGGATTTCATCTGTTGAACAATTTCAACATACTCATTGATGTGATCCGCTACAGAAGTTTTTTCTTTGTACCTGCAATTCATCCACTGCTTAATTAAGTACATTTTATTATTTCCAGTTTCCTTGACAAAAAGATCTTCTAAACTTTTCCACAGAGTCTTAGCATTCACTTCTTCGGCAATATGATTAGAAACATTATCATCAATGAACTGACGAATAAAAGCACAAACTTGTTCATTCTCAAATTTTCAATCCTCATCTATTTTCGATGCAGGTTTATTCGCAGCAAAAACAGGTAGATGCCAACTCTTCACATAAAGCAGATCTTTCATTTTTTCTCCTCCACATGTGATAATTAGTTCCATTCAGATTTATCATTTAATGTTACTCTCCATAATTTTCAAGCTAAACACAAACAACCTTGCTCTGATACTACTTTGTTAGGCAAATGAATACAAACAATGGAACGAAACTTCTTTACCCTTTACTTGAACTAACTAATGGAGTAACTAAATGATATCCAATGCAATTAATGCACACACCAATTTTTACGTGAAAAACCTCCTCAAGGCGAGAAGGAAAAATCACGGGACCGAGTCCAGAAAATTCTTCCACTATCAACGATAACAGGCAATACAGAGAGTCCTCTCTAGATTGAATTAGAGGAATACATTAACCACAATCATCAAGAGTTACAAACCCTTGGCAAACCTCATCAACAGATGATACAAAGAAAAAGAAGAATTCAAGTCAGAATATCACCAGAAAAACAGTCTTGTTTTAGAAGCAATATCTCCTTCTCCAGACCTCAGAACCCGATCTCCACCATTTAGAAGTTGCGTCTACCTGTCCTGAACGTGCCCCTAAATTTTGAGCTCGATCCAACGGTTAATGAATCCAAAACACAATTTTTCTGAGACTACGCTGTGCTGTGACAGAAATCTCCTTTTCTCCTTTCTTTATTGCGGCTCTCTCTCTCTCTATATTCTCTTATTTCCTTCCACACTTAAACCCTAATATGATCTCTAGGTTTAAGAGAAGAGACGGTATGGAAAATACCCAATTTATTCCTTTTAAATTGCTTAAAATTACTTCTTTATATGGACTTTAAGCACAAACACATATGGGCAACATTTAGGTCATCCTCCAACTAAGAGGGAAAAACCCAATAGGAAAAGGGGGTCCCCGGCTAGAGCCACAGAATCCATTATAGTGGCGTAGCCCGCAGAGGAGTTGGATGAAAATTAACACCAACGGGTGTGCGAAAGGCAACCCGGGGCTTAGTAAGGGACTGTAGGGGGCTGTGGATGGGAGGTTTTGCGTGCAGCATTGGGATTTGTGATTCTCTGTTGGCTGGCTGAGCTTTGGGGAGTAGCAAATGGGTTGGACCTTGCTTGGCGGTTGGGTTGTAGCTCGAGATTGGCTCGAGATAGATTGGAGATGCAGTGTTACCCATGTGTATCGTGAAGGGAATAGATGCACAGACTTTCTAGCTAACTTGTCTTTATCTCGTCCATCGGGCTGCACCCAGTTTGACGGCCCTCCGAAGGTGGTTTTGCCGTGGTTGAAGAAGGATGAGGGAGTAGGTTGTCAAAGATGGAGTTTTGGTTAGTTAGGCTGCTTATGGCCTCCAATGTACCAAAAAAGAAAATAAAAATAAAAATTTGGTGGCACATTAAAAGTACAATTACTTTTTTCTTCAAAAAGATAATTTCATTTGAAAATTTTAATATTAATTTTTATTCTTATTAATTTTAATTTGCCTTAAAATGACAAGTTATCTTAAAGAGAAGTATCATATTCTTTAAAAGAAAAAAAGAGATTAAAATAATAAATATTTATAGGTTAAAATTTAAAAATGACGTGCTTTTCTAGGGCAAGCTAAGACCGATGGACGATGAAAAATTAGGAAAGATTTAACACTTTTGAGATGTTGCCTTTAGTACGATCTCAATTTAAATTAGACTAACGATTTTGATTCACATGATGTGTTAAAATGATAAAGCACTAACCCCTATTAAATAAATACATTAATTACACGTTGTTTTTTATTGTTATACTTTCTAGTTCAAACGATAAAGCTCTAACCCCAAGATGAAATAAGAGAACAATCACCCCATCAACTGAACGTTTGGAATGATTAGTGGAATATTTAGTGTTTTTTTGTTTTAATGTTGACATTTGGGTGACATATATATATATATATATATATATATATTCTATAATACTACTAGTATTAACTGATCGATCCTTAACATTGACAAGTCGCAACTCAAAATTTAATTTGACTAGTTATAGAGTCCGTGCAATGCGTGCAATTTAATTTTTGTGTTTAATTGATATATTTTTGAAAAAAATTATCATTATTGAATATAAAAGTTTGTTGACTTAATGTCTGATAAAAGTTAAATGTTGTCAATATATGCAAATTGATAATTGTTTATTATAATATTTTTGTTTTAAAATAAGTATTTTTTATTAGTAGTCAATATATGTATTTTTGTTTCCATACATTTTTTAATTTTTTAAGTATTCTTTAATGATATTATATTATTGGGTTTCTTTATCTCTTTTTTTCATCTTGCACTTAGTAATGATATTTTAGACAAATATTTGAAAAAGAATTACAAAATTAAAAATAAAATATTTACTTTGGGACATATTGAAGAAATATAATATTTTTCTGAATAAATGAGAATTGTTTAAGGGTTGAATATAATTATATATTTTGAAATATTTTTTGGAGATCATTCAATGATTAGAAAATGTTTAGTTGGATACTATATTTACATATTTTTTATACACTATCAGTTTAAAAAAGAAATTTACACAAATATCAAAAAAACATAAGCATCAATTTTGAATAAAGAATTTAAAATTTTGTTGATATGGATCACATATTATATACATTATTTTAGGACGTCTTAAATAAAAATATGAGACCCAATTTGACATGGAGAGAGTATCATTTATAAAAATAAAAATTAGTTGGTTTATATTATAAAATAATATAATATATTTAAAAAATATTTATATATAATATAATTAGTTGAGTTGGTTTAAGGTGTATAATTATATTTAAAAGGGTGTGAGTTCAAATCTCATTGACAATATTATTTTATTTCCTACAGTTCTTCTCCTATTAGTATTACCTAATATCCTAAAATTCTTCTCCTATTAGTATTACCTAATAAAGTCATACTTACTTGGAGACTTGATAATCAAAAGAATCAAAAGTTAAATAGATTTACAAATTTAAATCCTGTATCCTAAGGGCTTGAGATATTGGAATTATTTTTTGGAGATGCATGTAGTTTTTAGTTCCATTCTAAATTAATTTATTTTTTTTATATGATAAATTACATATGTGTGCGATGCAACTAATTTGATTATGCACGAAACATCATTACAATTCCAAAATATATAACCCCAAAATCATGATCATTATCATACTCGTTTTTTGTTATTATCAAACCTTCAATTCCCAACTTACGACATTTTCTAGTTGCAATTTTTGAAATCACATTTCTGAATAACGATAACCAAGATTTTAAAAACGCAACTGTAACTCTATTTATTGAGATTTTTTTTAGAGTAATAGTATATGTTTTCGAGTATCAAATAGACACATGTCAGTAACTTGACCAAGTGATGATCAAAATATAATCAACTCTCTTCTTTCATATAAATACTAGATTTTGTGCCGTGCATGGCGTGTGATAGGAATCCGATTATTATATACTCGAGGTTAACGTATACCCGTGCCCCTTACACTACTAACCCCCCAAAATAATAATAATAATAATAATTTATTATGAAGAGAGTAATACTATGGAGTCAAATGTAATTTTCTAAATAAGAAATAAGAAATGTAGCAACATTATACCCCCAAAAAAATTTCCTGTGATTTTTAAGGCTTTTTAGATTCCCAAAAAATCCAATTTTTAATTTTTAATTTTCATTAAATCACCCCCACCCCTTACACTCCTAACCCCCAAAAAATAATAATAATAATAATAATAATTTACTATGAAGAGTATAATATTAGGGAGTCAAATGTAATTTTCTAAATAAGAAATATGAAATGTAGCAACATTATACCCCCAAAAAAAAATCTTGTCATTTTTAAGGCCTTCTAACAGACTTCCAAAAAAATCCAATTTTTAATTTTCATTAACACACCCCAACCCCTTACACTACTAACCCCCAAAAAAATATAATAATAATAATAATAATAATAATAATAATAATAATAATAATTTACTATGAAGAGTGTAATATTAGGTAGTCAAATGTAATTTTCTAAATAAAAAATATGAAATGTAGCAACATTATACCCCCAAAAAATATACATGACCTAATGAATACAATTTGTTTGTAAACAAATGAAATCATTCAATAAACTTCCATATTTGGTGCTTGCGAAACCCTCATAGAGACCAAAGAAGAGTGAAAATGATCTCAAACTAAGTCCCGATACAAAGAAAACCAAAGATCAAGAGGAACCGCGATGTTCACTAACTTACCCAAAATATGCTGATTTTGCCAAATCTTGTGCCCCATGGACGCTTTCCTCGATCGGAACAACTATACTCATGTTCCATTCCACTCCACTCCAAGTGCTTCTTCAACGAAATAGAATAGCAATGTCGTAGAAAATAGCAAGGAAATAGCCAAAGAAATTATGTCTTGCAATGAAATAATAGTTGGTGACTTACCATAACAATCCTAGTAGTATACAAGTTGAAAGAGCATGAACATAGGAAGGCTATCCCACCATGTTTTCTTGAAGTTTTCAACAATCATATCTTCCAAAGTCATTGGTGTCTCTCTCCCTTTATAAACCTGTTATAAGTAAATTGCGACAAAATTCTCCATGGTCTAGATAGGTCGGAATACGGTAGGTTGAGGATGGTAGAGACCTCGGCCGGTGTTGTTTGAAAGATGGGTTTATGGAGAGAGAGGTTAAGAGTGTGAAGATGATGAATTTTGGGTTCTTGGAAGGGAGTTTTAAGAGTTTCTTGAAGTATATTATGGAACTCTAGCTTTTGCTTCGCATAGAGGTTGGTCTCATGCCTCCGTGCTTCCCAATTCTTCGCTCTATTCAGGTCTATAAGAAAGGTGAGAGGTGTTCTTTTCTTGTGCTTGTGTTTTCTTGACAAAGTCAACGGTGGGTTGGTGTTGACTTGGTTTTGGCCATTCATGAAATTCTTACTTCATTAATATTAAGGAAGAAGAATCTTATGGCTTGGACTTTTTCACATTGCCATTGGAGTTGATGAGCTTGACCTGTGTTTAAATTATCACCAAAAACACAATTGATGGATGCGTTGTAATTATTAAGAGTTTTACGACGCCTGAGACGCATAAAAACTTAACATGACACCAACTTAAACCGAAAACATAAGAAGAAATTGCAATCTAGAGTTAGGGTGTTTATGCCGTCTTCACCGAAACATCAAGTTGCGTATCGACCCTCTTCCATTTTCTCTTTAGAAACTCCTCGTTGGTCGACATTTTCAATGTCGCCTCCCACGTCCTTGTCGAACTTCTTTCCGTAACTCGAGCTTAGCAAAGAAGTAGACAGGCAAACAACCCATTTCATCACATTTCCTACACGTAACAACCCAACTTGTACAATGACTCGTTCTTCTTCATACCAACCAAAGAACAGTGGCGAAAATCTCGAACAAATCCCCAAAGAAAGAAAATCAAGATCAAGAGAAACCCGAAGCTCACTCCCTTTCACAAAGTAAGCCGATTTCCCAAAGCTTCGCCCCATATTCCCATCCAAGATCGAAATGACAATACCCATATTCCATTCTGCACTCCACTCTAGGTGAAGAAATATACGTACAATCGTATTAGAATAACAGATAACAACAAAAATTGGATCAAATGATATCTAGGTGTACCACTACGCAAACAGATTATGAAACCCTAGCTAACGAAAAACGATATATACGAACACGTAGGTGTGCGCGAGAGATAGAGAGAGAGAGAAATTAGGTACGCACATTTTCGGATGGTCTCGATCTCGGCGCCGGCGCGACGGGCGGCGTTGACGGCTTTCTCATCCTTGCGAGCGGCGGCGGTCGGAGCCTTCTTGCGGATCACCACATCCTCCCAGTCTTGCGGCGACCGCAGTGACCAGACAACGGACCTCTCAAGAATCCTCTCTCAACACACTCTGCTTCCACACTCATCTCCGCCAATCCCTTCCCAAACTCCACCACCACTACCTCATTCCGCTACAACTCGCCACTGCGGCCGGCACCAGTGCTGCCGCTGTAGTTCAGTACACTCGCAAGATCCTAACAATGCTTTCAATCTTGAGAGGGGATGAAATTGAGGGGAGAGCGAGAAAGAAATTGAGGAGACAGACGGAGAGGCCAAACTTGGCGACGGAAATTCGGAGAGAGAGAGTGAAAGGAAGGAGAACAAGCGTTAGGGTTAATTATGGCCGTTAGATTTTAATAATTTAGAAAAATCTCAACCGGTAGTTGTCTCTCACAGTTTCACACGTAAGAGTCCACCGCTATTGTATAATAGATAGAAGCAATCACACACCTAATAAATAACTACGTTACATTCTTTAAAACGATCGTCTAAACAAAGAAAAAAATTGCTAAGTGAAGTACCCTCGCAAATTAAATTACCACGCCTAACTTGATTTCAATTTTGACAAGTAATCGAGTCGTGCACAAAGAACTGCTCCGAGTTTCAAAAAGTTATAGATGTCACCCAAAAAATAAAAAATGTCAATGGTAAATTGGAAATATTTTGAATCTCTAAAAAAAAGAAAATCAATTTGCAAGATCAAATATACAACTTTTGTTACGCAATGTACAACCTGAAATTGCAATCTTTACTACTTTAATCATATATATTTTAAATTTTTTATATTGACCCTTAAATTTAAATTTTGCTATCGTATTTTCTCCTACTGTTCCCTTAAACAAAATTGTTAAAAATTATTTAAAATGATAAAAATGCGCCTCGCTTGAGTATGAGCGGGATACTTAGTTGGAAATAATTCTAGCGGGAAAGAGTACTTTCCCTATATATTATTGTAAAGTTATTATCTTCGTTCAAACTGCTATTCCATCAAAAAAATTTCTACAAGCAGGTTCCACCATCCTCACCTACTATAACCTCAACCCCGCCACCTCTACAAAAATCTTCCCTCCCCTCCTCCTCTACTTGCATCCCTCCTCTCTCCAGCTCCTCATAGCCGTTACCACTTCGATCCACAAATTTTCAATTTTCATCCAAAATGGAAAAGCAAGGTCAGTCGCCATATTCCCGAGAGGGCAAAGCATCTCATATCACCCAATTTCTCTATGAAATCGACAAGCCAAGATTGGATAATGGACGAGGAAAAGCAAATTTCTCCTACAATTCTTAGGTTTTCCTCTCTCCTTCACAATCTAAATTCAATTTTCGATTTAAATATCAATTGCCTAGTGAAGATCTTAATGCTTTGATTTCTGTTACCAATGATGAAGTTTGGAGCACATGATGCTTGAGCATGATCGTTTGTATCGTGGTTCCAATAAATTGGTTAGGTTGAGGCTGTTTCTGTTTCCGGTGAATGCTACCGCTAGTTTTGGATCGAGTGATACGAAATCGGAGCAACAGTGGTTTGTTGAGGCGTTGAATTTGGTGCAGATTCAGAATTTGGAGGATTCTTATCCGACGGCTGCAGCGGCGTCAGCGGTGAAAATCCTGATTTTTTGTTCGGTTTTGATAAAGGTGGTCAGGTGCCTGCGGCGAAAATGCAGGATCCGGCGCCGGTGCTGAGGTATAAGAACAATCAATTAATTTTGGTTGGTTTGTCGTGGTTCAATTTTAATTGGTTTCAATTATTCAATCAAGTGGGATTTGGAGGCAGCTCTTAACAGAATTTTTGAGGAGAAATCTTGGTGGTGGTTTACAGTGGAGGTAGGTTTATATTATTAGGGGTAAAACAGTTCGGAGCCAAAATCGCAAACCAAACTATGATTTTATAATTTTTCAAATTGAACCGAACCGAACTGTCATAAACTTCAAACCGAACCGATCAATATGATTCGGTTCAATGGTTTAATTATTTAAATATTAAAAAAAATTTAAATAGAAAAAATACTTTTAACACAAATTAAATAATTTAAAATTAAAAATTAATTTTAAAATTAAAATAATTCAATTAAAATGTTGGCAAACAATAACAATTTTTTTGTTAAATTCAATTACTAATTACTAATTATTAAATATATATATATATACTTATAAAATAAAAAAATAAAAATTAAATGGTGGTGGTTCGGTTTGTTCGATTTGGCACCAAAAATTACAAATCGAACCGAACGGTTTATAAAATTTTCAAATCTAAATCAAACCGTTTTAACTCAAAACCAAAACGAACTGACCGATTCAGTTCAGTTCGATTCGATTTGACGGTTCGAAATTACAGCCCTAGTTTAGATCGAGGATCTGTGGCTGAGGGAATCAGAGCATGGAAAGAAGGTGGACAGAGGTACCGCAGCAGCTTCGGTTATTAGGGGACGCCGTCAACCATCAAGTTCGGCATAGCTTCCATTGATCCACTATTTCTGGGTTTAGTACACCATTTTTATTTTTAATTTTGTATTTATTGCTTTAGTTGTTGTGGTTTTACGTTTTTTCTGATGAAGGAAACAAAAGGAAAATATAGGAAAAAAGAGAAATTGTAAGGAAGTCATATTTTTTTGAAGAAATACACACGGAGAAAATAAACTAGAACAAATAAAATGACAAAAGACAGAAAAAATAATAATAAAATTTGCTTGATAAAAATCATATTAATATTTAGCATAAAATTTAATATATTTTCTCTAGTAGTGTTACATTTTATTTCAATGGTATTTTTAATATTCTAATACATACCTTTTTTATTTTTCTTCTTATTAATTTTATCTTATGAAATAAAAATATTTTAGGAACTAAATTTAATTTAAATTTTTGACATTTTATTGCTAAAGATCGGATTTTACAAAATATTATCATTCCTTCCGGTCATAATTTATTCCACCTAGGCAATCCACTCAAACTCATGTGAGGGTAATTTTATTATTTTAAATAATATTTAATAATTTTATTTAAGATAACAATACGATGGACTAATATAATGGCAAAAGTTAAGTTTAATAACCAATAAATTTTGTTTGAAACATTTAAAACCATTGTAGGAAGAAGAAAGGTTAAGTTAATGGACCAAATTATATACTAATCCTTTTTCCTTTTTCCATTGTTCATAGTCCAGTCTTTTGTACATTTTGCGCGAGTGAGTGCCACAACATATTTGTCTCTCCCCCTCTCTTTTCCACTCAAATAAATAAAATAAAATCCCCTTTTCTAGGAGAGAGAGAGAGAGAAAAGACAGCTAACAGTGATCGATATCGTCAAATTTCCCAACACCGCTGGCCGCTATGACCGATCGTCCACCTCCACCGCCGCCACCGCCACTTCCCATTGACCAGCGCAGCACCACCACCCAACTTCTGAAACAAGCCACCACTATCTTCACAGCCCATTTCCTCACCTTCACATTCCTCTCCATCCTCCTCCTCACCTTTCGATCCAACGTCGAGAACGGAACCCACTTTCTCACCTCCTTCATCGACCGCGACCCTTCATTAAAATCCCTCCTAACTCGCCTCCACGTCTCCGGACCCACCTCCACCATCACCAACCCATCATCATCCCATCACCTCCTCCGCCAACGCCGCCGCCGCCCCTTTCTTCAGTTAACCCGCGTCGGAACTCTTGACGATGATTTCTTCTCCGGCGACGACGACATCGATCGCTCTCTCTTCGGCTCCCTCCATAAACCCCAGCCCAACGGCACTTCCCTAATCCTCAACAACTTCGATCCCAAATTTGGGTTCTCCAATTTCGTGTCCGATAACGGAATTATGGTTTCCAAGATTGTTCGTACTGGTGTCTCATTCAAAGCTCCCGAGTTAATTGAATTAGAGGAGGCAGAAAATGAGACTATAATTACGGGAATTGAGGATTTGGATGATGTGGAGAGTGATGGGGAGAGTGAAAGTATTCTCGATTTGCACTATCTACTGAAGGGATTTGAGCTTCGCCACCGTGACACCACGACATTGTTCTTTCTTGTTGGTATATTGTCTGCTACATATGGTTATGTGATTGTAGGGTTTCTTGTTACTTATGCTTGGGTTCTCGGAATTATTTTTGTAATAGTTGTGAATGATTTGGTTAATAAGTACAAGTCCTTTTTTAGAACAGTATGGGATGGGTCTAATTTGGGTTTGAAAAGATTATCGGGGTTTATTCTTATGAGGTGGGCGGTTAGGGATGCATTGACACAGTTATTGGGTATTTGGTTTTTCGGTGAAATTGAGGATCAGTATTCGTTTTTCAAGATTTTTGTGAGGTTGAAGCTGATGCCATTTTCGATTATGTCTTCTTGGGTTAAAGGGTTTGAGAGGGAGAGTACGGGGTTTATTCTGTCGTGGTTCTTGTTGGACACGTTGCTGGGGTTTATTTTCGCTGTCGACGCTTGGATTGCAATGGTGGATTCACGGAAGAGCGGGAGGGAGGTTGTGAAGGAAGGGTGTCATTTGTTGTCGCTGATGTTGAACCCTGCTATTAATATAAAGTTTTTGGAAGGGATTATTTGTGGGTCGTTTACAAGATGGATGCTGTCTCGGTTTTTCGGGAAGTTGTTTGCCTCGGCATTTCAGTCAGTGTCAGAGGTTTACTTTATGGTTGTTTGGCTGATGTATTACTTCTCTGTGAAGTCCAAGGATGCTAATTCTACTGGAGAACCATTTGGTAGGAGAGAGTTGGAGGGCCTTCTTGAGGGTGTTAGATGATACTTGGTGGAAAGGTTGTTGAACTTCTCTTCCAAGCCTCGATTGTGACTGCTAAAAGTAGCGGTAAACTTTTGGTGCTTTGTATGTGTAATGTTTTTTAGCAAACGTGATTTAGCACTGCCATTGTTGAATGACATCATCTCGATGTAATGTATCATGTATGTACTTTCATCACAAAGCCATATATAACACGTGTATACTTTTCCAAAAATTGGTTCAGTTGGTATACATTGTTTGCAATCTTTGTTTTCATGCCACGTTTTGTTATGTCTTGTTGATGATGGGAATTTGAGGGAGCAGTTGTGACATGGATCACTGTGGCTGTAAGAATTTTTATTGCACTTTCTAACTTTATCTTTTCCTTTGTCGTATTCTGGATGTCTTACACGTTGAATAATCAATCTAATGCATGTTGATACTTTCGATTTCTTGGATGGAATTTATAGTGCTTTACGATTGTCGTCTTGCATGGTAAGTAGGTAGGATAGGAAGGTTTAGCATTGGTTAGGAAAGGATAGTGATTGCCTTTCTTATGGAGTCTAAAAAAGAATATGAATGTAATGGATAGCATCATCTCTGGTTGGAAAGTGTCAGGAAAGGAAAAAAATGGGGGTGAAGAAAAGGCAAAATATAAGAGACTGATGCCTACTGAAAAGATTTTAGTTAGGCATTCTTAGAAACGTAGGTATGTGCAAATTAATACTTGCTGTCTCCTCTTCATTTTCTCACACCAGTGGTTAGAAATAGAAGGGAGCTTAAGGGTTACTTTTCCCTATTCTTTTTCCTCTCATAAAAATTCAATCTTTTCAACCACATACCTGCTTGGTTGCTGCTCAGCAATTCAATATGCAATCGTTTGTGTGTTGCTGCTAATTTGGGTATCCCTATAGCTGCTACTGCTTATCATGAATGATGAAGCTGGAGTCCCAATCTAGTAGTTTATTTAGTGACACTACCGCATGTTATTGAAGTAGTTACCTCTTGTTGTAGGCTCCTTTTGCAGTCTCGGTTCCATGTAGGTTTTATTGGCTGCAGTTTTAGATCCTTTTCAAAGTCTTAAATGGTAGAGCCTCTACTTTGTCATGACATATATCACAGCTTATTAACACTTGTTTCATTTTTTCATCTTCGTTTTATTTTAGTGATCACTTTCTTGACATGAATATATAGAATGATTCACAGTAGACATATTGATCTCCTCATCTTGGTCGGGAACCTAGCATAAATTTGGTACGAATTCCTTTGTTGTTATTTTGGGCCATTAATCTGGAATGGGAGAGGAAACAAAAGTGTAGCAATAGTTATGGAAGCTGGAGAAGAAGGAAGAGAGGAGAGGATACAGGCTCTTATTATTGGGATTGAATGATACAGTTTGCCTTCCTATTTTGAACAAGTAAATTCTTGATGTCAAGATCTATGGGAAAAGGGTGTCATCCTGAAACCGCAACTGGCTGAGCTGGTGATGTGTTACGTGACAAGATTCCAATGCTACTAGCTTCCATGTGTTGCTAGTTTGTTTCTTTAAATATCTTCAATTCCAAATTGAGATGGCACTTTAAGGGTGTTGCTCTTCATCTGATTTATAATCCATTTATCTGAAGTTTTATCCATAAAAAAGAAAAAAGAATGATAAAAAAAGAGACAGCTTTTTATTCTTGATTTAATGGTAATGAAGTTGCTGCCCTCCCACTCTTTGGGGTGTGGGCGTTGGATGGGGAGAAAATTCTTTATTGGTATTGCATGCTTAACAGATGCTGTACTCTTCAGTTGTCTTTCCAAATATTTTGTTGACGTTGACATTTCCTCTGAAGAGCAGACAAGTCACTATTTTCAGTCATAGTTATTAAAGGCAGAAGGCGAGAGGAGGGCAAGAGGTACTTTTTTGAGGCGAGAGGCGGGCGACTAAAAGGCGAGCAAGACGATAAATTAGGAAAAATAATTTTAAAATATTATATATTATAAAATATTTCATAAACTAGTTATAAATAAAATTAACTCTAGTAACTAAGCTCACAAATAATAATAATAACACTTTTAAGTTTAGTATTTATACCAAAAACTACATTTTTTTCTTTAAAAATAATAGGAAACCATCTCGTACTCTTCAAACCAGCCAACCATTCTCAGATCTCACCTGAGCAGGAGCCGGCGACCTAGTCTGCGCAAGTCCGGCGAAGTTTCTCCGGCACCGGCAACTTTTTCCGGCAATCTGGCAGTGAAAATGACACAGATCTGTTCGTCTCCTCAAGGCGAAGAGTCGAAGACCTCTGTGGCCTTGGATTGGTCAAACATTGAGTTGTTTTGTTCAGATCTAAAAAGAAAATATTCAAACTGCTAGGGTTTTAGGCCATGTCACAAAGGCGTCACCTTTGCACGCCTCTCGCCTTGCTCCCAGTCGAGAGAGGCGAACGCCTCGACCTCGCCTTTCATAAAACGCCTCGCCTAACCAAAACTGAGGCGCCAATGCCTCGCCTCCCGCCTCGCCTCGCCTCCCCTCGGGCGACCAAGGCGAGCGCCTTTCATAACTATGCTTCCAGTTGTCTACTTGCTTGGGTAAAGTTACTCAAATAGTGCTATTTTCTCAACTTGGACTGGTGTAATCACTTACAATAGTAGGCTGCCAAAAAAAAAAAAAGAGCTAAAAACAAAACAGATAGCAAAAATCCTACTTTAAGGGCTTCGATTGCAACACGTCTTCTTCTTGATCTTCCATGTATTCACTGCTTGGTATTTGGGAGAGGGCTCAGCTTCAATGGTGACAATCCTGATAGCCAAATTTCGAAATTGGTTGATCATTGGAAAATAAACATTAATGTGAGAGGATTTTGAGCATGTCACTGAACTTAAAAGAAAAGAGATGTTATCAGATGTTTTGTCAATTTATGTATTTGACTCTTTTGTTTTTGGTTTGGGGTAATAAATGTATGTATTTTGACATGTAATTTATCTTAAATTATAACATCAAAAATTGTAGACAAGCTATTAAAAGGTTGAGAGAGTTCACAAGGCATTGTGGCGCTGTTTATTGTGAGATATGGAGGCAGTAGTCATACATCCTAGTTGTGAAGCCAATGAAATCACTTTTTCTTCTTCTAAAAAGTAAATCAAAAAGTTACCACAATATTAGTTTCCATGATTTCATAACCATGATTAGGCTAAGTTCAGAAGAGTTTGTACTTGATTCCTACATTTCAGTTTGTGAGTTACTTATCAAAAAAACATTTCAGTTTGTTGAGTTTTTACCTTTAAGCATATTGGTGAAGAGAAAATTTTCCTTGCTGGATTACCCTCTCTTGACCTCTCATAAAAGCCTAGAATATCTATTGAAAACGTGGGTAAAAATGCCTTTTAATGCTTATTTTCACATATTTTCCGCAAAGAGTTACAAGTGGAGGGAATGAGTAAGAAGCGATTAGTTCCACTCTCTTTTTTGTTAGAGTCCTGAAGAGAGCAAGCCTCACATCTACTTGATATGCCAAAACTTGCAAAATATTCATATTATACTATGCACTTAGTCCCTGGAATCTTATGCAAATTGATACTGGATAATGTGGCGTACATGCGCATAAATAGTCTTAAAACCAGTTAAGGTTAGCGAAGTTAATAGTCTCTTTCCATCCTTGCTATTAATTAGAACTTTTTGAAAAGTAAGCAGGGAAAAGAGTGGATGAAGTCGTGTTGTTCTCATGTTTATTAGCATTCCTTATATTATGTTCATTTTGAACTTCTTTGTGCAATATTTCTTAGCAAAGGTTTGTTCCAAGGATTGGTTAGCGAAGTGAAGTTTGATGATGCTTATTGGCTGTTTTTTAATTGGTATAGTTTGGTGTCTGTAATGCCTTGTGGCCTGTAAAATCTAAAGTAAAACACTCAACTAGGATAAAAGGTACTGCCCTTCTGCAACTGTTGGGCTACTGAGGATTATAATCTGTCCTTAAAACGTTACGATCAGCCTGAGTTTTTGATAATCTTTCTACTAATTGCTTCTGGTGATAAGTAGGACTGAAAACTTGCAATATCATGGTCAATTGGGTCTGCAGTTCCTTATATTCTTCATTGCTCTGCATCTTTTTATTTGCATTTCTTCTATCCTTACCTTCTTTCACCCTTTACGCTTCCTCTGTTTGATAATAGGTCAGTAAGACTGGATCAGCAACCATAGTTTTTCAATGTACTCAAATACACCTTAGCATCTAACAAATTTTAGAACTATCATGTGTTCCATGCTTGTGGCTGTGCCAACACCATTTGTTTTCTCCTTTCTGTAGCTGCTGTGTAGATTTTTTGCTGCTAATATGACAAAAATAAGCTCAGGCATCAGCTAAATTGCTATGTCACCAGGGGCTTAAGTAATGAAGGAGGAAAAAGAAGAACGTTTAGATGAAGAGTGATTGTTTTGATTTTCTTTCACCAAGTAGTTTTCAAGTGGGTTCTAGTATCTATATTAGTGCTTGGATCTCGGTCTTGGAAATTTACCTTTGAAAGAGAAGGTTGAGTTCTAATGGTTTTATGAGATCTATTTTCCATTGGCCACTGGCTGAAGGTCTTCTTTAGGTTTTTGATAATTTACTACTCGCAAGTCATGATGAAGTAACTTTGTTTTGAATGACATGCTTAGTAATAAACTTTACAGGTCTATATTACAGTGGTGGAGGCCTTTGATTCCCCTTTTCCCGGGAGAATAGTCTATTAGAGTAAGGTTTTTCACCTCCCATAGTTAGAGTCTTCCATCTTCTGGAGTAAGGCTTGTCGAAGCAAAACTGCAAAATTGTGCATTAGAATAACAAGATTTGGAATTTTTCTGATGATCCCATTATAATTGATCTTGAAGCCATTGGACAGTTTATCAGCCCTGTCTCTACATAGGTATGAGAGTGCGTAATGTTTAACAATAATCAAGGTCATGTGGAGAATATTCCCACCTTTTCCATACCACGCTTTTGAGCTATTCAGTTGTTGATTTTCCTTTTCTTCTCTAATCTTGCAAATGTATTTTTATCTTTGTTTTTTGATTTTAGTAGGCAATTTATCGATGCTGGATCCAACCTGTTTTTCGTCCTGATCATGTATATCTTCTGCTGCCTTCTTGATGTCCCTTCTGGACATTTGGATCTTGGTCTGACAGATTGCGGCAAAACTTTTTGCCAAGCTATTGGCTTCTGCTATTATTATGGAGTCAATTACAACTAGAAGTTTCAATTAGCTAGTTTCTGAAAAACCATGGAGACTCGTAAGTTTTTACTTTGCTTGGATTATAAATGTTCTAAATATTGCTTCAAATTGCCTGTATGATCTCTTTCGAAGTTCTATAATATCAATTCAAGTGAGAAAATATTTATTTTTCCATACAATCTGTTTGCTATTGTTGCACATGTTTCTCGCCCCTTGATTTAAGCATTTACATTAACCTGATGTTTTCTATATCGTTCTTCATTCATTCTTGTGTCGGAGTCGTCGAGTTAATTTATACTCTGTATTAGTGGCCAAGTAATGTATTCATTGCAATTTAGAATTATATGCCTCTTTTTGTTGTAAAACTGGAAACTTAAATAGTTTGCACTAAAGCTGATGGCCTATCTATATCCTACGTGGCTCCATGCATGGGTAAAGTGGTGGTTGCTTACTGATGGTAAATTTTGTTTAAGGCTCTTTTCCATGCTTTTAATTGCAAAACTTTACTGCAGGCTAATAGTTTGGCAATTGTAGGAGATTGAGTGCTTTCTTATACCTTTGATCAAACATAACTTGGCATGGATCTATCCACCTGTGGGTTGGTCACATTCATCTTCTTCTGCCATTCAGATCTATCCTAATCAATATCTGCTGATAAACCCCTCGCTCTCATGTCTTCTTTTTTAATTATGTCCGTCCACGTTACTTTGGGTCCTTACCTACGTGTAGTGTTGTTGGCTCTCACCTTTTAACTGATGGAAGGTATATATTGTATCTGTCCAAATCCATCTTTGATCTTATTTTATCTCCTATAGGGGTAACCTCATCCGCCTCCCAAATGCACTCTTGTACATTACTTCATTCGATGGGTTTTGGATCTACTATTGTGTTACTATTGGCACTCAAGAGGAACCAGTCAGTGCTTGTATATTGGTTGTTCCAGGTGAAGAGGAAGCGCAAGAGGACAGCATGGTTGGGAGAAGGCTAGAGGAAACGTTGTACTGGTTTATGAGGGAGTATGCAGTCCGTTGGTTTTAGCTGATAGAGCTTACAAATAACCAATCAAAGAAGAAGGATCTCTCAAGTTGTTGGGATTGAGGTCTATTTTGTTTAGTTCTTCAGAATAAGTAGAAGCAAGTTACCTAAAATTCAGTGTGATTCACCCCCTAAGGTGCGCCCGTAATCATTTGATGTCAGAATATTAAGATTTTCAAGTCCTTCGTATTGAAAAACTTAAAAAAGCAATATTCAGATTGTTGGTTTCTCCTACTAGACGTAGGATCGCGTTGAATAAAAGGAAAAGCTGTTGCAGGAGGCTCCTACCAATGTGGTGCATACGCCTTTACTCTTCAAAGTGGAGTCCATAGTTCGAGTCCTTGATCTTTATCAGAAGATCCCATAAAATAAGCTTATTGGTGTGGGACACGTGAGCTTTATGATTCTTATAATCAAGTTTGGAGCTGTGCCAATGCCAAAGCCCAGGTGCCGTGTGATATCAAAGAAGCCTTTTGGTCCAGAAAGGGTCCTTGGTCGATTTAAATTAATTAATAAATGTATTTATTTATTCAGTTGTTTGTGTTAATAGTTGGGAATATTTGTTAAATCATGAGTAGTATCTTTGCCTAGTCCTGGGAACATATATATTAATGTATATTAGCAGGACAATTATCGGTTCACTGTAAAAATTGACTAAGTGAAGTATCAAGCAATTTTGACATTGAATGTTTTCTTCTGTGTTTGCATGGGATAAAATGCTGGGCTGCTAAATGCTGGTGATAGGCAAGAGGGGCATATCAAAACTTAGTGAAAATTGTTATGGTGTAACCTGGATCATACAGGGCACAGGCAGGCAGGGGGGCAGTGCAAAAGTAGAAAAAACAAAATTTTGGGGAGAGTGGGAGGCTGTTTAAAGAGTTTACACTTCTATACGTGCTTATCCCATCTTTCTCTATAAAATGATTCTATTTCTACGATAGTCTATACAAATGTCTATTGCACATTTGTCTTTATAAATATGAAAAAGAATGTTGTTCCCGTTAACATGGAAAAATTCATTGATATAGGAAAAATCAACGGCAGATGTGCTAATAAGCAGCAATGCTTTAGAATAAGATAAAGACCGTACAAGCAGATAACAACTAGGATAAGGCGAGATGCTCTGTGGCATCAGAGGGAGGGAGCAGTTCTATGGGAATTGGCTGTGTGCATTACTTACTCTCTATCTTCGCCGCCCTTTGGTTCAACACTTCAAAACTTGAATATCTTAAGGACCTTCAAGATTGGATCTAACAGTTTTGTCATTATTATCTAAAATTGATCAGATGTGCCAGGATTTATAGGAAAGCAACTGTACCACAGACCGCAAATATAAGCTGCAAGTTCCAATAAGTGAGTTTGAGAACTGGAGAGCACTAGCATTCCCAGGTGAGTTGTGTGATGTAGGGTGGAGCATGATTCTTGTAGCTGAATGCAAGTACCTGAGGCAGGCTTTGTTGAGTTGATCTTTTCTTATTTTCTCAGTTCTTTCTCTGGTCTATATTTGGTCTGCTGTGGGACAGTAATGGGTGACTTACATTCATATATTCCCAGGTGAGTTGTGTGATGTTGGGTGAAGCAAACATTAGATACTTTGTAAATTAGACACTTCCCAAGTGAAGAGGCGATGGTGTAAACACTTAACTTTGAAAATATATTTAAGAGTTGACTTCAAGGTTGTTAAGTATTTCCAAACATGAATTTTTGCCTGGGGCTTCTGTAGAGAACTGCTCTGAGTTCTGGACCCTCAGTTCACCGTAAATTTAGCTCAATGTTGCTAAAATCTTGCAAGTAATCATAGGGATTGGAACTTGAAACTGTGTTATTTTGTTGTTGTTTTTTTTTTTCCATCAAGAGTTTTTCTGATGCTAGTTGGACTCGCTCACTGTTGCCTTTGGCATTGATATGCTTTATAGACTATATGGCTGATGCGTTCATGAGAACTGTATTTTAGGCCTTCCAGTTCAAGGTGCTTCAGATAGATGATGCAAACCATGATAGTCTCAGTTGATTTAGCTTTCTCTTATGAATTTCGGTTACATCTGGAGCTTTCAGATATGGTGCTAGAATATTTCTTCCCTGGAATTTCGTGAGGCTTATATTCATATTATTGAAGGGGGTAATTGTGAGCTTCAAAGAACCTGCAAATGCTTTTCAAAATGAATGAACAGTTGCAGGTATTATGCTGGAAAATAGATAATGAACCGTGTATAATACAAGATTTTTCAAAATGAGGTTGTCAACTAAGATAGTGGGTAACATATTTGAAGCTGATTTTTTCATTGCGCACGTATTGTCCAATTCTTATTATTCATTTCCTTTTCAGTAGTTACATGTTCTTCACTTGTTATTTGTCTAGATTTATTGTAGGTCGTCCTATGCAGAACTACCACAATCTGAGCAAGATAAACTTTAAGTCGGTAACTTCTTCCTTCTTCATTTCATGTCCTAAGACTTTATTTAGATACTGCTGGCTACAATGCAATGATATGCAGGAGGGGGCATATTCACTGGTTTGGTGATGATAAGTAACAGTACCTGTACCAAATAACTGCTGTTTTCTACTAGCAAGCATACAGCTTTTTCCCCTTTAAAACACAGATATCTTGGGACTCGAGGACTACGACTGTTTAGTTTTAACATACTGAAATTACTGGAAATGTTCTTGTTCATCTATCAGTTACTTTTGACTGTTTTAAAAGAACTGCATTGTAGAATTTCTACTTTGTCGTTGAGAAGCAATTGAAATGACGGAACTTGTGAGCTAATTGATTCTATTTAGAACTAATCTTAATTATTCTAAGATTGGGATGGCAGAATGAACCCAATACAAGTTCATTTAGATGGGGAAATCATGAACAAAGAGGGGCCCTTGCCCGATTGTAGGGTTGCTCCACTGGGGGCCGGAGGTCACTGGTTTGAACTACTGAACAGCTCTGAGTGCAGGGTAAAGTTGGCATGCATTGGACTGTTCCAGTCCCAGTCAGGGAGCCTCGAGCACCGGCCATCCTTCCCTTTGATAATGAACTTAAGTAAAGAACAAAAGATACATGTATGCCTGCTAAGTTTTCTTTTTATTTGATTGCAAAGGTTGGGTTAATCTTATATGATTAAGGGTTTAAACTAAACAAAAACTCATAATTTTGTGAAAAATTAATTTGGTATTTTATGTAAATAAAAGAATAGAACTCACAACCTAATACACTTAGTTATCAATATGGAAAAGATAGTTTGACTCAAAACTGTTTGATTTTTAAAGTCAAACTGACTATTTCGAATGAAAATTTGACGTATATTTTTTTATTTTTTTCAAAATCATAAAACACGTAATTTGTAGTACCGAAAAAGTACAACGAATTACATGTTTTATAATTTTGAAAAAAGTAAAAAAAATAAATGTCAAATTTTCATTTGAAAAATAGTCCGTTTGACTAAAAAATGTCAAACATGACAATAATTTAGGAACGGAGGGAGTATTAATTACTACTAGCTTTGATATGAATTGAATCAATGTGTTCATTGCTCAATGTGCTTGTGCTTAAAACGTACCTCTTATTTCCATTCATTGCTTAACTGACTAAAAAGATTATGCGGTCCTTTCATTCCAGAATAGCTGGATGAGAAGAAATGCGCACTATTCGAGTTGAACATTTGGTACTGCTGTTTAATTGTGGGTTTGATTCATTGTCTGCTGTGTTGAAATGCTGTGTGAGATTGCAAGTGTAAGTGTTTCTCCTAGTGAGTGTGTAGACTTGTGAAAACTCTGTATGTAATGAACTTGGACATCCTTTTGAACACGTACTGAGGTTGGTTCATTATCTTGGGTTAAGCGTGGTTTAGACCCTTAAGTTTAGACGCATGGTTGAGAACATAAACATAAACACAGTACTCTACCGAAGGTTCTTGTTAAGACAAAGTAAAATAAAACTTCTGAATCAAGATTTTGCTTAGTTATGTGATGCCTTTGGTGTAGAACACAAGCTCTTTTGCTTGCAAATTTTCCACTTAACAATGTTAAGCAAATTTGAGGTTCCATTCTTGCTTTCAAGTACAATGGTAAAGTAGTGCATAAGAATTACAACTGTGCACCGTATATGACAGGTTATGGCTACGTTAGAACTGGGCACAGATACAATAGGTTATGGCTTAATCATATTTATATATAACATTCCAATTTGAGATATCAAAATCTCATGAATAGAATTTGGTCAGAGCTTTGTACCCTCAAAGGCAAAACGAGAGTCTCCGTTCCGATGGAGACGTGGCACACCGTATGACACTGAGGAAGATGTTCTCATCGCAGGGGATGTAGAGTTTGGAATCGGCAGTGAAGTCGTATTCTTCCCTAGCTTGATCCAGCAATGCCTTGAAGAGCGGGTGGTCGAGTAATGTGATTTTGATTACAAACCTCCGGTGATCTTCACCTACATAGACTACCAAGTGGCCCTTTGGGACATCTCGTGGAATGTAGTCGTCTTCGTGCAGGGAAGGCCAGAAAGCCCATTGGCAGCAATGGTCACAGGCTGCAGAAGCAGAAGGTATGTCTCCCTCGCCCATCTTTTTCCACTTGTTCATCCATGCTTTCAGATACTTCCCTCTCATCATCTTCATGTATGATTGTCTCTGTGTGTGTGTATTCTCGAGAAGTTCTCGTTAGTGAAGAGAGAGATTTGGAATGCTGGAATGCAAGTGAGAGAATGGGTTATATAAGAATGGTAAGGGAGGAGCTAGCTGATGTGTTTGAAACCATTTATGGTAGGTTTGATCTGTATAGCTAAGAAGTGGGGTTAGTGCGAGTGAGTGTGACATTAAATTGAAGTGTGCTTTTGACTTTGCCCGTGCAATTCTTTTGCGAAGTATTTTTGTTTACTTTGAGATACGAAATTGTACGAACATGTAATGCACCATATTGAGTTCTATAAGTTTTAATTCACAGAATCACACACACACACACACAGAGACAGAGAAAAATTGGAGTATATTTTACAATATCCGTAAGTAACATGTTAGAATTAAAAGTGGGTATTGCACTTTCCCCAAGAAGCTTATCAGTTATCCCCATCCCTCCTCTTATCTATTCTACTCCCAACTTGTGGGGTCTAACCTCCACAAAATTGTAGATTTTGATAATCTTGTTTTGAAAAACTTCAAGTTTACATATGAAACTAGATTGACCAATGATTATGGTTTTGTTGCTGTATTAATCTTTCGTTTTTCTTGGCTTCTTGCAGGGCTCTGAATCATTCTTGGTGGGTGAAAGTGGGACGGTGACCTAAGGTACAATCACTTCACTTGGTTGGAAGGCAACCCAATCCTTATTATTATTATTATTATATACCTTGAATGGCTACAATTAAGAGAAGTGAGCACCCAAACTCTGTGTTGAGAGTAGTTACGTACAGTGTGTCTAGTTAAACTTGAATACTCGACATAGACACTAAGACTTGAACACCCGACCTCTCTGTTAGGAAAAGTGAGTGGTACAAATTGAGTTAGGTGCTACAATCACTTCAATTGCTTGATTAAATTCTCTTTCTTTTCAACAAAGTGTCTTACTTTCTCTTGGTTGTGGTTGTGTATACTTTGACTATTTGACCTGTACTTTGTTTGTTTGAAGAAGTACTGCCCCGTACCACTGACGTTGTTTCTCTCTTTCTTTTAAAAAAAGGGGGCATGGCTACCATTTCCCTGTGTAGAGTGTTTAAGAGATAAGTTCATAAAACTCTTATCCCTGTGGCTGTGGTCTGACCTGACCTTGTGTGTATGGGATCAGCCATGGGCAACCAAGAGAGCAAGAAAAACACAATGACATTCTGAATCTTTTGAGAAGTGTTCCGTATCCATTTTGTCCATTCCATGCGTTGTACTTGTATTAGGGTTGTCCATTCCATCCTAGAATTTTTGGATCCTTTGCCGGGAACCTCGTGCAATGAGTCTGTCCGTCCTATGTCATTTAGGATATCTTAAGCGTTTGTTCCATATTACTCTCTCTATTTCCAAAGGTTTCTTCTAAAGAATGCTCTGGGGAGAACTTGTTAAGAAACTACTACTAATCACATTGAAAATGTGATAAGAAACTACTACTAATTACATTGAAAATATGTATTCATGCGATATTGGGGAACGTTTTCAAAGCATTGGGAACCATTTCCAATGTAGAATATTTCTCTTGATTATTTTCAAACCAATGTCTCGAGGCATTTGTTAAGCATTTGCTCGAGTGTTCATTTTTATTATTCTTTTTTAACTGAAATTAAAGAAGTTCACTTTTTGGACATTTTAGTAACATTAATGTTATTAAAGTCTAACATGACATTAGAAATTCACACTAGGACATTATATATGTCAAGGGTGAAATTAGTAAGCTTATACAAAAATAAACACTCATTTAGGAAAAAAAAAATTAAAAATAGATACTCATTTAGGGACGAATGAAGTAGTATTTTTGCTATTGGGTTTGGTGAGGAAGAGATTATTAAAAAGTGGGAGCTGAAAGGGTTCGTTTAGAAGTCGAGTCACATACTTCTAACATGCTAAGCCTAAAAGTGGTCTTCTAGAGAGACTAACCATTGAACAGACTGACTTGTAATAAGCAAGCATCCCCTCCTGATAAATGAAATCAGTTCAAAAATATTCATAAGAATCTTTTCTGACATTTTTTATTTTCAAGATCATTTTTTATTTTCAAGATTTAACTCACAAAAAGATAAATTTGAGACTTTTTTTTAATTTTTTTAAAATCATATTTTAACGACCAACTAAAACAAATCAAATTATGTGTTACATGTTTATATTCTAGCTCTGTTGACTCTTTGGTATCAAGAACGATGATTGTTGATCTGGGAACGAGTCGTGATTGCTCTTGTTCGAGTAATCGACTAGTGGGCTGATATCTAATGCATTCATTCCACTTATAAATTCGACTTCGAAATGGAATCAAAGCTCTGATAACACAAAACATAGGTTTACAATTGTGATATCTATGCAACATAGATATATATGTTGTTGTTGTTGTGATATGAAATATAAGGATGATGTGATTTTGATAACTTTTTTGAGTGAGGTCATATGCTTGTAATTGAAATAAATTAAATTATGGACAGAGAATGATTGGGGGAAGCCAGCCTAGTAGTTGTAGTTAGTTCATCCCCTCAAGTCAGTTATAGTTTACACAATTACATCCCATCTCTACATGATTGATCCATGGACTACTGCTAGTGATCCCCAGTCGGACAGATAGATCGTCCCAACCGAGTCCCAACGGTTATTCAATCATAGAGGTGAGAGATCGATGCCCTAATAATATCTTGGTTTTGAGTTGCACTTTAGGGGCAAACTTGCCTTTTGGAGACCAGACTAATACACTGTACGAAATTACATGTTTTATAATTTTAGAAAAATAAAATATATACGTCGTCAGATTTACATTTGAAAAACATCATGTTTGTCAATTTAATTAAGAACGAAGGGAGTATGTTTTAGCACTTGGATAATACGTGCTCTCAAGATACATTTTGAGTTTATACATAGTAAGTTTTGTTCAGTATGTCTTTCATGTTTCAAAAATCGAAATCATCGTAATAATTGTCTAGGACAAAATAAAAACTAATGTTTTAACCATCAAACTATTTGAGGAGTATCAATTTAATCATCATACTTTTAGATTTGAAAATTGACCATTGTACTTATAATTGTGTTTAAAATTAAACGTTAACTTTCGTTAAAACTTTAACGGTAGCTCTCGAAACATGCTGATGTGGCTTTGTGGGATTTTCATAAACGCTAAACGCAGTTCCCCCTAATGCGCTAAACGCAGCCCCCCTCCCCTGTAAAATTACTAACTTGCCCTCGTTTTTTATATATAAAAAATATTTAACTTAAAACTCTCACTTTTGTTTGCTTCGAATGTGTATGTTTTTGACATATTTTGTGTTAAATTTTATTTTTTTGTTTAGTTATTTGCTTCTAATGTGTATGTTTTTTTTATATATTTTGTGTTAAATATAATTTTGTTTTTGACATATTTTGTGTTAAATATATATTTTTTTGCTTTATTTTTTTGTTATAATGTATATTTTAACAAAAAAAAAATGGACGCATGTTCAACAATTTTCTTTTCTGAAAATTTGCACTTTACCCCCTAAATTTGTTAATTGGTTAAATTTAACAAATTTAAGGGGGTATAGTGAAATTTTTTCAATTTTTTACAAATTCATGATATAAAAGTGCAACGGTCTATAATTTTTGTTAAAAGTTTCAAAGATGATTCTCTATACATGACTTTCTCGGGCTCATATAAGTCTCACAAAGTTCACATTAACATGTTTAGAGAGCAATTGTTAAAATGTTCAATGAAATTTAGCGATTTAAGTTTAATTTTAAGCATAATTATAAGTATGATAGTCATATTTACAAATCTGAAAGTACGATGTGTCAAATTAATAGTATTTTTTAATTAGTGTTGGAAATTGGTTTCAATAATTGGTGTTTGACCAATGTTTGACCAAGTTTCTAATTTGATTTCATTTATTGAAAATAGAAATAAGTTGCAAAAATGAAATCTACATTTTGAGTAGATTAAATTAGTATATTTATTATCTAAAAATCAATTTTGGGTGAATGAGATATTAATGCTTAAAGTATGCAACTTAACATTGGTAATTGAAGAGTTATGAGAATATGAAAAGTCATATCCTACATTGAATAAAAAAAGTGATTTAATGCACTTTATTATATGGCCCACTCCAGGAGGAAGCATTCAAGTGTTCCCCTCCAAGGTCCAACCTAGGGATGTCTTTTGGGCTAACCTTTGACTAGCACAAGCAGTTGCGAGGATCCCGAGCGTGCACGTGCAGTTCGCAATGGGTGCTTTAGGCGCACTTCGCTAGGAACTAAGAAGCCTTAAACTTTTGTCCAACTAAATCAGCTGGGTGGCTCAGTCAGCTCAGGGATGACCCAGGTATGGTGCACACTCGGATAGGTGCAGCCCGTGACGAACCGAACAGTCACGGATAGTTATGGGCAGTTCGAGGCAGGGTTAGGGTCCAAGC
This sequence comes from Platycodon grandiflorus, assembly GCA_016624345.1. Taxonomy (NCBI): domain Eukaryota; kingdom Viridiplantae; phylum Streptophyta; class Magnoliopsida; order Asterales; family Campanulaceae; genus Platycodon; species Platycodon grandiflorus. Next base: position 50,280,400 of record CM028363.1, read on the forward strand.
AGTTTGGCGGTTAGATTGTGACTCCTAGAATGGGTGCATTTGGGGCGGTTATGCATAAGTTAATGTGCGAACCGATCTACTGGATCGCGCTCACACGATCAGGTGTTTTCCGACGATCCAGATTCGCCAAATCCAAAAATGTGCTAGGAGCTAAAGAGCCTTAAACTTTTGTCTAGCTCAACCAGCTAGGTGGCTCACTCAGCTTAGGGATGACCCAGGTACGGTGCACACTCGGATAGGTGTAGCCCAGTGAAGAACCGAACAGTCACGGACGGTTACGGGTAGTTCGGGGGGGGGTTAGGGTCCAAGTGGTTCGGCGATTAGATCTGTGACTCCTCGAATGGGTGCAGTTGGGGCGGTTACGTAATAGTTAGTGTGCGGACTGGTTTACTGGATCGCGCTCACACGATCAGGTGTGATCTGACGGTCCAGATTCGCCAAATTAAAAAATGTGCCTATTCGCAGAAAGGCACCACAACTCTTCAGTATATATAAATAGACCCCCTGATTTGCCAATTCGTTACACCGAAATCCTGAGTATATAATCTGTTAAGTGAAAATTATCATATTGCTGCATTAATTCCTTCTCGAGTCTTGAAAGTTCTGAAACACCGATCAGTTTGCCGGAATCTGCGTATTAAAGTGCTGCCTACACCGATTGAAAAGTTATTGCATCTTAGGGACGATTGCCAAAAATCGTTAACACTAGTACGGGGCAATTTCGTCTCGTAGAGATTGTGTCCAACACAAGCCTTGACTTCAATTGTTAAATTGTAATTTAATTCTGTTTCATCTTCTTTCTTCTGTTATTTAATTTATGAGAAAACTAGTATAGATTTTTCCTACAATCGCAAGACGAAATCCGTTTTCTTGGAAATGGCAACCGAAACAACAGCTACTCCTACTTCCGCTTTTGCTACATCTACTCCTTCTCGTGCTCCTGCTCCTACTCACCCCGCACATGGTAAGAAACCAGCCAAGTTCACAGGTAAGGACTTTAAGCAATGACAACAAAAAATGCTCGTCTACCTCACTACTCTCAGTCTGCAAAGGTTCTTGAAAGAGGACCCCTTTACAGTTGCAGAAAATGATACTGATACGCAAAAGCGTATTACTGCCGATGATTGGCATCACATCGACTTTCTTTGCAGGAACTACATCCTGAACAGATTGGGGATTGGATGATGAACTCTACAGTGTGTACTGTGGACTCAAAACTTCCAAAGAGTTATGGAACTCTTTGGAAAATAAGTACAAAATAGAAGATGCATGATCGAAGAAATTTGTCGTTGGCAAATTTATTGATTATAAGATGGTTGACTCCAAATCAGTAGAACGTCAAGTGCGAGAGATTCAGATCATACTTCACAGTTTAGCATCTGAAGGGATGATACTGAATGAATCCTTCCAAGTGGCTGCTATTATTGAAAAATTGCTGCCAATGTGGAAACTTTAAGAAGTACCTCAAGCACAAACGAAAGGAAATTGAGCTTGAAGATTTGATAGTTCGACTTCAGATTAAGGAAGGCAACCGCAAAGTTGAAGGAAAGTCTAACAAGGCTGGGATAGAGGCCAAAGTCCATATTACTGAATCAAGTACCAGTAACAAGAGGAAGCACACTGGAAATGCTAAACAAGGAACTATGAAGAAGTTCAAGGGAGATTGCTACAACTGTGGCAAACCAAATCACAAGGCTAAGGATTGTCGACTTTCGAAAAAGGACAAACAGCAAGGCAAACAGGATCATGCCAATGTGATAGAGGACGATGGTATGCTCGATTTAATTGCAGTGGTGTTTGAAGCCAACATTGCGAAGTTAGAAGATAATGCAAGATAATGATGGATAAACACTGGAGCTACTCGCCACATTTGTGCTGCAAGGAGGCTTTCTCATCCTACATTCCTATCAGTGGAAGAAAATTGTTCATGGGAAACTCCTCGACTTCCAATGTCGTAGGACTTGGAAAGGTGGTGCTTAAGATGACTTCCGGCAAGGAGCTAACGTTGGTGGATGTGCTGCATGTCCACATTCGCAAGAACTTGGTATCCAGCCCCCTGTTAAGCAAGGCCGTACTTAGACTAGTTTTTGAGTCAGACAAATTTGTATTGACCAAAAATGGTCTATTTATTAGGAAAGGGTACCTTGATAAAAGACTCTTCAAAATGAATGTAATGAATGTTTACCACCCTGAGGCGAAAATAAAGATGTTTCTTATGTTTACTTGTTGGATAGTTCTAATTTATGGCATGATAGATTAGGACACGTAAATTTTAACACAATTAAGAAGTTAGTGAATTAAGATTTAATACCTATGTCTAAAACTGATTCACATGACAAGTGTGAAATTTGCGTTGAAGCGAAAATGACAAAAGCACAATTTCCTTCAGTAATAAGAAACACGACACCTCTTGAATTAATTTACACCGATATATGTGATTTAAAATTTGTGCAAACTCGAGGTGAAAAATAATATTTTATTACTTTTATTGACGATTGCACTAGATATTGTTATGTATATCTCTTGAAAAGCAAAGATGAAGCTTTAGAAGCTTTTAAGACATATAAGAATGAAGTGGAAAATCAACTTAATTGAACAATTAAGAAGATTCGTAATGATAGAGGTAGAGAATATGCTGCTCCATTTGAAGACATATGTTGGGAATCTGACATAATTCATCAAACGACGGCTCTGTACTCACCTCAATCAAATGGAGTTGCTGAACGCAAGAGTCGTACTCTTAAAGAAATGATGAATGCGATGTTGATAAGTTCAAGCTTACCCCAAAACTTGTGGAGGGAAGCCATTCTTTCAGCAAACTATATTCTTAATAAGTTACTACATAAAGGTAAAGATAAGACTCCATATGAGTTATGGAACGGTCGACAGCCATCTTATAAATACCTTAGAGTGTGGGGGTGTTTGGCTAAGGTTGAAATACCTAAGCCTAAACAAGTCAGAACCGGACCTAAAACGATTGACTGCATTTTCATTGGATACGCAAGCAATAGAAATGCATATCGATTTATAGTGTACAAATCAGAAATTCCTGACATGACTAAAGGAATGATGATAGAATCAAGGAATGCGGTATTCTTTGAAAATATATTTTCTTGCGGCAAAAGGAAAGAAACAAGTTCTAGTAAAAGAACTTAAGAGAATGCAAATGGTTCATCTCAAGAAGAAGAAGAAGAAGAACCAAGGTGCAGTAAGAGGACAAGAGTTGCTAAGTCTTTTGGTCCTGATTTTCTATCTTACATGATAGAAAACGAACCTAAAACTACTCAAGAAGCTTTATCCAGTCCAGATGCTCCGTTCTGGAAAGAAGCTATAAACAGTTAAATAGAATCCATAATGCACAATATATAATACATGGGAGTTAGTTGATCTCCCTCCAGGATGCAAACCGTTGGGGATGCAAATGGATCCTTAAAAGGAAGTATAAGGTAGATGGATCTATTGACAAGTTCAAAGCCCGACTGGTAGCCAAAGGATTTGAATAGAAGGAGGGTTATGACTTCTTCAGTACGTATTCTCCTATCACGAGAATTACGTCCATTCGTGTTCTCAATGCTATTGCAGCTTTGCATAACCTTGACTTGAGATACATCAAATGGACGTAAAAATAGCCTTCTTAAATGGAGAGCTAGCTAGACAAGGAGATTTATATGGAACAATCCAAGGAGTTTGTTGCTCTTGGAAAAGAGCAAAAGGTGTGTAAAGTTGTAAAGCCATTGTATGGATTAAAACAAGCACCTAAGCAATGACATGAAAAATTTGACCGAACAATGTTGTCAAATGGTTTCAAAATTAATAAATGTGTCAAGTGTGTCTACATTAAAAATACAGCTAATGGTTACGTCATTGTCTGTCTTTATGTAGATGACATGTTAATCATGGGAAGTACTCATGACTTAATCATGAATACTAAAACCATGTTAAAGAAACACTTTGACATGAAAGATATGGGATTAGCTGATGTTATATTAGGGATGAAAATCTCTAGAACATCAGATGAAATAGTTTAATCACAATCCCATTACGTTGAGAATGTTCTTCGAAAATTCAATGTCTTTGACAGCCTTCGGCTAAGACACCAGTAGACTTGAGTCTACACTTAACCATAAGGGAGACCCAGTTTCTCAACAAGAATATACAAGGATAATTGGAAGTCTGATGTACTTGACTAATTGTACACGTCCTGATATTGCATATTCAGTAAGCAAACTAAGCAGGTTCATAAGTAATCCCAGCGCCGATCATTGGAAAGCCCTAATAAGGGTACTTAGATATTTAAAGTATACATTGAATTATGAGATACTTTATAATAGATATCCAGCAGTATTAGAAGAATATTGCGACGCCAATTGGATATCAGACACGAAAGACTCCAAATCCACAAGTGGTTATGTGTTTATAATAAGTGAAGGAGCGGTGTCATAGAAATCGTCTAAGCAAACGTGTATAGCTCGATCCACCATGGAATCCAAATTCATTGCTTTAGATAAAGCTAGTGAAAAAGCTGAGTGGCTTAGAAATTTCCTGGAAGATATTCCTTGTTGGAATAAACATGTGTCTGCTGTACTAATACACTGTGATAGTCAATCAGTAATAGGTAGGGCACAGAACAGTATGTACAATGGTAAGTCTAGACACATTCGTCGTAGACATAATACAATTAGACAATTGATCTCAAATGAGGTTATTTCTATTGAATATGTAAATCAAAAGAAAACCTAGCTGATTCTTTTACGAAAGGAATCAATCGAGATCAAATGTACTCATTGTTAAGGGGAATGAGTTTAAAATCCACAACAAAAGAACAATCATAGTGGTAACTCAACATTGAGAGTTGGAGATCCTAAAACCTTGGTTCAATGAGACAACGAAGTTATGAAAGTTCAGATGAAACACTTCGAAACCTGTTTCAACTCATTCCTAGAACATCCAAGTGAATAGACCTACAACAGTGGTAAGGTTAGGTTGAACCTTTAATAATTCTTATACCTAAAAGGTGGAAGTATTACAGGATATACTCTTTATAGGAGATCACCTATATAAGTGAGAAGTAAATGGCCGCTTCTACTAGAACACTTATGAAACTAAGATATGGTCTACGGCTGAAATGGATACAACGTGAGAACAAAAAGTGTTAGAATTGATATTGTGTAAGTACTATTGTCTCAGTTTACATTATACAGACAATTAGTTCAAACCATCGCAGTACTAAGCGGCTGATTAATGAATCCGATAGTATTTTACGAAGGAAGGTTTAAAGCCAAAAACTACCTATCCTGATGCAATAACGGTTCACCAGAACTTCCAAGTGAGTCTACATACATAGCATGCATTAATTGTCATTCATGTGGGAGATTATTGAAAATTGGTTTCAATAATTAGTGTTTGACCAAGTTTCTAATTTGATTCCATTTATTGAAAATGAAAATAAATTGCAAAAATGAAATCTACATTTCGAGTAGATTAAGTTAGTATATTTATTATCTCAAAATCAATTTCGGTGAATGAGATATTAATGCTTAAAGTATGCAACTTAACATTGGTAATTGAAGAGCTATGTGAATATGAATAGTCATATCCACATTGAATAAAAAAAGTAATTAAATGCACTTTATTAAATGACTCACTCCAGAAAGAAGAATTCAAGTGTTCCCCTCCAAGGTCCAACCTGAGAATGTCTCTTGGGCTACACAAGTAGCTGCGCGGATGGTGCGAAGCACCATCTGAGCCCGAGCCCAAGCGCGCACGCACAGGTCGCAATGGACGCTTTAGAGACGCACGTCGCATCATGGACGCTTTAGAGGCGCACTTTGCATCGTCGCTAGGAGCTAAGGAGCCTTAAACTTTTGTCCAGATCAACCAGCTGGGTGACTTAGTCAGCTTAGGGATGACCCAGTTACGGTGCACACTTAGATAGGTGCAACCTAGCGACGAACCGAACAGTCACAGACGGTTATGGGCATTTCGGGGGGTTAGGGTCCAAGCAGTTCGGCGGTAGATCCGTGACTCCTCGAATGGTGCGTTGGGGCGGTTACGCAGCAGTTAGTGTGCAGAACGATCCACTGGATCGCACTCACACGATCAAGTGTGATCCGACGGTCCAAATTCGCCAGATCCAAAAATGTGCCTATTCGCAGAAAGGCACCACAACTCTTCAGTATATATAAATAGACCCCCGGTTTGTCAATTCATTACACCGAAATCCTAAACATATAATCTTTTAAGTGAGAATTATCATATTGCTGCATTAATTCCTTCTCGAGTCTTGGAAGTTTTGAAACACCGACAGTGCGCTGAAATCTGCGTATTGAAGTACTGCCTACGCTGATTGAAAAGTCGTTGCATTTTAGGGACAATTGCCAAGAACCGTTTTCACTAGTACGGGGCAATTTCGTCTTGCGGAGATCGTGTCCAACACAAGCCTCAACTTCAATTGTCAAATTGTAATTTAATTCCGTTTCATCTCCTTTCTTCTGTTATTTAATTTCCGAGAAAACTAGTATAGATTTTTACTACAATTAGCACCATGATTGAAAAAATAGTTTATCTAAATATAAATTGATGTGCATATATATATATATATATATATATATATATATATATATATGTCAACGACTTTTGCCAATGTTTAATTTATAATAGTCAACAGTTCCTATCATTTAGGATAGCGGCGGACTAAACATCAATGTGAACGAGACGGTGTGAGCGGCTGTGCCACAACTCAGTACTCTCACCAGCTCAAATTTAATTTTGAAGCAATTCCTGTGTAGTTGAGAGATCAAGTAAAAATTTGTTCTTGTGATGGGGCTTGGAAGGATATATATATAGAGAGAGAGACAAATGGGTAGAGTCAGGTTGGGTTGGGTGCATATGTGGATCTCAATAGTTATCGTGCTAGTGTTTTCTGTATGTGGTAGAAGCAATGGTTTGTTAGGAAGCTTTTATATAGTCGATCAAGCTGGTTTTTTACAAGTACTATTTATTACTAACTCGTTCAATTTAGCGAAGCAACTCAGCTCGCTCGGGTCAAGATATAGATATAGATATTATAATAGTATTGTTTAGGAATTTTCTTTCCTTGTATCTGTATTTTTTTTTCTTTCTGTTATTATATGTGAAGCTCAAATATAATGTTGCTAAACCTAATTTGTATGATGTTTTTTTTCTGTTTATATAGGTAATACCAACCAAGTCTTCAATTATTCAAAAATAAGGTGGTTTTTTGCCCTCGATTTTGACTCTGAATTTCTCCGCTTTGACTTTTCAAGTCGTGTTTTGAGGAGTAGGGTTCTGATCCTCATCTGTTGGAAACGGGGATTTTTGTTTTGCGTATTTCATAGACTTTGAATTTCAAAGGATTGAGCTTGTTTGGTTAGTTAAAACTCAACTTTTGTTGGATTTGTAAGTTAAACGAGTCAAATTTGTGCTCAATTTTGAGTTCGAGACAATTCGATCTGCTATATTCGGCGTTCGGTCGGTATGTTCATTAGAATATTGATCTTAGTCATCCGAGCTTGACACGATAAAATATCAATCTACTCAAAAGTCCATATTCAAGATTGGAATTGGGTCAGCCATATTCAAAGTAGGTTTTCATTTCAAGCTTGTTTCCAATTAATTACTTTGAACAAGTTAAACTTGACTCGATCGGCTTGTCTATAATAAGTCTCATCTTTTACAATTCATTTCAATATAATTTCTGGGAACTGATAATGTCAAAGATAGCATAGTACGGAGTATTTCTAATAGTAAGCAACTTAGTTAATTAGGAAGGGAAAATGGAAGAGAAGTTTCTTGGAAGAAGGCAATTGAGTACCAACGTACCATTGGAAAGGAATGTAGTGCACATGTATGTTGTTTTTGGGCCACGGGGAGACATGCAGATGGCTAACCACCGGATTTTAAGCAAACCCACCTCCCCCTCCCCCACCTCACCACCACCACCACCACCACCACCTGCATGCATGCATGACATCTTTTTATATTTTTCTTTCTTTTCTCTTTTGTACGTGTGCATGATCTTCTATATATATACTAAATATCCAATGATTTAGTATTCAATTAAGTTATTTGTTTGTTTCTAATTAGGTAGTACTCTCTCCTAGCGGCTATTCATGAACTTTTTTTAGTGTACCAAACTTTTATGAGTGGGGGCACAATGGATTGAGAGAGAGAACGAGAGGGAGATGGCTATCTTGAGGCACTTTTCTGAGTGAGGGCACAATGGATTCAGAGAGAGAACGAGAGGGGGATGGCTATCTTGAGGCACTTTTCTAAGTGAGGGCACAATGGATTCAGAGAAAAAAAGAGGGGTGGCTAATTAATTAATAGGGTTTTCTCATGGAGAGAGAGAGAGAGAGAGAGAGAGAGAGAGAGACCTAGGTTTTCTCATGATTTAAAAAAAATTATTAACCAAAAGAGATCAACAAAAGAGTGTTGTTGTCATGAATCCCAACTTTTTACATAATTTGAAAACAACGATGAACAAAATTCCTACCGGTGCAATTTGTTCCAACTTTTTGCCCACTAACAACTTGTACGTTAAAAATAGTAATAAAACAATATTATATCCATAGAACATTACTTCATATTTAAACTTTGACCCCATATAACTACTCTCTTTTCGTTTAAACCAAAAGTTTTGTTTCAAAAGCCTAAATTAAGACCTATGTTAATAATTGCATGCACGTGGTAAAATTTTGTAATGCTTTTTTATTTATGGAAATGATTAAATTTTCATAATTCAGAAAATCCACCTTCAAGAATATTTTGCAATGTAGTTATTAATCTGCCCTCATCAATTTTATAAAGGTAAATTTAATCAAACTTGCATCTACGACGGTCATTCTATTTTCTATCAAAATTCAATTGAACATCAAAATCAGATTTTCCCCACCCCAACAAAACTTGGTAAAGTTTTTCATTATATCTTTTGAGTGGAGGTTTGTAGGAAAACCCTCTCCAAGATCCTTTTTCTTCAACTCAAAACAAAAAATCCCTCCCAAATTCCCCATGAAAAATGGAAATCCTCTTTAATTTTTCTCTTTTGAAAAAATGTTTTATATATAGTTTCCATTAATTATTTTCACTATAAATTCATCAATTTTTCATTCCATTCTTCTTTTCTTCCAAACATTAAATGCAAAAAAAAAATAAAATCCTAATCTTTGAAGTTTTCCATCTCGGGGATGCGAAACATCAACCTTGATACTCATTGTAAGGGCCAAAACTAATGGAAGGTTTACGACTAGCATACTTAACTTCACCGAGCATTAACTCTTGGGCTCGCACTTAAATCATTCTAATAAATTTACGACTTCAATTCAAAACCCAACAAAAACTTGCACCAAAATCAAATCTGATTTCCTTCCTAAATCAACTAAAGCAAAACGGCTTTAATCCTATCCTCTTCTCCATTGCCGGACGAGAAGGAAAAATCCCATACTCCCAAAATCTAAAAATTTCAACCAAAAACCCAAAATCTCAAAAATCAAATATGGGATTGTTAATCGAAATCAAAGGCGGATCTAGGATCGTGCACAATGACGACTTGTGAGAGCTTTGGATAAGATGTTGCGGGAGAGAAAGAGGGCCATGAGAGAGATGAGAGAGAAGGTGGGGTGGGTGGCGGGTTTGCGGGGGGAGAAAGGCCGAGTGGAAGGTTGAACTCCCAAGCATAACGGGAAATGACCAAATTACCCCGAATGTCACTGCATTAACAATTTTAATGCTGGAAATGACTAAAATAGCCCTCGCGTGACTCGCACATGACTACTTAACGTCAACATTGTAACGACCGTTAGGGGTAGGGGCAAAGTGGGACAAATTGAAACGTGGAGTGTTTGTACGCACAAATTTCAAATTAGGGTGCAAAGTGCAATTTGATGAATACTTTGGGGTATTTTTTATATTTTGACCTTTTTATTAACATCAAAACGACGATCAACAAAATCGAGTGTTGTTGTCAGTGGAACTCACAACTCTTTTGGACATGAGCATTAATATCAAAACAACGATGAACAAAATTGAGGGCTAGCCGGTGCAATATGAATTCACAACTTTTTTGGACACGAACAATCTTGTACGTTAAACTAATTTAGTAATATTAACTTAATATTATATCTTAGAACATATACTTCATATATTAAACCTGTGACCCCATATAACTACTCTCTTTTCATTTAAACCAAAAAGTTATGTTTCAAAAGCCTAAATTAAGAGCTATGTTAATATTATTGCATGCACGTAGGGAATAAAATTTTGTAATGCTTTTTTTATTTTTGGAAATGATTAGAGTATTTTCATAATTCTGGAAAATTGGCCAGCCTTTGCGAGGAGAATATTTTGCATTATGTAGTTATTAATCTGCCCTCATTAAGGTTATTATAAAGGTAAGGTGCATTTAATTATATCATCTTTTCATCTATCGACGGTCATTCTATTTTCTATCAAATGTCATTCTTTTAGATTAGAACATCAGCAGTGCAGTGGGGTTTTTTCCCCACTTTTTCCCAACCCAAAAAGCTTGGTAGAAGTTTTTCATTATAGTGGGATTTTGAGTAGAGGTTTGTACACCGGAACAGCTCCCTCTGCCAAGAGCCGGTTTTTGTCTTCGTGTGGGACCCAAAACTTGAAGAAAAGTGTCCCTCCCAATATTCCCCATGAAAAATGGAGTATATCCTCTTTTTATTTTCCTCTCTTTCCCATGAAAAATATGTTTTTTTTTCGCTGTTGCTTGCAACGGTTAATTTTTTTATTTTTTTCTACTATAAATTCATCTTCAATTTTTCATTCCATTCTTCTTTTCTTCCAAACTATAAAAAAAAAAGGGGGGGATGAAAATAATACTAATCTCTCAAGAAATTGTTTTACTTCTCAAACTATTGAAAACAAAAATCTAAATTTTTTAAATTTTCACACCCGTCCCAATAAATAAAAATGTAAATAAGAAAAATATATTTACATCGCATTATACATAAAATAGATACTCCCTCCGTCCTTAAATTATTGTCTTGTTTGATACGGCACACGGATTAAGAAAAAGTAATTGACTTGATTAGTAATATTAGAATAGTGCGTAGTTTTCTTCAATATCCAAGTGTATGTGGCCCATAATTAAAGAAGAAAGAAAAAATAAGGGTAAAATGGTAAACGTGATGTCTTAAAAAGGAAAATTTCAAACAAGACAATTATTTAGAGACGGACGAAAAAGAAAGGAAGACAATAATTTAGGGACGGAGGGAGTATTATGAATATAATATATATAAAATACATATATATATATATATGTGTGTGTGTGTGTGTGTGAAAAATAAAGTGGTATAGATAAAGTGGTCGGGACCCATAAAAAAGTTGTTTAAGGTTTTTAATAGTAAATAGAGATTTAAAATTTTAGTTTTTTTAAGTGGAGATTGTGTGGTATGTGGGGCCACAATAAAGCTCAAGAAAAGAGCTCCACGATTGTGTATGCTCTTATATTATTTCCTAAACGACTACCTATCTTTTTCTTTTATTTATTTGTTTATTATTTTTTTAGGATTCAAGCACACAGTTTCAAACCCCACTTTACTCTATATTATTTGTTAGGGGCAAAGTAGTACTCCCTCCGTTTCAAACAAAAAGTTCACTATATTATTTTGAGATATTTTATTTAAAGAGTTCATTTTAAAAAATTATGCATATAATCTTCATAATACTTTCAACTTTACTCTCTAAATGTGATGCCAAAAAATTATACCTATAATCTCCATAATACTTTCAACTTTACTCTCCAAATGTGATACAAACATATTAAATATGTTAAAATATTTTTGTAATTATGTTAAAATATTTTTGTAATTATGATCAATTCCAATACTATTTATGTATCTGTAACCCGAGCCCGAAACCCGGTCCGCCACGTATAGCTCATGCACTGGCCCACTAAGCACCTGAGTTAACTGGCCCACCACAAGCCACCCAAAAATTCATGGATATGTTGGTCCCTAGTGAAAGTGGGTGGCCTTATAAGGCACACAAAAATCTCACATCTACCCTATGTGAGATATAACAGTATTCCTTAATTATTAGACTTTCAAACGTGAACTCTTTGAGTAAAACGGGAGGAGAATAATTTTGTTTTCTTATCACAATTTAACTATACGTATTAATCCTCATTCTCAAGAATGTCATGCTCGAAGTTTGTTTATCAACCAACCGATGAACACTAAGTGAGTTTTTTTTTTTTTTTTATGTCCTAAGTGAGTCTTTATTTATTAGTAATCAAAAACTAATTGAAATCGTACCCTACAATTTGGTAATGTTGAAATCTCGTTCAACTTTTGAACATGATTTTCATTTAGATTTTTCCCTCATGCATGCATGCATACATACATACATACATAATATTATATGTAATGTAATGTACAAACACATACTCTCGCTGTCTTAAAATATTTTGTTTTTTCTCCTTTGATTTGTTTCAAAAAATAATTTTATTTAAAAAAAAATTGTGAGATTTTTTAAAAGTACCAAAATTATAATTTTAAAAAATTTCACTTATTACATGAGATATATATATATTTTTTGAAACGAATTGAAAGGAGTATATTATATGGATAGAAAGAATGTGAGCAATAATATGATTGGACTAGGGGGAGCACTGAGGCAGGCACGTGGAGATTTCAGTTAAGTAAAGCTGGCAAACTGTGCACATTTTAATTTCAATCTCAACCACTTTCTCGAACCTCTCCTATAGCCAACACCATGCATTTATTTCATCCCATGCTTCCTATTGGGTGGCAACACACACACTGAGGCTACAATCCTCTACTTTGTACTTCAGACACAGAGAGAGAGAGAGAGAGAGAGAGAGTTGTCTCGCTCTTGTTGGGACTCAAATCTCTCAACGTTCAGTGTAGCAAGTTGGTATATGACTGATTGAACTAGTCAGCTTCTTTAGGATTATGATTTAAGAAGGTAGAGCAGCATTGAAAAATGTTTTTGAGCCGCATTTCCTTATCATTCAATTTAAGAAAATTCTTTAGAAGATGATAAATTATGTCTAGAGGAAAATCTTTTAATAGAAAAATTAAGAGAAATGTAAGTGATGCGGAAAACATGACATAATTGTCTATCTCCGGTTTGTATTTTTAACAGTGTTCGAAAAATCGTCCTAGGCGCCCCCAAACGCCGCGATTAGGCTCTAGGCGTTCTCAAAACGCCTCGACTAAAGCCAAATCGAACAAAAAATTGCCACCACGCAAAATTGCTGACTAGTCGGCCTTGGCGCCGCCTAATGCCCAGCCGATTTGAGCGATGTCGTACGCATTTCGTCGAGTAGGGACCCATTATGAGGAAACTGGGAGGAAGGGGAGTTAATCAGGGAGCAGAGCGACGCAGGACGATACAATGAATGACGTCCTCAATCTTCTGGACAACTAGGGCTTCAATAAGTTCGGCATCGAAGGAGGAGTCAACGTGACTGAGATCCACAGCTTGGAAGTAGTCGAAATGGCTAGATTGATTATGGTAGGAAAGGAGGCAATACGCCGATGAAGAGGTGAAAGAGAGAGTGAGAGTGAGAGAAATTAAGAGAGAGCGAGAGTGAGAGAGAGATTGCCGTCGGCGTCGAGATCCCGTCGTCTGTCTCACAGTGAGAGAGAGAGAGAGACGTCTGTGAAAACTTTGTGAATTGTGAGAGAGAGACAGGCGGCCAGCTTTTAGTTTTAGGGTTTTAATTTACTTTTCAAAATGACAACCTCCCCCCTTAAGTTATTAAAGTATTTCCACTACCCCCTGAAGTTATTAAAATATTTTCCTAAGTATTTTCCCTCCCCCCTCAAGTTATTAAAGTATTCCCTTCTTCCCTCTACTTTGAAATGATAGTGAATTTGATTTTAGTTTTAAAATTTAACTTTTAATCTTGTAATGTGATCGTTACTTTTAGTTTATTTGGTAATATTTAGCTATTTATTATTGTTGCAGCAAGTTTGATATGTACCTAATGTGCAATTATGCCTCGATTTCTAGGCCCCGCCTAGACTCCGACTAGGCCCCTAGGCGCTAGGTCCTGCTCTGGCACGTAGCGCTCGCCTAGCAATTTTTAGAACACTGATTTTTAGAGAAAAAATCAGTTATAATTCGAAATATTATAAAAGAAGAGGAAATATTTCAAGTCCTATTGGAACATAGAGGAAAAATGATAGATAAATCGACACGCGAGCATGCGATTGACGCTTTCTTTTGGTTGTGTCGATTTATCTGATCACAACACTCCAAGCATACGGTTCAAGCTTGCGGGTTGTGACCAATTTATCTATCATGGTCCAATACAGAGAGAGATTCTCAACCTCTTGTTTAAAGGAAGTAAGCCACATTAATTAGTGCTTGGTAGTTGGTAACCCCTTTGACAAAATACAACAATTCCAACTTATATGTCTTGCTGGATTGGGCCTAGTTTCTTGGTTTGAGTTTTATGGAGTGGGCTATTAGAAAGAGATTTCTTCGATCCTCAGATGAGTGAGTTCTTCCCATTTGGGCATAAGAATTTTGTGCCACAGGCTTGAGGTATGGATGGATGGATAAAATCATTAGAGTATCTCACAAATGCCTGTTAATGTCTCTTGGTTGCAACATTCTCTCCTTGGATCCTTCGCTTGCCCTGATTAACTCCCCAACAATCAAACTTGGATTATCCAATCCACCTTCACAATTTCTAGAGCTAGGCCCAAAGGTTATATTCAAAGAATCAAAGTTGTGCTCCTTATTTCATTTCGAGACGTTCCAAAATAAATATCACATTTCCCCTTTTAAGAATATTATTAAAGCCAAATGTCTATTATTGAAATACGAGACATTCCAAAATAGACATCACATTTCCTCTTTTAAGAATATTATTAAAGCCAAATGTCTATTATACCCTTTTTAGTTGTGAGAAAGAAGATATAATATCAAATAAAAGTTGTGCTCTCTCTCTCTCTCTCTCTCACACCCACACACACACATGTCAGGAGATCTATCTGTGATACAAGAAATTCTCTTTCTCCATCTCCTGGGGAAGGCTATGAATGAATCAATTGTTCTACTGCCTCTATCTTTTCCACTACACCTGATATTGTGATTTGTAACTAATATATATAAATATTGATTAAGACAGCAACATTAGTACACCTTTTTCTTTTTATTTGTCATATCACACAGCAACTGAAACAGGAAATCCCATTACACTTCGCTTGACTTTGCAAGTCTAAATTCCACTTACAAAGTGGAACTTCCCTATTAAGGGTTGCTAATCTGGACAAATAATTTTTTCAACCATCATCGCAAAATGTATTAAAAACTGTAAACAGCAAAAACCACTCAGCCATTGCCCCATTTCTTGGTGGAGATGCCATAATTCGGTTTCCACTACTAAACTTTCAATCAGGTGTGTTGCACAATGCCTCTCCCCCTATATAAATCGACCCAACTTCACCTCTTTCTCATCACATCAAACGCAACCTACCGGCATCTCACGTTCTCTTGGTGTTTAATGCTTTCTTGAGTAAGTGCACTCTTCTAGATCTATAGAAACATTTAAAGTACTAACACGTTTTCAATCTGCAGAGCATTAATAATATGACCTTGTGTGTGTGTGCAGCTATCGACCGCGGGAATGAAGCTGGTGGCACAACTTTTGGCCGCATTGTTGGTATGTTCTTGCTTGACTGTTGAGGGAAGAGCTCTTGGTGGTGACAAACAAAGCATTGAGAAGGAGATTGTGGTCGATAGTAACAGCAAGGCGAAGAGCAGTGTAAGCTATAATCCAGATAGCTACGTTGATAACCACCATAACATACCTAGACAAAACTTCAACTCACACGATGGCAGCTCTGAAGGAGATGGTGGTGATGATAATGGGAGTGGGTGAGCAGTTCCTATAAGCTTGTGCATCTACTGTAAGTATTATAATATGAGATGTAAGAAATAAGTGGTGCTGTCTGGGGTCTGAGGTGTTTGTGGTATCTTGTAAGTGCTTAAGAAACATGTTATGCTAGAATGTATCATACTACTGATGTATCTGCCACATCAGGAACTTAACCTAGACAGTTGTAATCTATGAAGCACAGACACCCAGTCTCCGTTTGTGGTATCTTGATTGCTACGAAACATGTTATGCTCGAGAATATCATATTTATAGAAGTATGTGCTACATCAGGAACTTAACCTGTTGTAATCTATGAAGCAGGTATTTAACCTAGATTGTCGTAATCTATGAAGCACTGCTGTAATCTCTGAAGCAGGAATGTAACCTGGATTGTCGTAATCTATGAAGCACGGACACTCTCCCATGGTCCTCGTGTCGGCACCGGAGAGTGCTGGACAGATCGAACATGCATTATATACTGACATTTTCCCAACGTTCTGACACTATATCAAACACGCTGGAAGTGTCTTATTACTAATTCTGTCCAGGAGTCCAGATGTGCGTAAACAAGCCTGAAATGTAAATTTCTTTAAAAGAACCAAGGTTAAAAAGGTTCAACACCCAAAACTAGTGGATAGAACAACATATTGGGAAAGTCTCATAGTACTTCACCTTGAAAGATGTTGGGCATGTCCTAAATCTTGAATAATTGTTTTCTTCTTGATGCAAAATGGAAGGTCATACATACATACATACATACATGCGTGTATAGCTTCTATATAAATATAGATGGCTTATCTATTGTGACGTGTCGTTCTTGTGTGGTACTCATCAGATTGTGTTACCACGTTGGATTATGAAATAACATGCCAGAGGAGTCTCCCAACCGAAAACTACAAGGACGAAAGCTAGCTTAAAAGAATTTAAGTTGTAAAGAACACTCCTAAGAGGATAACGATGTTTCAAACTTGATCAAGTGATAAAATGTGGTATGTGCATACGACAATCACCCTTAAGAGATTTTGAGGACATTGTGCAGGGTACGAATGGTTACAGATGTTTTGAAACACATTGGTCCAGTATGTACAAAAACAACTACGGCACACTCGTTGGCTGATGCTTGACAAAAGGAATTCAAATGGACGGTTTAAGTACATATTTTTCCATGCACAACTTTTGCATTGAATTCCAATACCTGAGTTCTGGCATGAAGGTCAGGAGACAAGACGTGGCGAACATGTGAAAGGTTGGATTTGGAAATCTTTGACTTGGCTTCTCTTGGATACGGGTAAACCATGGCCAGCTCTCTGACACGGCATAGCACGGATTTTGGCAAGGGACGCCACGGCTGATTCTTTTTTTGCACATCCTGCATTAGCCAATTTTCAGACGGCGGTTCTAAATTTAATCAAGAAACCATTAAGTACCACTTGTCTCTAGATATATAAAAACAGAATTCTAAAATAACCACATTAAACATTTTCCATCACACATGAAAGATGTTACAATTTGCCATTATGGAAACTATACTTCTAGATTCTGATTAGTCTGAATGATGGCCCAATATGGCCGTCATATTTGAGTTTAAATCCTCAGGGGAGCTTGAAGTTCATCTACATTGTTTACAACTAACACAACAATTTCTTGTCAGCGTCATGTGAAATGATCAAATGAGTAGACCTAATATACAAGGTCACATTGAAAATATGTAAAAGCAAATTGTAAACTATATATAAAGAATGGG
This sequence comes from Platycodon grandiflorus, assembly GCA_016624345.1. Taxonomy (NCBI): domain Eukaryota; kingdom Viridiplantae; phylum Streptophyta; class Magnoliopsida; order Asterales; family Campanulaceae; genus Platycodon; species Platycodon grandiflorus. Next base: position 50,298,048 of record CM028363.1, read on the forward strand.
AGGGGGGGAGGAATCAGTAACCAACCTCTCTCTTGCTCTGTTTTACTGCACAGCTTGCTGCTTTTAAAAGATTTCGCCATTTGTCCTGTGAAATTTTTGAGATGAAGCATTTTGGGTGAAAATCTATTGGTGTGATGAGATCATGATTTGTACCTTGAGATCTACAGGTGTGCGATGAACAGATGATGAGAACAGTAACTTCTTAATTTCAGTCCATCTCCCAACCCCGCAACACGAAACACCATCAATCAACTTCCTGACTTCTGAAATAGTCCACAACTTGTGGAGTTTTCTTTGAGCTGACCCCCCAGCAGATCTTACTGTTGCCTCAGGCTCATCTTCTGACGCAGCTGGAGAAAACTCTTCACAAGAATTACCCATCTGTGCCCAGAAAGTAGATTTTAAAGAACTGAAGGTTGTGAAACAGCACGTTAATTAAAACAATTCAAGTGAACTGCAAGGAGATTCAAAGAACAAGATACTTGAATAACTTTTCCTTTTTATATTCTTCCTTGCCTTCAGAATTTAAAAGAAATTTCTTCTACTTATCAATGTGAATCATATCAAACAGAGAAAATAGAATAACAATATTGCACACTAAAATATTTCATTCTCGGCCCTCCCAAATGATGAGAATGATTCATTGTAGACATATCAATGTACATTTTTGGACCTCTCTCCATTAGCTAAGTGTGTAGACGAGTTAAGCCATGCGAGGTCTGGGGTTCAAGTCACCCACTTGCATTTGTTTCCTCCTATCTTGTTAACATCCGAAATTTAGCAGTCTATTTGGTTTGTAATGCACCTAGTGATGCATGTTGGTCTATCTCTCCATATGCGAGCGTGGTCGCCTGTGAGGAGGCGCGTAAGGCTTGATATGCAATGACGGGGCTCTATCTCTAAGCTCATACGTGAGTTGGTGCTTAACAATCAGTATTGTTTTCAAAAAACAGAAGGCAAGAATTTGGGTATTGAATTATATGGAGACCTCCCTCGTATATGCCTCAAGACCAAAACTCCTATCGATAATTTTCATTCGCAAATTATGCGATCAGTTATGTTCTCCAAATAGATTCAAAAAACACATGTATATTGCTCCAAACAGATATTTCATGGATAAGTTAATGGTAGTGTATTTCTCACCAAAATGGACGATTGCTTCTTCGGACATTCTGTTGGAGCTTGAGAATCAAATGGCACTTGGATAGCTTTACCAAAAGGCTCATCAGCAGACAACATCTTCTCTTTAGATCCCATACTACGACGTCGTCTAAGACATTGAACACCCAGAATCTTATCCTTTGAGGCAGAAGAAGGAATCTCTGTTCTTTTCCTGCGGTGTCTTGAACTATGATTTGATGACTCATCAATGTACCTCTGCGTGGGCTTACGCAATCTCTTGTGCGTAAGAAAAGCACCAATAATGCTCTCTTGAGCTGAGGTTTTAGTTAATATATCCCGACCATGATAGCTTTCTTGTTCTTCACCTTGGCAAACTGGTTTACTTTCATTATTTTCTATGCGTCGGGAAGAACAGGACGTCCCGTCCGAGGAGAAGTCTGGGGGAGAAAATGCGTCTTTTTCATTCTTATCAGAAGAAAGGCCTCTTAATAAGAGATTTGGACCATCCTCCAACTTGTCAACATTCAGCGACTCAGATGAAGTAGAGCAGTTCAAGCATTTGACCTCGTCTGATGTTTTGGGCTCAAAACTAAAGCTGCAATGCAAGCTGGTCTTGTCAAGTATATTTTTCTGGCATCCAGATACTGCAACATTTTCTGTCAACGTAGTAGATGTCCCAAAAGTGCCATTATTGCCACTAGTAAAACCTGGAATCTGACTTACCAATCCCAAGTTAGCCAAATGGAGTCCTTCATTGGAATCATAATCTAGATAGGCAACACTTTCAGCAAATTCAGTATCTGTATTCATATCATGGAGAAAAAAGAATATCAAAATCTCGATAGTTATTAAATATGATAACTGGATACATGTAAGATTGAACAAAAGAGGCACCTATAAGATAATCTTCACATGCAGTGGATAGACCATTTGCTGCTTGAAAATTCCCCACTTCAACTTCATGTGGCAATACATCAAGCACCTACAAATATAATATCTTATAAAGATAATTAATACAGTAGAATATGTAGAGGGTTATTGACACTGAAGCACACTGCTGTTCCTACACCATATGAAATCAATTGCCCGCTGCAACTGTTTTTGGATTATGATATATTAGAATCTGGCTTGAAGTTTTGTCACAGGCTTTGCCACCCAGCACCCTTAATTAAGGAAGACGGCTTTATGACAGAAGGCCGGAAGCAGTGTGGCCAAGTCAACACAAAGAAAAAGCATGGGATGCTTGAAATTACTACTAGAAAAGACAAGATCCAAAACATACTATGTTGATTAAATCCTTCAAAGAACCAGGTCACTATATGTATCCACACTTGCCCATCCATCGAGGTAATATCTCATATATTCTTACCATAATGCGGGCCATTGCGAATATACCAAGCTTTTTAAAGTACTTCTTATACATGTTACTCATCATTAAATTTTGTACACTCCTTTAATTGAATTTGCCACCCTGCTTCGATGTGGCATCTTGCCTTGACATCAATTCGTGATTGGCTCAACACCTCTTGTGGGGCTACTGGGAATCTTTACCATGAGGCTGCTTTTTGAGCAAGATTAAGTTTCATCACAAACAGCATTATTACATAATTAACGTCAAAACAAAGAATAGGAAACACACACATACACATTTTAAATTCAATTCCGTATATCTGCTTTCAGGTTCATTCTAATAAATTAAACTCCATTTACCTTTGGCCTCGTATATCTGGCAAGAAAAGGTTCCATCAGAGCTCGTGGCCTTTGCTTGATCTCGTGTATAGCATGACCTAACTTAGTGATGGCAATGGGACATGGTGGAATGGGGTTTGCCTTTCCCATTCCCACCACAATGTTTTTCCATTCCCATTCCCACCCCATTCCCATGATTGGGTTTAAAGGAAATCCATTCCTGTCCTGACACGATTTTTCCATTTCCATTACCGCAACAGTTGAACCCATTTTGACTTTTAAAAATTAAGACAGGCGTCATTAGAGTGAACTATCGGAACTACTAATTTTTATAGCCTATAAAATTATTTCTCTATATTAACACAATCCAAAACCAAATTAAGAGTGTGATCAAGACAAAGAATATAACATTTTAACTCAACAAATTCTTAAAGAAAGTAAGTCTATTATAAATACAAAATATTGAAGTCATCATCAAAATTTAAGGTCATTATATCATATGCCATACAAATGGATGAGGCATAAATGGGACGAGTATGGCTTTCATTCCCACCCATTTGCAATGTGGGTATGGAACCTTTTCCCATTCTGCTCCAATTCTTGCTTTCCAATACCCATTCTTGTCCTACAAGGGATGCTCGCAGGTTCACAATTTACTCCATCCCATTGCCATCCCTAGACCTAAGAACAATGACTAAGGTGCACAAACCTAAACCTAATGATGCTATGGATGGCAACCGGATGGGGTAAATGAGGAATGCACCGGAACACACCCCTCCCAAGAATAGGACAGAACAGGAATAGAAAATTGAATAAAAGGGAATAGGGTGAGAATGAGAGAAGGTTTCTATTACCCAACAGGAATAGGGCAGGTATGAGAAAGCCATAACCCATCCATTCCGCGAGTGGTTTTAAGGCATAACAGCTCGAACTTTGATGATGGCATTAATATTGTGAATTTGCAGTAGACTTATGTTGTCTAAGCATTAGTTGAGTTATTAGGTTTTATTATCTTTCTTGATTGCTATAGTTAAAATAGTAATTAATGTTAGTATGATAATAGTTACTCCTTTAGTCCCAAAAAAGAGTGTCCTTTTTTCTTCATGATCATGACCAAAGGACACTCATTTTAGGACGGAAGGAGTAGTTATCACAAATTAGTACATATAGTCTTCACTCTAAAGACATTTGATTTATTTCACGTGATGCGTATGGGGTCAAGTGAGGTGGGGAAGAGGAATGAGAAACCCATAACAGGGTGGGAATGGGATTTTCTTAAATGCCCCATAATGGGAATGAAAAATTCATAACGACGAAGGAATGAGAATGGCAAACCACATGCCACCCCGTCTCATTGCCATCACTAAATGAAGCCATTTCACAATAAATGTTTTTGTCAAAGGATTGTAACTCAAAATATTTACAGAAATTTCCCTATATTCTACACTCTTTTAATTGGTTCAAAATAATTAAGACTCTTTATATGAGAGAAGTTCGACCACCAGGAGAGGAGACTTTGACTAGACTTGCTAAGCATAGAAAAGGGCCCTTACTTAAGGAGGAGAAGTGGGCTCTACTAGTGGTCATCCTTTGCATTAAGGTTCGACATGAGGGACGGGAGGAAGAGAAAAAGAGCAAAATTAAGTAATTCGTTAAAGGGCATTTTTCAAATTACCAGTGTCAAAACCCATAAGCAAACCGTGAATTACCACTGTCAAAACTCATAAGCACAACGTGCTTCTATATATCGTATAGATCACTCTCTTCCCACTTTTAAGCCCGAGACGTGCATAGTCCTCTTTTCTGTACAATCTCTATCAAAAATGCCTTTATCTAACAAAAATGAAATTATGAGTAATGGTATGTGCACCAAAGTGGGAACCAAATATACACCAAAAGTCCTTGTTGACATGTTCTGGTTGGTCATAACATTATTTAATGGTAGGACCCACAAATTACTTAACTAATTAGGACATGCCAATACATGCCAACGGGGACTTTGGTGCACATTTGGTACACAATTTTGGTAAACATATCATTACTCTTAAATTATTTTATTATGGCTTAAGAATCATTTGTGGCTTTTGATATATTCACACTAAGAACCATGCAATAAGTTTTGAAGCCAAAACGTTGAAAACAATAAGCCACCTATACGAGTTGCACACAGAAATGGCAAGTCAAAACCGAACTTTCACGTTATGGATAAACAAAGGAAAACTATCTCACATAAGGCATCCGCGTAAAAATTAAGATACCCACTCAAAAGGGAAAAAGAAACGTACTTCGAGTTCTGATATATCTTTCCCCTCCCCAGCAGCATTAGAATCTTGCCCACCTTTAATAGAGAAAGAGAATATGTTACTACATGAACTAACAAATAAAAAATATACCAACTCTATTTGACAACCACAGAAACGTAATTGTGAATATAAGCTTGCAATGCAAAAGCCCAAATCTAATATTCTCTGACACCATACGGAAGTATGCAAGTTTTAAGAAATTATGAATATTTTCTCAATTCTGGACATCTGACAAAAACCTAATTAGGTGCTACAATTTATAGACTCTCCTCTACTAAAGAAAATGTCAAGCGTCAAACAAAACTTGGATACAACTTACTGAGAAGATCACAATGAAACTCGTGTGTACACACATTTGCAGATGCAATAACACCCTCTTAGTCTCTTACTGTTTTGTTTTCTTGAAGTATTTAGCTCTTTATTTTTCTTTTTTTCCACATAGAGTTTTTTAGTTTTACGCAGTGGTGCACCGTTGGCAGGGGCTAAAAGAATGGACAGTGGTTGCGCAAATTCATACGTGAGCAAAGATGGTAATGATGAACAACCTCAAACTCTTTATAGCTGCTCTGACGTTCATAAGAAAACTCTTTTATAAACATATATAGTACAAATAAAAAGATAAAAATTTGATTCAAAGTGATGATATATGCATATAGGCCATACCAAACCCACAGGGAAGATGGACGAACTCTGTGCACTCTAGGTTCTCCTTAGGGAATAAAAACACTCCGTCCACTGAAGCATGATCAGTTTGAGGCTCCACAAGTAGACACTCAACTTCAATCTCCTCTTCTTCTAAAGCACGAATAAAATATTCTTCTTTCCCAGCCTAAAGAAAATTTTAAATAGAAAAGAAAATCAAAGAATGACATAAGCACAAGCTCGAAAAATTCAAAATCTTCAATAGATGCATAGTTGTTTTTCATCTTTCTTGTGTTAATTGTTCCATACCACCATTCCATTTGAATGAATAAAATATTATCCTTAAGGACAACATCATAACAGTCAACTAAGTCCCAATGAAGATGCAGACTTGTTCGTTCTTTAAGTTTAGGAGTAACTTTATCAAACTTGTAAGCTAAATTTCGGCAAACAGATAAGTGAGATGAAGGGAGTACAAGTTACGATCAATACAGTACTTTGCATCCCATTAAATAACAAAATAAGAAACTCACATTACTATCCATATTGCATAAACTGGAAACTTTATCCATCAAAAAGATCCAAGTATTGTGATATACCACATTAACGAGATCCAATTCTTGGTACAGGAAATTGTAAGCTTTTTCAAGCAACATTCGAAAAAAGGGGATTAATTATTATTGGTTGGAAACGAAGCGTAGTTACTACCTAAATAAGTAGTGCAACCCTTCTAGAAAATGTAAGCATAGAAGTATTCAGAAATGCAATACATAGTTGTACCGTACAACCATAGTTATTAAAGGCGGAAGGCGAGTGGCGGGCGAGAGGTACTTTTTCAAGGCGAGAGGTGAGCGAGCAAAAGGCGAACAAGGTGAAAATTAAGAAAATATAATTTAAAAATATTATATGATGTAGATTTTTTCATAAATTATTTATAAATAAAAATACATTATGTAACTTAGTCCACAAATAATAATAATAATAACACTATTTTTAACTTTTAAGTTATGCATTTAAACAAAAAATATACATTTTTTTCTTGAAAATTCAAAGGTTAAAGGTAGATTCTCAAAAATATAAACAATAACCATGCATCTATATCTTCTTCAAACCAGCCATGCAACTTTGAATCTGACGTGTACACTCTCCGATAAGATTTTGGCGCCGGCCACGGGCAAACTTTTTCGGCGAGATCTGGCGGTAAAAATTACATGGATTTGATCACCTTTTCAAGGAGATGACGAATGTGGCCTTCGATTGGGCAAATATTTAATAGATTTGTCTAGATCTAAGAAAATATGTCTAGATCTAAAAAAAAATAAAAAATCGAAATCCAGCCAAAGTTTCACCGGTCGTCGCCTTTGCTCGCTTCGCGCCTAGGCGAAACAGGCTGGGTTGCTTCTCTAACATCGCCTCACCGAGATTTTTGAGGCGTCGCCTCGCCTCTCGCCATAGGCGAGTGCCTCGGTCGCCTTTAATAACTATTCGTACAACCACCTAATGCATCGCGAGTTGTACCACGCAGTGATTTATTGCATTTATGTCCACTTCTATCATACACATTTTAAAGGTTGAAGGCGACATAAACCTTACCCCAACCCTTATTATTATTATTTAGTGCTTTTGAATCACTACAATTAAGACTATGTGGTGCATTTGGTGTGACTAGAACAAATGGTGTCTTTAGTGAGACTTTAAACACCCGATCTCGAATTGTATCAGAATCCGTCTGATGGGACTTGCAAACTCGACCTCTCCATTAAGAGAAGTGAGCAGTACTAAATTGTGTCTTTGACGAGGCTTGAACAATAACAGTGCGTCTGGTTAGGCTTGAACAACAACGGTGCCTCTTATTAGGCTTGAACACTAGTCCTCTCCGTGAGAGTATACGTACCAAGATGTCTCTGGTGAGACTTGAACACCCGACCTCTACATTAGAAAAAGTGAGCGGTACCAGTTGAGTTAGAGTTCGTTGGCCATAACACTAACACAAAGATATCAAAAAAAATTCATAAAAGGTACAACATCCTACGCCAGGAAAACACGAACCATATATGTGTCTATATATGCATTAATTTATTAATAAACAACTTAACAAGAAGAAAAGATCAATTCTTGAAGCTTGATACAAAGATATCCAAAAAAAAAAATCATAAAAGGTACAACATGCTACGCCAGGAAAACACGAACCATATATGTGTCTATATATGCATTAATTTATTACTCATTCTGTTTCAGGTAAAAGAGTCCACTATAATATTTTGAGATGTTTCATTTAAAGAGTCCACTTTTAAAAAGTTATGTTTACAATTTTCATAACTTTTTATCTTTACCCTCGACTTGAGTTGTAATCATCTTGGTTGTGCTTAAGTACTTTTGTAATTATGACCAACTCGAATGACACTAATACATTTCTTAATAATTAGACTTTTCAAATGTGAACTCTTTGGGTGGAACAAAGGGAGTAATAAACAACTTAACAAGAAGAAAAGATCAATTCTTGAAGCTTGATGAGATACCAAATATTCATGAAGACACCAATTATACAAGTTGGGGGGCTTTATGAGAATATGCAATGTTTTTCCTCTTTCTTTTCTTTTTGCCTTTCCTTATATCCCTTAAGAGCAAGGGCAGACCCATGATTTATTGGTGGGGGACCGAAGTAATGCATTATGGAAAAAAAAAAAACTCAAATGTAAAATATATATTATACTCCCTCCGTCCCCAAAAAATAGTCTCATTTGACAAATCAAACTTTTTATGATTATAGCTTTTGTTTGTACCTCCTATAAATTGAACTTAAATTATATCCTATTTTTAAGAAAGAGACTATTTTTTTACTTTTATTTTACCAAGTAGGAAAGCGGGATTATTTTTTGGAATACAGGGAGTATATTATTAAGATATATAAAAAATATACTCCTGTGGTTTTCACTTTTTAGGATAAAAAATTGATTGGTAACACTTATTTGTAGGTCCCACTAAATAAATGTAATAAGGAGAAGATTTGTGGGTTCTACTCAAAGATAGTGGTGAAAAAAGAAAGTAATTAAGATACGCATATGGAAGCATTATTTGCGGAAGGGGGGGGGGGAAGGGTGGGGAGGGAAGGGGGCAAGTGTATATATCTCTAGGCTTTTAATGTAACATTATTTATTTGGAAAGGACTATAGTAAAACTCATAGAAAGTTGGGGAGGGGGGACATGCCCCATTGGTCCCTCCCTAATTCAGCCCATGATCACGAGTCCAAGCATGTTAACCTTTATAAAGAAATTTTCAAACCTCATGAGATGTATGACACGTGTTTTAAGGCTGTTTGTTAGGAGATTGACGTTATCGAGAGAAGTTGGACAGCATGAGAGGAGTGGGACAACAACACACTTTAGAGAGTCTTGGTGTGTCTAGGGGTGGAACCAATAAGGACCTAGCAGGGCGTTAAAACTTTTGCAATTAAACGATGACACATAGGGGTACTAGTATTACTGTTAAAACAGTGCCTTGTCGATGTCATTAGTTTCAAGTGACTACATTAATTCCCATGTATTCAAGGAATTGACTCAACTTTTGCACAGCCTTTATCAAGTACCAAGTGTATTACTAAAGAAAAAATTAAATAATTAACACTGTAAAACTTAAGATTTTTGCTACATACAAGATCAATACGACAACTTTCGCTCACACTTGCATATTTTAAAACATTTCAAAAATTTTCTACCAAGTGACGATTGATATATCAATATATTTCAACGAACTTTGACAACTTTTACTATGTTTCTTTGAATTTATTTTTTTTGATAAGTGACTTTTACTATGTTTCTTTGAATTTATTTTTTTTGATAAATGATTTTTACTATGTTTCTTTGAATTTATTCTAGCAACTAGTACTACACTCCACTAACAAAAATCATGGATCACGAATGGATGGATCATATGATGTAGAACACGTGGCTGAAGTATATTGCGCAAGATGGAAGGCAATAAGAGTTTTGGAAGGAAGATTGGAAAGTTGGGGGGCAAAGTGGCAATAGGCAGAACTAGTACTAGTGGAAATCATGAATTGGAGGAGTCTTTTGTCGGTAGGGCATAATTTGGGCATAACTTTTGATCCCGGATGAACCACGGGACCCACCGCATATCAAATCGAAGCTCTCGACGAGATCTACAAGACTCACCGGTTTCACCCGTGACGCGTTTCATTTTTGGCCCGAAAAATACTGTTTAAGTATTGTTTTGGGCTTCGGAAGTTTTCCTTATTTACTTTTGTCGTTTCCTTTTAGGGTTTGATTTGTTTAGGGCATATAAATACCCTCTTAAACATTGTTATGACTTATGAGCAGCTTTTTGATTAATATAAAACGTTTTCTCTCATTGTGAAAACCCTAAGCCGTCTTAGGCTTGTTCTTAGAGTTTCTCGTGGTAAGAACTTCAAAGTTGTAGTTTTGTTGCGTCATCATAGCATGCAACAGATGGTACGACAACCAATATGGAAAATATTGGCAAGCAATGGAGAAATATTAAATCCTTTTAAGCACATCTAACACTTGCTAACCATAACTGTGCTAATCCTCACTAAGTGGTCGAAATACGACCATAAATTTCCTAAAGTTTTAGATAACGCCCCTAAGGCATCCATCTAACGCAACATCAGTCGTACCAAGCAACCATCTAACACAACCTGACTTGTATTACCAACTAACGCATGGAAGTTGTAACGTGTAACCACGTAGCAAGGCTATCGCGGCTGTACCGTGCATGCAATGAGATGTACTTTGCAACCACTAATGCAATTGCGGTTTTACAGTTCAGCCACCTAATGCTATGGGCTTGCAAAGTACCAACTACTTAAGGCGATGGGGTTGTATTGTACAGCCGCCCAATGCTATGGAAGTTGTACCAAAACATACAACCACGAACACATAAGAACTGTACCATGATGTACAAGTATTTGATGCATTGGCAGTTTACAACCAGACATTGTACAAGGATTAATGCATCCGTAGTTGTATCATGATGTACAACTCTTTTTTTTGATAAGGATGAATATATATATATATATATAAACAAAGCGCCAAAACAGGTGCCGCACCCTGTGTACACTAGGAGTATACTCAAAGAAAATAGCCTAACCAACAACAAACTATCCACAAATTCTACTAAAGAATTTGCTAAAGATATAGTCGACTCCGTACACCAAAAGAACAACAAGAAAAGCAGGGACTCTTTCAATTTTGAGATAGAAGACTTCTCATTTTCAAAGGCTCCGGATTCTTTCCCTCCATAAAATCCAACCATGATGTACAACTATTCACTCCAATACATACATTTCTCATTTTCTTTGTACATATAATAACATTTTACTACAACTTACAAGCATTAAGGATTTAAGTTTGGACCTCATAAAATTGCAATATACCATGGATTAACGTGAAAAGTTACTTGATTCATATCATATGTGATAGTAATTGACATTCCACTCCTTTTCAGCTATAAAATTCAAGTATACATTTCTCTAAGTTTGAATTTTCTTATCAACCTATCAACATCTTGAAATAAAACCTTATTGAATTTGGTACCAAAAATCAAGATCTATGTCTACAAATTTTAGTGTGTAGTGATTCTGTGATAAAGAATCAATATGTTTGCATTTTAAAAAAAATATATATATATATATATATATATAAATATATAATAATCTTATCATACACAGTGGTTTATATACCGCTAGTGTAAAAAAAATGTTTATGCCGATGGTATATCAAAATTTTACTCTTAATTAAATATCGAATAACGCATGAAGGGTAAAAAAAAATTGATAAATATACTTGGGCCTGTTCGGCTGTTGTGTTTTTGGAGTTACTTTTTATCACTTTTTCAAAGCAAGAATGGAAGGTTGTTCGGTAGTGCTGTCTGACCTGAAATTTGGATCAAAAACCATTTTAATAGTGTTTTAGGCCAAAATGTGAGTGACACCACCGCCAAACAAACCCCTTCCCTTCGGCGCCCCCCCCCCCCCAATTTGAAAAAGTGCAAAAAAGTACCAAAATCAATCCCAAAACACACTTGATGAACAGATCCCAAGAAAGCAAACATCATTATCTAATTCTTCTTGCTGAATTAGAATACTTTAAAAGCAAAAATAAATTAACGACACCATTTATAGGCACATTACAAATATTCTTAATACTATGGCAAGTGAATTATGGCCGAGGCAACGCATGTGAGTTCTTTTTTCTTTCTCTTTTTTTTTTTTTTTTTTTTGCTTGTAATATTTTTTAGTTGATAATTTATTATTTTTCGTTCTGAATTTTTAGGAGTAGGGCATTTTGGGTAGTTATACTTTGAGGGTAGTGGAGTAGTTAAAAGACTTTTTTTCATGTGTTGTTTTTGTTAGAACTGCTATCCCCCATAGACTAAATATATATCAAAGGACTAGTATATGGGCTTGAGGGACTACTTCTCCTAACACCAATTGGTTTAAGGATCAAACCTTCAATATAGTCCGTATCTAGTCATGGGCCAAGTCCATGCCTGCACTTGGGCTTCTCTCTAACGCTCACCTTATCTAATTCTTTCACAGTTTTGAATGTCAGTAATTATTATTCGATGGTAACAGCATTTTTGGCAATCTCAAAAATCTTGTGAGGCTTCATTTTGAACCCTCTCATTTATAATCTATATTACAATTGTGGTGGACTCTCACGTGTGATTTTCTAAAAGACAACTACCGGCTGAGATTTTCCCAAATTACTAAAATCTAAAGGCTATTACCTTTCACGCGTGCGAGCGATTGTTTCTTTCCCGGCTAATTCTTCGTCGTTCTCAACTGATATCCTCTCCTTCCTCAACCTCAACCTCAACCGATTGTTTCTTTCCCCAGCTAATTCTTCGTCTTTCTCAACTGATATCTCTCCTTCCTCAACCTCATCTCCTTCCCCAAATTGGTCTCTCCTTCCTCAACCTCATCTCCTTCCCCAAATTGGAAAGACTTCTTCATTCATTAATTGAAGGTACGTAACTGATAGGAGAGTAAAAAGGTGTTTCTTTAAGTCTTTCTCTCTGCCGTCGTTCCAGATCTGTCGCCCCTCTCTATCCCTTCCTTTCTTTTCCCTTCCCTTCCCTTCCCTCTCTCGATCTCTCAAAAGTCTGATTCAATTCCTTCCCCCTCTTTCTCCCTATCCCCATCTCTCTCTTATTTCCCACTCTTCGGAGAACAACGCACGACGCTGCTTTTGTTACCAGCCTCGGTCACAACACACCAACCGTCCTACACTCTAGCGGTCAAAAGAGAGGAAGAACTCCCCACCCCTTTTTCGGCAGAAGAGCAGTCACGAGAGAGGAAGAACTCCCCACCCCCATTGTCAAACCCTAATTTTTGTTGTACTTTCTCAATTCACAATCTAGGACCTTTTAATTAAAAGGTTAGGGTTGAAGTTTCGGAGACGCGGAAGTAGTGATGGGAGCGCCGGAGAAGTTGCCGTATTTGAATAATTGGATGCAGGTCAGTTTTGCTTCTTCGTTTTCTTTGTACTGCTTTATTTATTGTTAGATATGGTTGATATTTCCTGGATTACTTTGAAATGGGTGTTCAAAAGTTCCCTGCATCGTTGCTGAGATAATACAAAATTATTGGGTATTGTGTTCTATGTAGTTTTTTGTTTATTTAATTGTTAGAAAAATTTGAAAGCTCCTGGATTACTATGAATTTGTGTGTAGAAGTGCCCTGCTTGGTTGCTGAGATATAAAAGTTATTGGCTAATGTATTTTACCTTCTATATAATTCGGGTTTTTCACAGTTGGAAGTTGTTTACTCGATTTCTTCCATATTTGGTGTTTAGAAGTGCCATTATTGGATAATATGATCTACCTTCTTTATAATTATGTTTGTTGTTGTTATTGATGTTAGATTGTTAAAAGTCTATGAAATTGCCTGGATGACGTTGAGATCAGTGTTTAGAATTTCCCAATTTGGTTGATGTGGAATAGAGATTATTGTGTATTATATTATGGGTAGTTATCATAGTTTTTTGTCAGACATGGTTGATATTTTCTTAATTGCCTTGAAATTGGTATTTTAGATAAATGACTGTTTACTGAAAGACAATTTTGGGCATTTTCTATTGGCAGATTTGCAGGGATTTATGCCAAGCGTTTATAAAAGTGATGATGCTTTAATCACTCCCGAAAGTCATGTTTTCAGTCCATTACTGATTTGTATGTTCAACTCTTTCTTTAGGTCTATTATGTTTAGCAATTCATTTTCAGTTGGCTCATTATTTAAATTGATTCAAAAGGAGCAATACACTGGGTGCCTATTTAGTCTCTCCTGCAATGGGCTCACATTTTGTTATGTACCCCCCAAAGATGCAAGGTATGATTTTGTAATTACAAGTCTCTCTCTATATATGCATATATACATATATCAATTCTTCTTTTTGTAATTTTTGTTTGCTACCCTTTTTTATCTTTTTAAATTTTAATCAATACCCTAATTGGTTATTTACTTATGGGTATAGGAATTGCAGTTTCTGTTGGGTTACTTGGATGTTTTACTTTTGTAGAAATTTGTTGTGGATTTGAGGTTTTTCTAATTCTTCTCTAAAATTTACACTTGGTTTAATAAGAATTTAGTTACTTGAGAAATTTCATCATGACCGAGATGAGAATCAAAAGTATAATGAGGTTTGCTTAACATGTAGTAATTGAGAGGCATTACTGAATCTTCTTACGCCAATACGAGAAACAAATTTATCAATAAGCACATTCCCTGCATATATTTGAAAAGAGAAGGTGGAGGAGGAAGGGGCGTAGTGGGCTAATCTAATTTTTTGGTTGATCATGAGAATCTAGATCACACCTTGCTATGTAACCACATGACTATGTCATCTTCAGTCATTAGAGAGGACAATTATCTGATACTTAAGAAGTAGAAGGTAGTAGGTTATATCTTCATTGAAGTATTACGAGATAGATGCAGAAGATTCCTTATTTGCAGTTTGCTCAGTTGTAGTTCTTTTAGCCTAAATTGCTCACTTGCCTGGAAATTCTCCTCTTTCCTTTAGAAGCAAAATGTTGAACATGCATCTACATTGTTGTTTTGTAGGCAGTCATTTTGTTTTAGTAATTAATCAAGCCTACAATTGTTGTGGTGTATTAGACTGTGTTCTTTCTAAATTTCCCCCTCCTTTTCTTTACAGTATTGGTTGGATTGTGCATTTCCTTTCTTACTCATCATATTTGGAAAGTCAGTTATGGAGCTTATAAGGGACTTTACTTGCCCTTAATATCTCATTTCCCGTGGATATTGGTTTTAGGTCCATCCTTTTTCCTTATGCTATACAATCATTTCATGGCATGCATCCATTTTTTATGCATTAATTTTATTTATGACATTTGTAGTATCTCTACTTATATACAAATCATTGCTGGTATTAGTTCTAGGAAAAATGAAGTGACAATGATTTTTTTTTTTCAAGCCATCTCTCTCTCTCTCTCTCTCTCTCTCTGATTCTATTGATTTTAATTGTATAAATGTGTGTGTGATGAAGCTCTTGGTTTTAAAAGTGAAATGAGATGAAATTTTAGTGAGTGAGGATGTTTGTTGTAGGTGTGGGAAGAAGTGAAGGACTTGGGAAGGATAAGCAAGGGATCAAAGGACATGTTAGGGCTAAGAACAAACAGGACAACACATGTAATTCATTTTGTTATTAGATTTTATGAGTTCAAAATATTTGAACTACATGTATGTATATAATAATGTAGTGACAAGGGGTGCTCATTGTATTGGACTAGCTTCTTTTACATGTATGTATATAATAAATAATTTATTATAAGCACATAATGAATTGAGCTGTAATTATTCTTCTATTATCCTAATCCATGAACATCAATGAAATATCTATAGAATGCTTAATTACCCAAAAAAATAACACTTCTATTTGACAATAGGAAAAGGAACTCTTTAGCAGAAAGAAGCGAGGAGTTAATAATTATAGTCATAAGCTAATAACCCCAAAACCAATAATTTCAAAGCCTCAGTACATATGATTACTTTTTACTTGGAGACGGGTGAGTCCATTTATTGAAAGGGACATGAAGTGTTAGCACCATAGGGCGATTTTGTAAGATGATATATTAATAATCAAGAAAATTTGGATCCCATGCAATATATTCTCAAATTCAACACTCTAAAACTATTGTTGTTACATTTCAAATGTACTTTTTTAAAATTTCAATATATTATTATTGGTTTTCTTACAAAATAAAAGAATTATAATTAATTATAATTTTATTATTTTGTGTCATTTAGTCTTACTCACCCCTACAAAACCTCGAGCATACATTAATCTCGAATATATATTGATTCAGTCCCATACTGACACCGTGCCATAGGCACGGGCACAAAGACCTAGTACTTGTACAATAGGGCTTCTCTCTACTGCTCACCTTATCTAATTCTCTCACAGTTTTGAATGTCAGTAATCATTATTCAATCGTAACCGCAATTTGGGCAATCTCAAAAATCTTTTGAGGCTTCATTTTGAACCCTCTTATAATACTTGTACAATCTCATACTGCCTTATTTTGTCTCCTATTGACTTTAGACAGGTTACAAGAAAGTAGTTGACTCTATGTAATCTGCAACGTTCCGAAATGAAATAAGGGACACATGCTTTAGGACGGTGGGAATACTATGGTACAGTATATACAACCGCCTACTGCAGCATGAGTTGTAACAACCGACCACGAACTGAAATGGCGGTTGTACTGTACACCAATACTGTGATGGCAGTTGTATTGTACAACTACTTGTTGCAGTGGCAGTTGTACAGTACAACCACTTCATGAATCAGGAGTAGTACCATGCTGTAGAATTACACAATGAGTTGAAAGTTGTACCCTACTATTCAAACACATAATGCGTTAGTTGTACCATGTTGTACAACTGTTGAATGCAAAACATACATTAACATGATGATTACGTTGATAAGACTATTGATGTAACTGGCTATATAACACATTTAATTAAACTCGGGAACAAACGCATGCATGAAGGAAATTCAAGCAATCAAACACTCAAGAGAAAGCAACTCCCTAACTTCAAATCACATTGAATCGTCATATTTGAAAAAGAAAAATGAGAAACTACACACACTAGAAACACACAGTATTAATCAGTAAAGACAATAATAATGCTAAGGTGAAAAATCAAAACAATTACCTGATTCGTCATCCCGGAAATTGAATAATCTCTTCAATATTGAATTCTAGTGAAATGCAAGCTGAATTTAACACGAGGGAGGAGCGCCGGAGAAGGACGCGGAGGAATGTCAGAGGGATGGATAATGGGAGTGGAGGTGTGTGTGTGTGTGTGATATTTTATTGGACGGAATCGAAAGGGAGTTTAGTAAGTTGTAATGGAATGTTGTGTTTGGAGTCCGGCGTGGCGACGCGTGGATTCGGACAGTGACTGAGTTGTTTCTTCTACTTCTACGCTCCCACACTTTCTCTTTGGTTACCAACCAACCGATGATGACATCATGGTTATGTTACTGTGTCCTGGTCCCATGTTTCGCACTTTTAACTCTTTCTTTCTCTTTCCCTTCGGTTAGGTCCCATGTGTTATGCCCCTCTCTTTTTTCGGACGACGTACTATGCCGACATGCCGTTTGTTCGCATCACGAGGAAAATACAGTTGAGTGGTAAATTTATACACTATCAAAATAATTAGGGTTAATTCCACCATTGGTCCCTTAAGTTTGGGTCTTTTCACCAATAGTCCCCGTTCTTAGACTTGTATCACCACTACCCAAAGTATTTAGTTTTTGCACAACATTGGTCCCTGTGTTGGACGCCTTTAGGGCCGGAACCGTTAAGTGGGCGTGGGTTAATTCCACCATTGGTCCCTTAAGTTTGGGTCTTTTCACTAATAGTCCCCGATCTTAGATTTGTATCACCACTACCCAAAGTATTTAGTTTTTGCACACCATTGGTCCCTGTGTTGCACACCTTTAGGGCTGGAACCGTTAAATGGGCGTGTGCGAACTCACATGATTTTTAATGAGGGCAAAAGGGTCAATTGACATCAAGTGTCCCTGAAAATATACACAAAAATAAGGGGGTCATGTGAAAATTTTACCCCCTTCCTTCTCCGGCATCGACAACGGCCAAACCCCTCCTCTCTCTCGTACGCACAAGGGATGGTTTCGCGACTTTCGAATCGTGTGTTGAAGCCATGAAAATGAGTTATTGTGGTGTCGATTATATTTGGTTAATTGAGATTTTCGTAGGTCGAAGATAGATCGACTGGGAGCTTTTAAGGTTCGGCAAACTCATTGAAGTTCCTCATGGTTGCCGCGCGCTACAGGCGAAGGCATGGCCTTCGTGACCTCCTACTTAGGTTGACACTTTCGATGGAAAAGATGGAGATTGCTTAAGACTTGATTTAACGTTTTCGAAGTATGAAGCAAATGGAGATTGGGTTTGGTGTTGAGGTTCTGGCAGTGACGAAGGGCATTCGTCGGAGGAGGACGACGACGATGAAAAGAAATTGATGAAATTAAGGTTGTGGGAGAGTATGTGATGACTGGGCCGGAGTTAGAGGAAGATGGCAGTTGCCACCATTAGCAGACTAACATTTTTAGAAACCCTAGCGGTGTTTTGAGGGCTTGATGATGAGTTCTCGGTGATCATATCACCAATCCAAAAGAGTGACCAGAAAAATAAGGTCGGATGCCGAAGCAGCAGAAGGAGACCGTCTGAGAGCTGCAGTTGTCGCAGATCTGGGAGCCGTTGCCGGAGAAGAAGGAACGGCCCTCTCTCTTTCTCCTGGTGGTGGCAAGGGCCGGAGAAAAAGTAATAAAGTTTCACATGGCCACCCTATTTTTAGTAAAAGTTTTAATGGCCCCCTATTTTAATAAAGTATTTCATTTGAAGGGTAAACAACATAAAATGTTTTAAAGTATTTCATTAAGAAATATAATTAATGATAAGTTGTAAAATATTTTTATTTAAAATGTGTACGCTTAAAATGTGTAATAATTAAAATATAGGGCGAAGTGCGGACCAGTCCTGTTTGATGGATTTTCAACCAATTTAAGATCCTATACTTGTTTCAAACTGGAAAAAGACACATTTCTTACGAAATATAGTCTATGCCCTTAAAAAAATACGAACATGCACACTATGCATCGCAAAAAAAAAAAAATTTAATGCATCCAAAAAAAAATTTTTACTAAAAAGTACTATTTTATTGCATCGCGATGCACAACAGTACACTTGCGAGGCATCAAAATGTGCATCGCGATTCACATAATGCACACATTTTATTTCCGAAGTTAATTGTTCACCTTAAAAATCTCGCATTCAGTTTTTTATCTTACTACGCATTAGCAATTTCCTTAAGAGTTCAAAATGGGTACCACGCCCATAATTATGGGCATCACGCCCATAATTTTGGGTTTCACGCTCATTTCAAAATTGATGCATCACGATGCACAAAATTATACTAAAAATATTATTTTACTGCATTGCGATGCACAATATTACACTTGTGATGCATCAAAGTGTGCATCACGATGCAAAAAAGTATACTAAAATGTAATGTTTTGTTGCATCACGATGCACACAATATGCACAAATTTTATTTCTATATACGGAAGATAACTAGACAACTGGGCATTGGACCTCTTGAGATGAAGGATCTCCTTCATTTACCCATTTGATTAGGACAAGTCAATGGCAAAATCTAGATCGAAATATTAAGCTAGGGGAAAAAGCCGTTATTTAATTTCACAATTGTCTGCTCGAAATTTGAGTCAAGGAGAGGTATGATCTCACCAAATTCGCCGATCAATTCTTCTTTTTTCTATTGAAATCAAGTATCAAAGATGAAGGAAGGGTGAACAGTAGAGTAGGGTTCACTCTCATCGTATTCGCCAAGGAAGATGTCGTTATTTAAGTTGTTAGGAGAAATTTTTAGAACAATTGAGTCATTTAACTACCAAATTGAATTTTTCTAATTTGAAACAAGTATCAGGATTTAAAGTGATTGAAAATCCCAAAAAGTGTACCAACCCATAATTATTCCTAAAATATACTCCCTCTGTCTAGAAATAACAATGGAGCGGTTCGGAGGCAGTTATACATAGGGTGAATTATAAGCCGGTCCATTTTTCAACATTTGTAATCGCTCCAGTCGACCATACTTTTTAAAAATCGAAAAAGACACTTTTGGGGTGAAAAAACTACGATACCCTTAATGAAACCAAACACACAAGTGCATCAGGCAACGGGATGCAACAAATTAGCCATCAAGATGTAACAAATTGGGCATCGGGATACAGTGCCACTTTCTCAGATTAATTTGGGCATCAGGATTCAATTTGAGATGCAAATAATTAGGCATCGAGTTGCAACAATTGGGCATCGGGATTCAATTTGAGATGCAAACAATTGCGCATCGGGATGTAGTGCCACTTTCTCAGATTAATTTGGACATTGGGATACAAGAATTGAGCATCGAAATTCAATTTGAGATGCAAACAATGGGAAATCGGGATGCAGTGCCACTTTTTCAGATTAATTTGGGCATCGGGATGCAAGAATTGGGCATCGAGATTCAATTTGAGATGAAATAATTGGGCATCGGAATGCCACAGTTTAGAGTCAATTGGTAAGACTTTGTTCAGTTGACAATACAAAGTACAAACCATTAATATATGAAATCGAAGCCAACTGAAGATGAAATAAAATAAAAAAGAGATCGAGCCAATAATATAATCCTTTTGTCATATTTGAATTGCTTTTGATTATACAATGAAAAAATTAAGAAAAATTAGTTCCAACAAACAAAATGGTCTGCCATCAATGAAAAAATCTATGTACGTATTCATATTTTTTAACGAAAAAATCAATTCACACACTGATTAGCACATGAAAATCTTTTAATAATTTAGAGTTTAGAATACATTTTAACAGACCAATATCTTAGCTACGGATCAAAGTTAAAATGCTAGAAAGATTATAAAAAAGTTAGAGAATGCTTTACAGGAAGCCATAGTTGGTTTGGATGAAAGAGACGGGGGCATTTTAGGAAGAAAATTCTCAAAGTGTCTTTTTCCGGTTTTAAAAAAAAAAGGGTGTACTAGAGAAAATAAAAACTTTCTAAAGTGTACCGACCAGCAATTTTTTGTTATACATAATATCACCCCTATTCCCCAATTCAATTTTATATCTCATAACCGCCACATTCCCCACCGAAGAATCAATTTGTCCCCCAATATCTATTCTCCACGAGTAACTGTTAATCGAGAAATACCCACGGGTAATTGGTCAAACTAATAATTTAATTTAAAACAATTTTATGATTAGAAAAAATACTCAAAAAGAATTTTTTTTAAATAACATATTAATTAATCAACTTCATAACACTTGATAAAATATAATAATTCTACTTAAAACTCATCATAATCATGTTCGTAAAAGCTAAAAAGTCTAGTCACAAATTTACCAAATATTAAATAATTAAGTAATGAATGAACGAGTAAGCGCACTGAGAGGCGGATTCGTATAATTGAAAAAGATGTTTGAATTTTAGTCTTTTAAATCTAACATATATATACCTAAGTTATATGGTAAATACTTGTATAAATAGGGGTAAAATTATTTTCGTAATAAATAAACGGCTCAGGTAACGGTTAGAGGAATTGGGCGGGTAATGGGGTGGGTAATGCTATTACCAAAATCAAACTGTTCCCCAATTTTTCATCCGGTTATTCCCCGTTGTCCGCCTCATTTCCAGTTAAAGCAGTTAATAATCGTCAACTTCAGTCCAGTTCAGTTCGGGTATTCACAGTTTGGTTTGAAATTGTCATCCCTACCTCCGTCCCTAAATAATTATTTTGTTTGACTGGGCACACGATTAAGAAAAATTAATTGACTCTAATATAAATATGGCTATAATATTTAGTTTATTTTAAGTCCTTGTATATCTAGCTATAATTAAAGTGAAGAGAAAAAGTAAGAGTAAAGTAGTAAAAGTGTTTTCCTAAATAAAAAAAAAGTTTTGAAACAAGATAATTTTTTGGGACAATAAAAAAAGGAAAGCGGGACAATTATTTAGGATAGGTGGGAGTAGTATATAAGTATTATTAGAATTGATTATAAATACTCCATCCGTCCCAAAATTATAGTTCTGTTTGATTCGGTATACGGATTAAGGAAAAATATATAATTTACTTGATAACAATATTAGTGTAATGTGTAGTTTTCTTTAAAGTCCATGTGCATGTGGCCTATAATTAAAGTATAAAGAAAAAGTAAGGGTAAAATAGTACTCCCTCCGTTCCAGGCAAAGAGTCCATTTTTGACTTTTTTTTGTCAACTAAGTTAAAGTTTGACCAATAATTAACATAAATCTAGTGATTTTTACAAAGTTATTAAAGTTGTAATCCATAGTATTATTAAGATAGTTTTTAATTAATGAAATTTTATTTCTTAAAACATAAGTAAAGTATGAAAATTTTTTATTTGATTTAGTTTTATGTTGACTTTTATAAAAGGAAAGTGGACTCTTTACCTGGAACGGAGGGAGTAAAAGTAATGTCCTAAAATAGAAACTTTCAAACAAGATAATTTTTTTGGACCGACGAAAAAGGAAAGTATGACAATAGTTTTGGGATAGAGGGAGTAAAAGATTATGAAGATTGTAGGCATAATTTTTAAAAAATTGACTCTTTAAGTGAAATATTCTATAATAGAATAATGAATTATTTGTCGGAACAGAGGGAGTATTATTTTAAAAATAAATTAGTGTATATTATACTGTACAAGAGTTTGGTGTGAGTGAAAAATAATTAGAAGGATTAATACAATCTTTAATTCTTTGAACTAATTAATTTGATCGTAGAAATTATACTTAAAAGCTAATAAATAATAATATGCGTGTAAAAATTGTGAATGAAGTTAATTAGCAAGTTACATAATTATTTTGTTATGAAACTTTAAATGTGATTAATAACTTTCATAATTGTTTCTTTGGGGCCTTGATTTTGTTTAACTTTATTCGTATAAAGTTACAATCAATGTATAAATCTTTATGACCGTGTCCAATAAATTTACTACAGAGCTATAGAATGTTCAGAAAATGAGTATATGCCACAATGGTAAAATTATACACAAGAGAGATGACTATCGATATATTGACGTATACGACAATGGTAACGTGCCTTCAAAAAATTTCTAGAAACTTCTAAAACGTTATAGCAACTTTGTATTATGCTACCTCATCGTGGTTAATATGTACAATGTTGTAGTAATGTTTCAAACACTTGATAAATGCAATTTATGTACAAGTTAGAGAATATATGAGATATAAAATTAGTGAAACTAAATTAACTGTAATTAATTAGTTTTTAATGGAAAATCATTTTATTTATAATTTAGTATATTTACTGTAGGGTTATACATAGTTGGCGAAGAAACTAAATTCAAAAATTAATATCTCCAAATTATTAGGTAATTAGAAATAAATGAAGTAATAGATAATTCTTTATTTGATTAAGTATATTTATACATAGTTTTTTTTTTTTTATGTATTTTGATTCAATTTATTGACATTTGTAGAAGATAAATGAAATCGGGAGATGGAAGAAACATTGATAATTTTATTTTGTTATGAGACTTTAAATGAGATTACCAACTTACAAAATTATTTATGTAGACATTGATTCTCTATATGATTTGTCATATAAAATTATACTTACTTGATAGCATCTTACCATTAGTATGGGGTGCAATATTAAAGTTTGAATAATGTTATGGTACCAAATTTTTTGCACCAAATGATATGTCAGCTGATGTGATGTATTAATTATAATTTTTAATTTTATTTTTTATACTACATCAGCTATCACATTAGCTGACACATTATTTAGCACAAAAAATTTAATACTCTTTAAGTACTCATAACATTACTGTCAAGGTTATATAGCTAGGAGATATAACTTTTGCACCAGTTACAGTAGAATAGTAACGTGCCGCTAAATGAAAAGGTTATATAGCTAGGAGATAACTTTTGCACCAGTTACAGTAGAATAGTAACGTGCCGCTAAATTAAAGAGTTTCAGAAGTTCTAAACTTTTAAAACATCTATATACTATTCTACTACCTCATGATAAATAAATATTTTGTAATGGTAATAAGTTAAACACTTAATAAATAGACTTTAATTACAAGTTTAGAAAATTGCAGAATATAGAATTAGTAAAACTTAATTAAAGATTAATTTTTGTCATTTCAAAATCTAGGACATTTAATGTTGGGTCATATGTATGGTTGGTGCTTTCTCCAAAGTACTAGATTGTTGAAAATAAATGATAATACTCTCTCCGTTCCAGACAAAGAATCCACTATACTATTTTGTAATGTTTTACTTAAAGAGTTCACTTTCAAAAAAATATGTTTACTATTTTTATAATTTTTTCATCTTTACCCTCCACTTGTGTTGTAATTATCTTTGTTATACTTAAGTATTTTTGTAATTACGACCAACTCCAATGACACTAATATATCTCTTAATAATTAGACTTTTCAAACGTGAACTCTTTGGGTGGAACGGAGGGAGTATTAAAATTCTTTAATTGAAAGAAAAAAAAAATATACTTCATCACTCTCTCCATTGTTTCTTCCATTGGCTCTATAGTGATTTTTGTTGAAGAAGAAGGTGATCAAATTCTAAAATTATTCACGTCTAGAGATGGTAATTTATCCTTCAAAAAGGTATCATCTGAAACTAATGCGGTAAATGGAACTGGAAAAAGGTATCATCTGCCCCAAGGTGCACACACTTAAAGGACTCTTCTTTGAACTTTCCTTATTCTTTCATGAAATCGAGTACTCTTTATCTTGAATGTAAAATAAGTCAATGTAAAAACCCTTTTGATATAAACATTTTTTAACTAGTCACTCCCAAGAACATTATTCATTTAGTAGGCAGGCCAAATGATTGCTACCTAGGTAGATGCTTAGCGTTGCATCATGATATGGTCATACAGAGTCTGCATTTTGAAGGCATAAATGGGTGAAAAACATCAACTTGCAAAATGCAATGATCTTTACATCCATGCTATGCAAGAATCCAGCTCCCCAGCTCAGCTTTGGGTTTTAAAACAAACTCATCTTCAACTAATCTTGTTTTTAGACAAAACAAAACTGGACTCCGACCTCTACAAGAAGTGAGACTAACATGGAACCAGATAGCAGAATTGAAATCCTCAACCTGTGACTATCCTTGAACACCTTGGTCTCCTGTTGAGTCACCATTAGCCACCAAACCTCGAATCTTGACATCATAGTAAACTTCTTCAACTCGTCTCAGGTCATACTTCATCCCTGTCACATATTAGGGAAGAAACACAAACTCAGCTTCGTGCAACATAGAAATGAAAGAAAGATTAATAAGGGCATATAAACGATGCAACCGATCCTGCACAATTGTTACAATCCTACAAAGAAAAAAGTGGGCATACCATCAAACTTTTTGCGTAAGAAATCATTTCGGAGATTAAGCATGCGGAATGCTGCATGGAGATCTGTTAAGAACTTTAAAACCTTTCTGGGGCAATCGTAATCCCCAGCAGTTACTTGGTTCACCACGTACCTAGGCTGCAGAACCAAATATACAATGATATTGTATTATTCATCATAAAGAAAAAAAAAGAAAACAAAAAATCAAAAAAAAAAAAAAGGATAGCATTGACTCTTTCAGAGTTTACATATATGATTTCTACAATTACAACATTCAAACTTCCGCATGGTTCTTCTCAAAAGATGAACTGAAAGAAACATCAAGTGGGAATGGTTCTTACCAATTCATTGGACATAAAACAAATTCCTGCATAATGACAAAAGAAACTAGATCAAATAAATATGTCGAACAAATGAAGAGTAAATATAAGTGAATAAGAAACAAACATGATTCACAAATTGATATTGGCACATACAAGGTCAACAGGATAAAAGTCTTTATTTTTGTGCTTTCTGTTTTGTTATTTTTTCTTAAAGAAATATGAAACAATTAGAAAAACATGAAAAGCTCCAAAAACAGGAGCTAAACCTTTATTTAAATATGTACGGTATGCTTCTTCTACACGGATACCATGATTTATTTAAACCTGTAAAATAACGATCACCTGTTGTATCCACATGTAGTAGATGGTGCTATACTGATAGAACATAGTAAAGCATGGACAATGAGAACAAATAACCAATCATGGCCATAAAATCCTATCTTTTGTCGGTGGGGGCTTGGTTTGGCAGTATAAAGCCTAAATTGCAAGCGTACTGATGTCTGCAGTCTGTCTGACGCACAAGACAACGAAACCAAGATAATGGTTGCCAAACCATCATCGTTCCTATTTCTGGCAGATAACTGGCACCAACAGTTCTGTAAGGAAGTTTAGGTTCCAAAAAGAACTAGAGCCGTGATTCCTTGAACACCTAAAATCAAAACAAATGAACATCTATACAAGCATACAGTCGAATCTTTTGCTTTGGTTAACGAGAAACAAAACTTCTCGTCGTTAATTTATCCTTCAAAAAGAAAAAGAAATATGTAGATATATCTATCTCACTTTCACTTTTTCTCTCCAGCCTACCTACCTCTTTTCTCGAAGACTATAGACTAACTGTTGTCCTTCTCCCACTTCAAGTTGTCAAACCTATAGACGAAACTATGTCCCCAACACTTGTCCTTCACCGCTGATCAGATCAAGAAGGCAAAAAAAGAGAGAAAAAAAAAAAACTACATAAATCATTACTTCTCCAAACGCTCCAACAGTGGAAAGATTGAAGCCTGTCAACCCTCTCACGAAATTGAAGAATCCAGATTCTTGAAGCGTTGAGGCAGTTCAAAGGTTTTCTTCTTGAAGTGTATGTGTTAAGGTTCGATCTTTGTTTGCCAAGGCAAAGAAAAGAAAACAGGTACTCCCTCCGTCCCTAAATTATTGTCTGGGTTGACCCGGCACACGGATTAAGAAAACTCAATTGACTTGATTATTAATATTGAAATAGTATTGAAAAAGTGTGTTATTTCCTTTAATGCTCATGTGTATGTGGCCCATAATTAAAGTAGGAAGAAAAAGTAAGGGTAAAATAGTAAAAGTGATGTTCTAAAAAGGAAAGTTTCAAACAAGACAATTATTTTGGGACGGACGAAAAAGGAAAGGAAGACAATAATTTAGGGACGGAGGGAGTATTATTTTGTTTCGTCTCTCTATGTACATCAAGATAACTTCCTTTTCAAGAATGCAAAAGATTTGGTTCATGGGAAAATGAACCCCAAGGTATATAGTTCCTTTCATTTAATGGCTGCAAGGAATTTGTTTGAATATTTACAAAGAGGAGGTATTTAAATTCAAAACAGTACAGCATTCTTCGCAAGAATGCCTTACGAGCTGTACTAGGACAAAAACTCTGTGTTACTGCATTTAAATTTGGAGATGATTAGAGGGTTACGAGAAATATTCTTGAACCTCTTTCAAGTAATTAATCAGAGTTAGTATAATTTGGTGCTCAGCTAATAATTCTTTGACAAGATGGGGTTTTAAATGGGTCTTCAGAGTTCTCTACATCTCTGTCTCTCACACTCTTCTCCCTCTGGAAATCGTCATCCCTAACGGCTGTGCATATTTGCCAGAAGGTGAGCTTGGTATGTTCGGTTGACAGAAGTCAAACGTTCTAATTTGGTCTTCAGGGGATGTTTACCTTATCCTTTGTCAAAAATCGACAAAGAAGTTGAAACTGACACCGACCGGCTTATTACTGAATTGGAAGAACGGACAAGCTTGATGAACTGAAGGTCTCCATCTGAAAAACCAAGGTCTCAGTTCGGCACCAATTTTGGCCAAAACCTACCAGACCCAGTTTAACCTGACTTTCTCCCTAATTGGATTCACTTCTGATGAGCCTCCACAACCTAAAAGGAAACTTATCTTTAATGCAAACTGCAGCAATAGCCTTTCTACAATTCCCCTTCCAAAAGGAATGAGCATTTTAGGTATGACTGCCCTATTTGTCTTTTCAACCATGGACAAGGTTTAACAACCCAAGGGCATTCATAACTTATACACTTTCGGCTAGGATTGGGGTTAGGGTAATATGGCTTGAAGCAATTTCCCAAAAGCAGTAACACCTTTGTTTTGTAATACAAGAAGGTTTCCAATACAAGAAGGTTTCCAATAACAGAAAGTAGCCTTATGTCTACCCTTTATCCAAGTAAAATGGCCCTGTAAATAATGTTTCATCTTACCTCCCCGAGCTTTTAGGTTTAATTTCATTCCCATTTCATTTTTTAAAATTTTTTTGTATATATACCATTGACCAAAGGAAAGAAGTATAAGTATCTTACTTATTCAAAAATAGATAACAGATAGACTCGATGATAATAAACTTTATTAAGCTGGAAACACAACAAAAGTGCATTGATCCTATTCTATTCGGCAGGTCTGCTTTACAAGGTTTCAGCTTTTGAAAATATTTGCACTAAATGGTAGTGTGTGGATATGACTCAAATAGTTCTATAAACCAACACGTCTGACAATGGATATTATGTCACATCAGAGGTTTTTCTTGGACTGCTTCAACTTATTTGGGCATCAAAAATCAATGATGTAGGATAAAAAGAAAAAGAAATTGCTTAAATACAAAGGCTTCTAGGGCTCAAGTAGCTCGATACAAGGTAAACTACTAAAATGTCGTATTTGGATTGTATAATCTTTGACAATTCTGATGTGTGACATCTCCTCCATCCCAATTGAATAGTCTCTTCTCTCGTTTTTAGTTGACCCATTTAGGTAATCCCTCTTCCAAAGTTAAGCTTGCAGCTTCCATAGTACTCTACCCACTTTTATCAAAATAATAAGTTAGAACGTCATTGGAAGGTTAAATTCTAATGATCACTCTTAAAAGCAATAATGTATTTCGTAGAAGAGCCCTCCAAATGGGACAGAGGGATTATAAGACTATTGATGGGGGACACAGTCACAAGTATAATGGAATTGGAAATCAGGTATTACGAATATCTTATACTCCCTCCGTCCCAAAATAAGTGTCCTCCAGGTTTAATAAAAGTGTTCGACTTCATGTACTTTTCCTTTAATACCCTTAATTTATACACTAGTGGGGTGGTGTCAAATCAATGGGCTCATTTCTCTTTCTATCTCACCTTTAAAAAGGGAATTATGGACAACTGATTTGCAAAAGACTTCTAAAGAAGGAAATTGAACATTTTTGGGATCGTCCCAAAATGAAATAGGGGACACTTATTTTGGGATGGAGGGAGTACTATTGTAATGTATCCGATGGGACTACTTGGGGATTAGTACGATTTAGGTTAGCTGAGTCCAAGTAGGATTATTGTTAGAAATATCCTAGTCTAATTAGAGTTATCCCAGTCTATCAACTCTAGCTACATTATGACGACCCTATTATTATTTTATTTACTTGGTCCTAGTAGATTTAGGATTTTATGTCTTATGAATATCGACGTAGTCCCCCGTCTTTTCATAAAAGAGAGTAGAATAGTATTTGAGAATTGCGACCTTGCGTGCTCTTGGCCTAAGGGCTTTGTTGATCCGTTGCAAGGGTATGCGTTCTTCCCTCTTTTCTTCTTTCCTTTATGTTGAGAAGAGAGGAGTGGGAAGGGGGATTCTACTTAAACACCATCAGTCTATCATGTTAGTCTCTTAAGTAATTGCAATTAAATCTTTAAAAAATGACTTTTTCGACCATCGTACTATTTAAGAATAACAATTTGACCATGGCAATATTCAGTTTGGCAAATGACGAGTATACTAACAAATACGCTACAAATTGAACCTAATTCGTTAATCCTAGTTAAAAACTTAACGGGGATGTCCAGTCATACTTATGTGGACATAGTGGGTCCCACTCATTGCCAAAAAACTATTGAGTTGAAATTTTCATCAGTCCAACTTAGTTTTGAGGGAGATATAATGCTCCCTTACTTGTTTTGGAGGGAGTTCGGATCGCCAAAACCAGAAAAAGAGAGTGCATGTGTAAAAGAACCTAGGACAAAAAAAAAAAAAAAAAACCTAAATTTTGAAAACCCCAATTTCATGTATGAAAGAACTCTAAATTCTCAAAGTAGTAGAGGGAGTAATCAAAGCTTGTTGCTGCGATTAAGTTCCTTCGACGCACGAAAGTTGATCGAACCCATGTCCCTCAATAATTGCACACGCACTCTCGTTTCTGGTTTTGGTGGTCAAAATCCCCCCAAAACAAGTAAGGGAGCTTTATATCTCCCTCAAAATCCATCTGGCAAATGAAATTCCAACTCAGTAAATTTTTTGCAATGTGTGGATCCCACTATGTCCACATAAGCACCACTAGACACCCCCATTAAGTTTTTAACGAAGAGTAACGAATTAGGTACAATTTATAGCGTCTTTGTTAGTAAAGTGATCATTTTAACAAATTGAATACTGAGATGGTCAAATTGATATTATTTTTGAAATAGTACGATGGTCGAAAAAGTAATTTATCTTTAAATCTTTCTTTATTTGAGGCAAGCCTAGGATGGTTCGATCACGATGAAAACAATCAAAATTGTAGCTGCGACATTCATATCTTTCAATCAATAAAATTAAGACACTCCGCCTCTCAAAAGTCTCCTTGGACCAAGAAACAACCTACCTATCAATTCTCTCTAAAATTTTGCATGTTCTTATTCTTCTTTGTCTTTGGCTGCTAATGTTCCTTCTTTAAATACCTTGCTAAAATACCCACATCCACATTGCGGCTGTGCAGTAGAACAATATCCTTTAGATGTGACATGAAGTGATACCATTCTACAACAGTTGAAAGAAAGAGGTATGTTTTCTGGTCATATTTAAAATATCCAAAACATGGCTCAATATTTTGTTTCTTCTTTCTTTTAATAAGAACTCCTGGATCAATATTTCATCTAAAACTACCTAAAACAATGGCAAGTAGACCAAATCAATCCAACACATTCATCCCTAAACACTAAAATCATTACAAGGGATTCATTGTTTTGCATTTCAAGAGAATCTCTCAAACATAAATCATAACTAAAAGACTTATAAACTACTCACCAACAAGATAGTCTTCAATGTCAAGACCAAACTCAGAAGTATTCACTGCATGAATCATCAAAAAAAAAAAAAGAGTAAAGATCAGGTGCAGCATTATTTTTCTTTATTTCACTGTTTCTGAGTGTATTAAAAGAGAAAAAGAAGAAAAAGACTCGACTAGCAAGGATGTTGTGGC
This sequence comes from Platycodon grandiflorus, assembly GCA_016624345.1. NCBI lineage: Eukaryota > Viridiplantae > Streptophyta > Magnoliopsida > Asterales > Campanulaceae > Platycodon > Platycodon grandiflorus. The sequence continues at coordinate 50,329,113 of CM028363.1, forward strand.
CAGGGGCATACTTCTGAGAAGAGGAAAACTGATATGGAGAAAATGCAAAATTAAAAAATTGAGAGACATTTGCAGCCCGCAGCTGTCCACAATATGATATACACATTGCGAATAATTTATGATCCTATGATTTCTGTCCTGACATATTAACTTAAATCACTGTACCAACAGCAATTCCTAAAGAAGAAACTTATTCGAAAACATACGGAGTACCATGCCTAGACTAAAGAAGTGCTACGAAAGCAGTTAACATTTCTGTTCAATTGATATATGAAGAAAGAAAACCAGAAAATATACACATACACCCAAGTATCTCCTCAGCTTCAGTATGTATAAGAAGACTTCCTGTTTCTAACCAATGCATAAATCCAAGCAGGGAGACCACAGTCTGTGTTTCACTCCTCCAATCACCATGATACCTAATTACAAACACAAAATAGAACTTACTAACAAAAAGAAGCAATATCAAATACAAAATGAATAAGAAGTATTGATTTCCAAATGTTCACTCACCTATAGTATTGCCCAGGGCTTTCGCGAATAATTTCAGCAAGGCGACTGAAAAGCTCCTTCAGTACATCAATCTGAGCTTTCGCCTTCTCTAGAACCTCTAATCAAAAATAAAACATAAAAAAAATGTAATTCTTATTTCTTATACTTTGTTGAAAGATGTACCAGCAAAAATATTTGTCCAAAACAAATATGATTCCATTACAAAATGCTTTTCTGACAAACAGCAACGGAAGTTGGACTCAAAAAATGAGTATTGTAATGGGAAGGAATAATGCTTATGTGAGGGATGATGATGGAGGCAGGAACAACATAAATAAGAACCACTACATTCAAGCTCTGTGTATGTTATACAAAAGTGATCTAGTCAATTTATTCGATTAGTTGCACAGAATTCTCATTTAACTAGCTGAAAACCTTTCCAATGATTCTTCTTTTATTTTGTTGTAGGCTAGTAGCTTCATTTCTAAGGCCTACAGATTAGCCTCTTGGGAGTACATGTACATCCATAACAATCTTCAAAGCAGCAATTTATAAACTTTTTTCTTACAATTTAGATGCCAAAACACTATAAGAAAAAGAAAAAGAAAAAAAAGAGCATGACGCAGGTAGACACACAGGTGAACATGCAAGCACAATCCAAGACACACTAAGAACACACAGATAACATGAAATGAACTGCAAAGATGTACAAGTGTGAAAGGGATAGCTAGCCAGAGGGGAACAAGAATAAGACTAGAATGCACAATCTCCTATCAAAGGAAGTTCACTTGAGTTTTGGCTTCCAGAAAGCATAGACACACTCCGAGCTGCTAACAAAACAGAACATTGAATAACATCAAATGTTGCTCTACTCTTTTGACAAATTATGCAAGGACCAATTAAATTTCCATCGCTCAATTTAGTAACGAATTACACTACAAGAACGAACAAGACTAGCAAGAACGTTAGTTGCGTGCGTGTGTGTTTTTGGTGTATGTGTGTGTCTCTATAGTATTTAAATAAGAGATATATTTGATTGACTTTGGAAGCTTGAATTTCTCTTTCAATGCAAAATCTCATTTGATTTTCCATTAAGCACTGTTTTGTTCTAGGATAATGCAAGTGAAAGTAAAATGGGGGAAAAGAAAGCAAAGTTCCAATGACATAAGTAAGTTCTTACTTCTATGAAACACATCATCAAGTACAATGATATAATCAAGTGTTGAACTATTGCCATATCTCTAAATTTTTCTTAATAATTTTTTAATTTTTTTCATTTTCCCTGCCAGATCCTTTTTCACCAGCTCTCAGCATTTTCCAAAATGCTACCCAAACTTCCAGAATGTTCCTATTGGCATGGTGGCAGTAATCAAAAAGCAAACAAACCTCTCTCTCTCTCTCTCACACACACACACACACAAAAACATTTTCCTATCAAAATTAACCGAACAAACCACAATTATAACTTATCAAAAGAAAAAAAAACACAATGATAAACAATGCACTAATGCATTATACACATATACACTTACGAATCTAAAATTACTAGCAAAAATAATCTACAGAGACAGCAATGTATATATACCAGGAATTGGACGAGATTGATGAACGAGAAGAAGACTAGAGTGCATGATCCTCGTACATGACTCAATCTCAGTAGCAACAGCTCGGATTCGGTCACGCAAGCTTCCAGACTCTTGTAAACGGTGGCGGAACTCGTCGAACTGTTTCTCCACCACAGCGGAAGTAGGAGAGGAGGGAGGCGGGTGAGTATCACCGCCCGCCATTGAAGTGGAATAAGAAGAATAGGAGTAGCAGTGAGTTACAAAGAATGGACTAACGACGACGTTGCCGGATAATGAACCAGCGGAGCGAAGAGAGAGGAGAGTGAGTGGGAAATGGGGGTTAGGGTTTAAGGAGCGAGAGAGTGCGCTGAAGGCGTTTCGAAACACAGACTTCATGACTCAGATTTTTGTATGCGTTGGGTTTTATATGGTACAGTTTTGTGCTGCTTTCCTATACGTGTCTATGGGAAAAGTGTCAAAGATAATGAAACGGTCGGTTCAGTAGCTTACTTTTTTGTGTAAATCTACCTTTTAGTATTGACAATACACAAAATCGGGCCACTTTACTTTGAAAAATGTTACAATTCGGTCACTGATTATTTGAAAATATTATTTGGGCTACTATACTTCAGTTATCTTACAAGCGAGTCTACCATGACGTTAATTTTAAATGAAATCCCTATTTTACCAATGTCTTCATTAAGGGAGATGAGGATAAAGACAGGGGTAAAATATGAATTTTATTTAAAATTAACGTCCTGGTGGGCTCGCTTGCAAGATAACTGAAGTACAGTGGCCCAAATAACATTTTTAAACAATCAATGACCAAATTGCAACTTTTTTCAAAATATAGTGGCCCGATTGTATGTTTTGCCTTTAGTATTCTGTCCTTCTTAAATAGTATAATTGTTCTAATTTTTATTTTTATCCATTCAAAAAAAAAATTTATTATTTTAATTTAATATTTTTATACTTTAATGATGGTTCCAATGAACTTTAAAAAAATTACGAATTAATTAATTTTTCTTAATCTATGTGACTCAAACAAGACAATTACTCTCTCCATTACAGGCAAAGAATCCATTATTCTATTTTGAGATGTTTTAATAAAGAATCCACTTTTAAAAATTAGGGAAAATAATCAAAATGACCAACGTACTATCATTTAGTAACCGATTTCACCCCGTACTCTTAATATCCTAAAATTGACCAGTCTACTCACTAATTGAATCCAATGCGGTCCCTCCCGTTAACTTTTCATCCAATTTTCTAACGGAGCTGCTAACGTGTTAACTAAGTTTTTTTTTTTTTAAACTAAGCTAATTTATGACGTTAACGGAGCTAATTTATTAGGGGTATTTTTGTCTTTTTCTTCTAAGTCTTACGGCCCCAGTGGGTGTGGGTGTGGGTGGGGTGGTGAGATTTGGAAGAAAATGACAAAAATACCCCTCATAAATTAGATCCGTTAACCACGTTAGCAGACCCGTTAGAAAATTAGATGGAAAGTTAATGGAAGGGACCACATTGGACTCAATTAGTGAGTACACTGGTCAATTTTAGGATATTGGGAGTACGGGGTAAAACTAGTTACTAAATGATAGTACGTTGGTCATTTTGATAATTTTTCCTAAAAATTATGCATATAATCTTCATAATTTTATAACTTTACCCTCCACATGTGGTATAAACCTATTTACTATGCTCAAGTATTTTTGTAATTATAACCAATTATAATGTTACTTATATATCCCTATAATCTTTATAAATTTTTTCAACATAGGTGCTAAATACAACACTTCAAAAGTGCTAAATACCACACCCTTAAAAAAATATCGTTTTGCCCCTCATTTGATGTAAATGAGTATTTACACCAAAACACCCTCTATGTATTTAACGCAAATGGACTCCCTAGGGGTGAAATTTGGGATGGCCGCCTAGGTAGAGCTGGCAAAATCGGCCCAGCCCAATGGGCCGGCCCAGTCAGCCTGATATTTGCATGGGCTAATGTTTAATTTTTGGAGGCCCAAAAAAATGCGGGCCTTTTTGGCCCGGTCCAATAGGCCCGATGGTTCAATTGGGCTTGCATCAAAAAAGCCCGGGGCTTTTGGGCTAGGTCCGGCCCGCTCTATTTACTCGATGAAAGAAAATCTTGAGACATTCTCCTGTTCACGAGTGGTTAGCCAATTATGACAACTAAAATCAACTAAAAATATGACTAGTCTTCACGTATTTTCTTATTTAATCTCATCAATTTTCAGTACTAAATCTTGAGACATTCTCCTGTTCACGAGTGGTTCAATTGGGCTTGCAATTTTTTTACTATCAATTTGTGTAGTGCACAAACCCGAATGACTATATTTTTCAATCTACTTGTACAACCTGACCACATCAACAAGGCTTAAGGATGATAGAAAGGGTACATAATCATGTTAGTTCGAGTTCCTTGATGAATTCACGTTTCTCACCTCGTAAACCATAAAGGATTCAAAATCTTTGACTATTGCTTGTGCTAGATATTACTTCTCTTTAACAATTTACAAGTTAAGAACTAATCAGTAAGTTGTAATCATTTCTTAGTTTATTTATTTTTAGACATTCTCCTGTTCAAGGGCAGCAGTGAATGAGCAGCTTTGAATGTCCAGAAAATGTGAATTATTCTTTTATTTTTCTTAGTTTATTTATTTTTCTAGGTAGGGCTTTTTGGCCCGATGGCCCGATGGGCTTTGGTGGGCTGGGCTGGGCTCGACTTTTCTTAGGCCCTAGGAAAATTGGGGCCGGCCCGGCCCGGTCCAATATTAAGTGTTGGCCCGGTGGGCTTGCACTGGGCCGGCCCAGCCCAGTCCATTGCCAGCTCTACGCCTAGGGGGTGGCGGCTCTTCCATCTTCTGTTAAAATCTTAACGAATTCATTAACTTTTTAACGGAATTGTTAACTTTAGGGGTTAAAAGTGTAAAAAAAAAATTAAAGGAATAATGGATGACCGCCTAGTCTAGGTGAATGTTTGGAATATGGCTGCCAAGGGGTGGCGGCCTTGTCAAATTTTTCAGTTTTTTAAATTTTTTTTTTTTTGCATTTATAACACTTGTAAATATAAATTTTCACCAAAAAATATGGGCAAAATAGTAAATTTGTCGGGAGGAGATGTTGTATTTAGCGCTTTGGGGGTGTTATATTTAGCACCACCCTTTTTCAATGATAGATGCAAATGGGAACGGGAGCAACTTTAAAAAACTTTGAATACTTCAACAAAACTTTTTTCATTAGTTAACTATGTAGAGTGGTAGTACTGAGAGCATAAACAACGAGGGATCAAATGGAGAGTATTTTGGGGAGCGTGGCTTCCAATAAGGAATCAAATAGGTAACTTAGGAGCTTAAAACCTAAGCAAATTGGGCAGCTTATTAAGAGCATGAACAACAAAGTAGCTTAAAATGGGGAGCTTATCTCCCTTTTGATCCATCTTATTACAAAACTGTCATTAAGCTACTCAATTAAGCTACTGAACAAAAACTCTCTTCCAACAATGCACAAACTCCAATAAATTTTTAAAACCCAATAAATTTAAAGATTGAGAAGAAATGAAAATTTTCAAAAATTTGTAGAAAATTCATTTGATATCAAAATGAAACAAACCAAGTCTCTATTTATAGAGAAAAATGTATAGTTTAATACAAAAAAAAAAAACTAAAAAAGTTTTTTTTTTTTAAATGTAAAATGACCAAAAATCAGAGAGGGCGAAAAAGTTTGGCGAAAAATCCAGGGCGCGACACATGGCCCTAGCGTGTCAGCCCACTTTCTTTGTTTTTTTTTTCAAATTCTCTTCCCAAAACGACGTCGTTTTGGTTCATTTTGGGCTGAAATGAGGTGGTTTTTGTGGGGTTTGTCCGGTTGAAGGTTTTAAGCTACCCATTTGATACAGGAGCATTTTAAGCTCTCCAATCTCATTTTAAGCTCCTTAGCTATTCACTTAGCTACTCACTTTGCTACTGTTGGTTCTTCCCATAATTTACTTAAAACCATTCTATCATTTGAAATCACTTAATTGCTCAGCCAAGCCTTATATTTGTTGTTGGCTAATGACAAGTGATCAGTCATCCTTTTAACCAAAGATGGCTAATCAAATGACCAGTCATTCCTAGCTGGCTGATGACTGATTCCAAGTGACTAGCCATTCTTGTTAACCAAAGATGGCTGATCATATGTGCAGTCATTCCTAGTTGGTTGATGATTGATCAGTCAAGTTGATTCAGCTATTGAATAGTGACTGATAAAAACTTAAATATTTTCTAAGTCAATCACTAGTCACTGATAAATTGGCATAAGAACAGCAAACTGATAATCGTCTTTAACTTATCTCTTGTAAGTCTATTGATCTTTTAAACGGAAGCTTCCTTGATAAGCATCCGTAATTATTTTGAATTTGTGTCAGTACTTAGCATGTCTTATTTTTAAATATGCTTTTTGCTTTACATTTAATGAGTACTCTGACACACTTTCCATTCCTAGCTTTTTGTTTTATTTCAAAATGAAATAACAGGTTCAACCTATCTCTTCTGTGATAACACAAAGCTCGAGGAATAGTTGTTCACCGCATTTGACCTCTTAACCATCAAAACATTTAATGCAAAGTCAAATGTTATCAATTGAGTCCAACGACAACTTTTCTATCTCTATCTATTTAAAGTCGAAGGAGCATTGAAGAACAACAACCAAATTGCAAGAAGCATTTAAGAGTTCAAACATTCATAACACTTCAAGAATTCTCTGAAGCTTCTCCATAAAAGTGCATTTACTTAGATCAATTATTTTCTTATTTCATTCTTTGTACTTGCCTTTAAAGTCCAATTATTGTATTGAATCTCTCACAACTACATAGTTATTGAGAGATCATTGATTGTAACAGACAAGATTGATTTGTTCCCTTGACATTCAATCTCCATATTTCACGGTCCTTGTTGTACACAGATCCGTTAGTTATCATTTAGATTATTAATATTAGTCCACTTCAAAATCCAAGTTTGACCAACTTGGTAGTGGACGTAACAGTTTTCATACTATGAATCACTCTACATATTGTATTCATTTACTGCTTGCGTTAATTGACCAAACTAACCAAAGCTTTAAGTATTTCATTACTTAAAGCTTCAGTCAGTCTTTGTTACATAACTTCAGTTAATCCATCAAAACTGTTCATAAGCTTAGTCATCAACTTATCAATTTCATTGATCAGTTGGCTGATATCTTTAAAATCGTTATTCCATTGCCTAAGTTTTAAAAGGTTTTAAAACTTATTCAAAAAGATTTTATAAGGCTATTCACTCCCCCTTCTAGCATTATTATTTTCCTCAAGTGGACCTAAAGTTACCTTGTTGGAACAGATGATACCCAAAAACTCCCCCTATGCTCCTTTGTTGGAAAGGCTCTAAGCTCCGGTCACTTAGCCTAGTGGGGATAATCAAAACATCACAAAACGACGTCGTTTCAGCCTACAAGAGACCAAAACGATGTTGTTTGGGCTAACAAAATTTGGAAAAAAAAAACAACCGCTGACACTCTCCACCCGCGTCAGGCCACGTGTCGGCGTCTGGTTCTTCACCAAAAGTTTTCCCCCTCTCCGATTTTTGGTCATTTTTCACTCCAATATATATATATATATATATATATATATATATATTGGTATTAAAGTACACATTTTTCTCTATAAATAGAGACTTGGTTTGTTTCATTTGGATATCAAATGAATTTTCTACAAATTTTTGAAGTTTCTTTCTATTTTCATTTCTTTTTCTATCTTTAATTTTATTGGCTTTTAAAATTGTTTGGTGGGAGTTTTTGTTGAGTAGTTTAAGTTGGGTAGCTTAAGCTTCTTTATTGCTCTTGTTGATGAACTTAAGTTTTTATTTATTTATGTGTAGGGTTAATGACATCATTTGTTTGGTTAAATTGGAAAACTAGACCGATTTAACCAAAACCCTAGTTAAGTCAGTGATACAGTTCACTGATTTATAGGAAAATGGCCAGCTTGGTTCTATTTACTCGAGAGGTAAATGAAAAAGAAAACGTAGCTGAAACCCTTAAACGACATAGTATTACTAATACCTGAATTAGATCCTACTGAACCCGAAGTCCTCTTATCCTATTTCATTTATACCCTAACCATAAAATAGTGCAGTAATACCTCCCCAGTTGGCCTCAACTTCCAACAACATCCACCTCAGAAACTCACAATGAATCACCTTGGGTTCAGACATCCTCTTTGGAGACCCACTTTAAGTCACAATCCTATTTGGGGGAGACATAGAAGGGGGTTTAGGGTTTTACTATTTGGGGGGATTGATTTACTGGGCTGGGTAATGTTTTTCGGACTAGATCTGGGTTGTAGATGAGATCTAGATCTAGATCTGGGTTATGTAGTGGTTTATTATTTTTCTGGGTTTGAAAACCCATGGTAGTACAGATGTTAAAAAAGGTAGATAGGTGAAAGATGAAGTTAGTAAAGAGGGGTACGTGAAATTTCATTTTAGCCCTTACTCAAATGCACGTGCGAGACACATGGGCCACTTAACGGAAATTTATTAACGGGGTCCATCAAAAGGACTGCCAGCATGGGAATTTTAAATCTTAAGGATAGTTACGATGCAAATTTTTGTTAAGGGACTAATCGTGGACAAGTCCATAGTCAAGGGACTAGTGGTGTCATTAACCCTTATGTCTAAGTTATTTTAGACGCATTTTTTCATTTTTTTTATTTTACTTGGAGGTTGGATTGAGTTTATGTAGAAATGGCAATAAAACAGTTCAGAGACGAGTCCACCTAAATATTATATTCACTAGCCGATTCAATTTCATTTCCAGTACCTATCATATTTACCACCAGCGAATCAGTTTTTTCCTATCTGCATTCCCTTTTGCAATAACAAAATTGAATACTAATTAAACTTAATTACTCAATTTAATTGAGGGGCGCTATTTGCACCCCTAAACCTCTAAATACACTTCATTTTGTTTTAATTACAAAAATATCATCAATCAAAAGACTTTGTTGCTCTTTGTCCTTTAAATGCACCCCTCATGTCTTTCTTAGAAGGCAAAGTCTTTAAATACACCCCCAACAATTACACCCACCTTCCGTAAACCCTAAACCTTCATTCCCTAAACACTTAATCTCTACATTGGTGTGAAAATCGGATATGGAGCAAAAAGAAGCGAAGGTGACATTAGTGATAAGGATTTCTTCTCATTTTATGCTTAAAAATGGTCCACACCATCCTTTTAAAAAAATAAAAAAATTAAGGAGCCTCGATGCAATATGTTCGACAATGGTCGAAGGAAGAATGCAGTAATGTCTGGCCAAGAGTGATGGAACATTTCTCAAATTTTTTGTTCGTCAGGCTTGGAGAAATAACTCAGTGTTATTCTACCAACCAAAACCGAACAACATAATGTTGTTCGATCACCCTTGGCCGAACAACTCCAATGAAATTCTTTCTCTAAACCCGATATACATTTTAAAAAACACCAAATTCATATTCAAACTGCAAAGAAATTTACATATAAATTACTATCACAACACTAAACACTATTTGACATACAAATTACATTCTACAACACACCAAAATCATTGGCTTGGATTTGAGTCTTCTTCTTCCTTTCTCCCTTTTGTTCTTCCTCTCCTTTGCTGCCTAAGTTTTGTTTGGGTGGGGGGCACCGATTGTGTTAGGAGAGAGGAGGGTGGGTGGGTGGGTTGGAGTGGGGGGGGAGTGTATTGAATATTTTGGGTTTCAAACTAGGATAGTTTAGGAAGGGCAAAATAGGAAAACTAGGGGATGTATTAAGTTTTTTTTGATAAATTTAAAAATAAGGTGGGGGTGTCCTTAGAGGTTTGGGGGTGCAAATAACGTCACCCTTTTTTGTTTCAAAAGTTATGCACAACCAAGTAAGTTATAGACATCATAGTCATGAGAAGCACTGAAACCAAAAATTTGTGTTCCTCTAGCTATAGTCAAAATCATAAAAGAATGGACATGTTAGCTTACTAAGTTCTCGTCTTAGTGAATCAAAAAAGAAAGAAAAATTATCGTGTAAATTTGATGTTGACTTGTAAGAGACTATATAATACTTACATTCCTTAGGAAGGTAGTATATCTCTTGAAATGAAATTGGTTTGCTAGACAAAAGTTTTTACTTTTACCAACAAGCATAGGTCCGTCCAAGGTAGCTTAAGTCATTCATGCTAATCATCAACAAGACAACAACAACAAAACAACAAAAAGAATTTCCCATAGATTTGTGATTTTACTGTCGACAGCTTTCTGACAAGAATATGGCAAAAAGCAATTCTCTTTTATTAACAACATCAATATATATAGTTACATAGAACCCTCTAGAACTATTTACAAATAATATTGAGTAAAGGAAAAGGAAAAAGTCTACTTAATTTAGGGAACTAAATTCCTGCAATTGTATTAGGAGAAGGAGAATCAATTGTATTAGAAGAAGGAGAATCAATAGTTTCCTTATCACGCTCCCGCAAGATGGACGTTCCTTGGATAAGTCCAATCTTGGAGATAAGAGACTCAAACCGAGCACGAGAGAGTGGTTTAGTAAGAGCATCTGCCAGCTGATCCGTGCTTGAAACATGTTGCACACGAAGAGCATTGTTCTGAACTTGTTCCCGAACAAAATGAAAAGCAAGTGCAAGATGCTTCATCCGAGAATGGAAAACTGGATTGGCCGAATAATTTGTAGCACCAAGATTATCAGAATAAACAACAGGGGGCCGAGATTGGTGAATGCCAAGTTCGCATGGGTTTCTAATCCAAAGAACTTCCGCAGGGTAGCAGCAATAGCACGAAATTCGCAGAGGAACGAGAAATAGCCCTGTTTCTTGAGGACCAAGCAATCGAATTTCGCCAAGATAAACAATGAAGCCCGTGGTAGAAACATAGTCATCTTTGTCACCTGCCCAATCGGCATCACAAAAGGCATGAAGATCAAGAGGAGTGTGACGAAAGAGCTGAAGACCCATGTGCATAGTACCATGAAGATATCGCAATAAACTCTTAAGGGCAATCTAGTGGGATTCCTGAGGATGAGAAAGAAACTGAGCAAGCTTATTAACAGTGAAGGCAATATCTGGCCTTGTGAAAGACAAGTATTGAAGACCTCCCACAATAGCTCTAAACTCAGTGGGACTGCAAATGGGTGTGCGAGTAGCAGAAGAAAGCGTGGGATATGTGACCATGGGAGTGGGAGAGGGTTTAGAGTTGATCATATCATGACGAGTGAGAAGATCATGAATATACTTGGATTGAGAAAGAAGGAGGCCTTTGGCATTGGGAGTGACCTCAACACCCAAGAAGTAAGAGAGAGGTCCAAGATCTTTGAGTGAAAAACGGTTGGACAAAGTAGTGAGAAAAAAGGCAATGAATGTGTGAGACGGACCGGTGACAATGATGTCATCAACATAAACGAGAAGAAGAATGCAGTTCGAGGTTTTAGTATAAGTGAAAAGAGACGGATCGGAGATGGAAGGGGAGAACCCGAAAGTGAGAAGGAAGGATTTGAGCTTGGTGTACCAAGCCCTAGGGGCTTGTTTGAGCCCATAAATAGCCTTGGAGAGGCGACAAACATGAGAAGGGACAGTGGGATCTTCAAAACCAGGGGGTTGAGACATGTAAACTGTTTCATGAAGATTTCCTTGAAGGAAGGCATTATTTATGTCAAGTTGACGAAGTGACCAACCTTGAGTAAGAGCCAGGGAAAGAATGAGACGAAATGTGACAGGTTTGACAACCGGTCTGAAAGTGTCAGAATAATCAATGCCAGGTCGTTGATGAAATCCTTTAGCAACTAAGCGAGCTTTATATTTTTGAATTGAGTTGTTAGGATTGTATTTGATACGGTAAACCCATTTACTTCCGACAATGTTCGGAGATTCATGAAAAGGCACAAGGGACCATATGTTATTTTTAATGAGAGCATTATATTCCTCAAGCATGGCGGCACGCCAAAGGGGAGAGGAGAGGGCTTGTTTAATTGTCGTGGGAATACTGGATGGTGAGGATAAAGTGGAAATATTGGCATATTTGGGATTAGGCTTTTGGATATCGTTAGAGAGGCGAGTGGTGATAGTTCTGACGGGAATGGGTGGGGGGGAGGAATTGAGGATGGTTCGGGTAAAGGGGGGTTAGGGGCTGCAGGAGGCAGGTCGGACAAGGGAGGGGATGGAGTTGGTATGGTGACGGCAGGAGGGACAGGAGGAGGATTGGAGGGAGGAGCGGATATAGTGGTGATAGGAATGGTAGACGTGGGGATGGGATTTAGGACAGGAAGGGAGAAGGTGCACCATTGGTTAGAGGTAAGGAGAGGAGTTGTATGAGAGGATTTGGAGAGGGACGGATAGGGGAACTCAATTTCAACAAACTTGACATATCGAGATGTGTAGAGACGATTGATGGTGGGTTCAAGACAATAATAGGCATTTTGAGAGGTGAGTAGCCTATGAAGATGCAAGGGACGGATTTGGGTGCAAGTTTGTGTGGTGAGTAAGGACGAAGCCATGGATAGCAGAGACATCCAAAGCTACAAAGTTTGATGTAGTTTGGTGGAGTTTGAAAAAGATGAAGAAAAGGAGAGTCATTATTAAGTGTGGCAGTAGGCATGCGGTTAATGAGATAGGTGGCAGTGGTGAAGGCATGAGTCCAAAATTTGAGGGGGAGATTAGCATGTGTGAGAAGGGTGAGGCCGGTTTTAACAATGTGACGATGACGATGTTCGTCATAACCATTATGTTCAGGTGTGTGAGGAGGAGAAGTAAGATGGGAAATACCTTGCTGGATAAGAGAAGGGGTGAGTTTGAGATATTCGCCACCATTGTCAGAATAGACTTGAATTATAGGGCGAGAAAAATATTTTTCCACAATGGCTTTGAAACGAGAAAAGGTGGCAAAGGTATCGAATTTATGTTTCAATGGATAGATCCAAGTGCATTTCGTGTAGTGATCAACAAATATAACATAGTACTTGAAACCATCATATGAGAGAATAGGGGAAGTCCAAACATCAGAGAAAATAACATCAAGTGGAGCGGAAGACTTAAGAGTAGAAGTGGAAAACGGTAACTTATGACTTTTATTGATGTTGCAAGCATTACAATGAGAAGAACTAGATGTAATTAAAAGAGAAAATTGTCTATTTAAAAAAGAAATAAGAGGAGGAGACGGATGTCCTAGTCGATGATGCCAAGATTGAGTTGAGACTTTGGTGCAAGAATGAGCTTGTGGTATGGGCGGATGCCAAAGATAGACTCCATGATCAATAGTCCCTTGGAGGAGGATTTGATTGGTCGAGATATCCTTGAAAAAGAAAGAAGAAGATGAGAACTCAATGATAGCATTATTGTCTTTACAAAATTGAGAGACGGAAATAATGTTGCGAGAAATTAAGGGAACATGCAAAACATTTGTAAAGTGAAGAGTAGAAGAGGAAGTAGGGATAGAGAAGGAACCTATGTTAGAGATGGGGAGAGTAGAACCATCTCCAATTATAACTGAATCGTTGCCATCATAAGGATTATGGAGTGCTAGGTTGAAGAGATCATGGGTGAGGTGGTTGGTGGCTCCACTGTCAACGAGCCAAGGCATGGGAGGGCGAGGATTGGTGGTGGCGGTATTGTATGCTTGTGGGTGGGTATTGTTGGAGCGAGGTGGGCGTTGTGGGGGGGGGGGTGGTAGATGGGAAGGTTACATTGGGATAATCTCGCTTGAATTGGCGACATTGAGACAGAAAGTGACCAACGTAGCGACAATATTGGCACTTGCCTTTGTATTGGTTGGGGTTGGTGGGGCGTGGTTGAGGGGAGGTGGGGTTAGTTTGCAGTGGATGGGAGGTGGTGGGACGGGTAGAGAAGCGGGAGGGAGGGGTGTAAGTTTGGGCCATGTGGGCAGAAGCCGGAAGGGTGGGGAGAGATGGTTGTTGTTTAAGGGTGAGTTCATGGGTGATCAATTTTTCGTATAGGGCTTCAAAGGTAATGGTGGTGTCACGAGCACGAACGGAATCAATGATGGATTTGTAGGATTCATAGTCTAGGCCTTTGAGAATTTTAGAGATAATATCCTCAATATCCATGGGTTTGCCCATAAGAGCAAGTTTATCTGTGCATGTTTTGATGGAGTACATATATTCACTAATAGATTGTGATGTTTTGGTGATGTTGTCGAGTTGGTCTTTGAGTTGGAGGATATGTCCACGAGAAGGGTTTGCATAGGTAGATTTTAGAGTTTCCCATGCTGCTCGTGAGGTGGTGGCATTGTCAACAAGAGGGGAGACGCTATTATCAAGTGTGCCGAGTAAGGCTCCAAGGATGAGACGATCTTGGCGTTGCCAAGTAATGGCGGCGGGATTTGGGGCATCGTTGTTGTTAACTTTGATAGTTGCAGCGGGTATAGGGTGGGTACCATCAAGGTATTTTAGGAGATCAAGGCCAAAGAGAATAGATGAAATTTGGGATGACCACGAGAGATAGGTGAGAGGGGTTAAGATCTTACAGTGAGAGAGATTAACAAGAATAATAGGGGTATTGGGATCAGCTGAATTTGGGAGGGTAGAGGAATTGTTTGCTGCCATGGGGAGATTTTCGGCTGTTGGCAATGGAGGAGCCCAGAAGGAGAATAATTAATGCCCAGAAAGGTGATCAATTTTCTCTGATACCATGACAAGAATATGGCAAAAAGCAATTCTCTTTTATTAACAACATCAATATATATAGTTACATAGAACCCTCTAGAACTATTTACAAATAATATTGAGTAAAGGAAAAGGTAAAAGTCTACTTAATTTAGGGAACTAAATTTCTGCAATTGTATTAGGAGAAGGAGAATCAATTGTATTAGAAGAAGGAGAATCAATTGTATTAGAAGAAGGAGAATCAATAGTTTCCTTATCACTTTCAGCTCCCATCTATTAATCACTTTCAGCTCCCATCTATTAATGTGAAACAATTCATATAGTTGTATCCGCTCCTATGTCCTAACCATGGAATCATTTGTCAATTCCCTTTCCTAGCGTACGTCGTCAAATTGGAGTTGTAACAATATTGTTATAATACTAAAATTGATTGTAACATTATGACAGAGAATAGATATAGCTAGAAAAAGGTACGACTCTTTTCCAAAGGCTTTCACATTCATCTCTCTCTTAGAAATCTTGTTATTATCCCCCCCATGTCTGTCTTCTTTCCCAACACCCCCCAATTCCACCACCACCAATCCCGCCACCGCCGGAATCTAATTTCCACCGCCCATCATCGACAATGAGTCGTTTCGTTTATGTGATTCTTTTCATCCAAATAATGTTTACCGTAGTCACCATATCAATTGATGTCAACGAAGACTACCCAGATGAACGGTTTGCTTTACTTCAATTCCGGGAGTTGATGAATTCCAGTTCCAACTTACATGGGAAATGGACAGGCCCGCCTTGTTACTACAATCAAAGCCAGTGGGCTGGAATTGGTTGTGAGAATTGGCACGTGACTCAACTTGTCTTGGACGGAATACAACTCACTGGCTCCCTCCCACCTGCATTTCTTCTCAATATTACTTTCTTGAATAAGCTTAGCTTGAGCAACAATTCCATTTTTGGTGATCTCCCCAATCTCACCAATCTAGTCCACTTGGAATACGTATTCCTATCCCAGAACAACTTCTCGGGTCCAATTCCAGTGCATTATACTGATCTCCCAAAGCTGAAAAAACTAGAGCTTCAAGAAAATAAACTAGAGGGTCTAATCCCACCTTTTGATCAGCAATCTTTGACGGATTTCAATGTCTCTTATAATCATCTTTCCGGTTCCATTCCAGAGACAAGTGTCCTCGAAAGATTCCCAGAAAGCTCCTATGATCATAATTCGGGTTTGTGTGGAAGACCTTGGGCAATCCCGTGTCCAGTTTTGCCTCCTTTTCCACCCAATTCAACAGCTCCTTCCCCCAGTAGTACTCCATCAAAGGACAAGAGGCATCTCAAAGTGTGGAATATTGTTTTGATCGCAGCTGCAGCAGCACTTGTTCCAATCTCAGTCATGCTTATTTTCCTTTGTTATTATAGGAAAGTCTATGGGAAAGAAACTAAAGCAGAGAATCCTGCAGGTACGTAAATGCTCAAATTTGAACTCTTTGATTCCTTCCCCAAACCCGATTCTGGTTTGAAAGCGGGCCCCTTCATAAACGAGAAGGCTGGGAAGGGGAAGGGTACGGGGAAGAGGAGGAAACTGTCGAGGTTCTGAACTCGTCCATACCTATCTCAAGTACTTCACAAACTACAAATCATTTGGTGATACATTTTCTAGAAGCATTCTTTTTGCATCTCTTTTTCTTTTTCTGACCAAAAGAACAAAATTTCATTGAAAAAGATAGCTTCGCAAAGAAACTTTTATTAATGATCTTTCTACTTTTCTTCTTATCATCTGTAGGAATGGAATCGAAGGAGGGAATGGAAAAGAAAACCCATTGGTCAGAGAGTACAGATGATCCAGAAAGGATGGTGGAATTAGAATTTTTCAACAAGGATAGGCCAGTGTTTGATTTGGATGATTTGCTAAGGGCATCTGCCGAAGTTCTTGGGAAGGGCAAATTAGGCACAACATACAAGGCAATGCTAGAATCAGGTTCAGGAGTGGCTGTGAAGAGAGTGAAAGAGATGAACTCATTGAGCAAGAAGGAATTTGTCCAGCAAATGCAGTTGCTTGGCAAGTTAAGGCATCAAAATCTTGTAGAGATCATTTCTTTCTATTATTCCAAGGAGGAGAAACTGATTATCTATGAATTTGTTCCTCATGGGAGCTTGTTTGAGCTATTACATGGTTAGCTCTCTCTCTCTCTCTCTCTCTCTCTCTCTCTCTCTCTCTCTCTCTCTCTCTCTCTCTCTCTCTCTCACACACACACACACACAAACTATAGTTTTTACTCCATTTATCATAGTATACTCCCAACTATAAGGTTGTTTGGATGTGACTCAGATGTCATGGGTTCAAAGTACGGAAACAATCTTTTTACTTGCAAAGATAAGATTGCGTATATTAGACCCTTTCCAAGTCTCACAATGGCAAGAGCCTCGTGTGCATGCCACCTTTGATCATAATATACATTGACATTCTCTTAGTTTTCGTTTTCTTAATAATTGTTACAAAGAGAATATTGAATCAGTGAAATTGGGATTATGTACGTAGAAAACAGAGGAATGGGAAGAGTAACACTGGATTGGAGTACAAGGGTATCCATCATCAAAGATGTAGCAAAGGGTCTCTTTTTTTTACACCAATCTTTGTCTTCCCACAAGGTTCCTCATGGCAATCTCAAATCCTCCAATGTATTTATCCAGCGCGATGGATTCCGCTACAGCTACTCTAAGCTCTCTGACTTTGGCTTCTTGCCCCTGTTGCCATCTCGAAAATCATCCGAAAAGTTGGATATTGCAAAGTGCCCGGAATTTGTTCAAGGAAAGAAGCTGACTTACAAAGCCGACGTATATTGTTTCGGAGTTTTGCTGTTAGAGGTGATAACTGGGAAGATCCCAGGCGAAATATCGGGTAGTAGTAGCGTTGATGATCTCTCCCATTGGGTTAGGGAGGTTGTGAATAGTGATTGGACTATGGACATAGTCGATATGGAGATACTAGCCGAAAAAGAAGGGCATGATGACATGCTGAGGCTGACAGAGTTAGCTCTCGACTGTACAGATATGGTACCAGAGAAGCGGCCTAAGATGACTCAAGTGTTGACGAGGTTAGAAGAAATCCATCCCCAAGTCGGTCAATCAGTACAAAGTGATTGACTCCACAACACAGCTTACAAGCCTCCTGTAATTAGAGGTATGAGAAATGTCTAAACTATTCTATCAAGATTCAAAACGGAAAAAAGAATTGAGTTTATTAGCCCTGAGTAGAGTATTATAGTCCCTTGACATCTTGAAATTCTTCAACGGGCTATATATAATTGAAGATTTGTAGGTATTGTAATTTATAATTGTTTCCCGCCAATTCTTTTGAACAGTTTCTTGGTTGTGCTTATTTTTCTTTTCCTGAATGTATCTTTAATAGAGAAATGGAATTCAATCACCTTATATCGTAATAAAGATAGTACAGATAGTGCACCTTAACTTTCTTCTGGTTCTAGTACCTGATATTTTCTGTATATTGTATATAGCTGGGGTGGCATGTGTAACTTTCTCATGTTTAGGGGTCATTAGAAGAATTAGTGCTAATTGCCTTGCTATTCATATAACAAGGCAGTTAATTAGTTGTTAAGTGGTTTTTTGCACTAAAAGAGGATTTTTCAATTCAGTCTCCTCTCTCTGTAAATCAAGATTTCTGCAAGAGTGTAATCTCTCGTTTTTGATCATTCAATAAAGTCAATGAAGCAATTCAGTCTTATTCTTCAAAGATTAACATGGTATCAAAGCATTGTGGAACTGCTCGATCCTTGAACTGCTTCCGCACATTTGTTCAAGAGGTAATCCTCCCGTGTCTCTTTTCTCGTAAAATCCTTTTTCTTTCTTTGCCCTGTTTCTCGCAAATTGCTTCATCTTGATCCCTTTCTTTCCTTTCTTTTCTTTAAATCCTTCATGTCTGGGACTAATTCCTCAATTGAGAATCCCCGTACTCAAGATCTTGTTACTAATTCAAATACCACTAATTCAAATACCAACACAGTAGATGAATATGACTTACCTGAATCCACTTTGCAACTAAATTCGAGTCACCCATTGTTTCTTCATGCCAATGATCATCCAGGAATGACCCGGTGTCGATGTCTGAATGATTCTAATTTTTCTCAATGGAAAATTTCCATTATTATAGCCCTAACTGCTAAAAACAAGATTGGTTTGATAAATGGCTCCAACAAAAAACCCTCTCTTCAATCGAAGTACGTGAGTGCCTGGGAACGATGCAATAGCATGGTCATCTCATGGCTACTTAATTGTCAATCCGAGATTCGCAAGAGTGTGGTTTATTTTTCGGCTTGTGAGATTTGGGAAGACTTAATTGCTAGATACACTCAAAGTGACAATCCAAAAATATTCCAAGTTAGAAAAACTATCATGATGTGCACTCAAGGAAATTTGAGCATTAGTGCTTATTTCACTCGGTTTAGAGGACTCGGGATGAATTGACAAGTCTCCAAAGAAGTTCCTAAGTGTACATGTAATTGCACCTGTGGAGCATCAAGACTGCAAGAGGAATATGATCTGGTTACCAAGCTTACTCAGTTCCTTATGGGACTTAGTGAGAACTACACAGATGTGAGAGGCCAGATTTTGAGAATGACACCTCTCCCCTCCATCTCTAAGGTGTATCTATCTTTGGTTCAAGAAGAGGGTCAAAGAAAATGTGTCAATTCGCGAGCTCGAAGATGTCCCTACACCATGTTTGGTAAAGTGGAAGGTTACAATCAATCTGCAAACAAGTACCCTAAGGGCAAGAACTCTACAACTAACCAAGCCGGTTCTTCCAAAGGAAAATTTTTTGTGACTTTTGTCATGGGGATTCACACACCAAAGACAAATGTTTTTATATTAAAGGCTATCCTGAATGGCATGCTCTTTATGGAACAAAACCAGATCTGTCCAAAATGCCAAAGCACAAAGGGAAACCAAAGAACTCTTTCCCCGCCAACACCTCTAGTCCGCTACTATAACTCAAGATACACCCAAGACAAACAACAAAGAACATGTTCACACCGTAACAATATCAACAACTCCTCAACATCATCGCACTACCGGTACTAAAAATGTGAACTCGTGTTATATTTGACAATCCCGAGGATCACCTAGCGGTATGAAGAGTAATCTAAGTACTTTTATTGCTAGTCCCGTATGTTTATCTTCTTGCCATCTCACCGGTGATTGGATAATTGATCTTGGAGCAAGTGATCATATCACTAACTCTTTTGATCAGTTAATCAATCCTATTATCATAAACTCCTCTATCTATTTGCCTAATGGACAAACCTCAAAAATTACTCATAAAGGCACCGTTGCTTTATCAAAATCTATAATATTGAACAATGTCTATTATGTACCGATTTTCGTTCAACCTTGTCTCAGGCTGAAAATTTACCACTGACAGTAACTGTTGTCTAATCTTCTCCTCCAATATATGCATGTTACAGGGCCTGAATTCCCAGAAAACTATGGAGATTGGTAAACTTGTTGGTGGTGTGTATAAACTTGACATTGTTAAGCTTCAAAGTTCAGAAAAGCCTACATCTGTGTGTAATACTACATCTGTTTGTCAGACTAATTTTACTTCTTCTCCCACTATTAATAAAATGTATCTGTGGCACAAAAGACTTGGTCACATTCCTTTTCAGTCTATGAAATATATACCTTGTATTGAATGTTCTGTCAATCTCAAATCTCAAATATCCTGTGAAATATGTCATCTTGCTAGACAAACAAGGATCCCTTTCCCTTTAAGCACTTCCCACAGTCCTTGTATGTTTGATCTCATTCACTGTGATGTTTGGGGACCATATAGACAACAAACTTATGATGGATGTTCTTCTTTTCTTACCATAGTTGATGACTATTCTAGAGTTACTTGGACTTTCCTTTTAAAATCAAAAACTCAAGTGTGTCAAATTCTGCAATACTATTTAGCTATGGTTAATAACCAATTCAGAACTTCTGTCAAGCACATCAGATCTGACAATGGGACTGAGTTCTTCAACTCTAATGTCTCTTCTATGCTTTCTTCTCAAGGCATTCATCATCAAAGCACTGTGTTGACACACCTCAGGAGAATGGGAGGGCTGAAAGAAAACACAGGCACCTCCTTGAACTTGCTAGAGCCCTTAGGTTTCAAGCCAACCTTCCTATTAAATTCGGGGGATTGCTTACTCACCAACCTACCTTATTAACGAATTCCTAATTACGTCTTAAAGTTCAAGACACCTTTTGAAACTCTCTTTAAAACTCCTCCCAAGTATACTCATTTGAAGGTGCTTGGATGTTTGTGCTTTGTATCTACCCCCTCTCATAACAGGGATAAATTTGCCCCCAGAGCTAATAGGTGTGTGTTCATTGGTTATCCTTACAATAAAAAGGCCTATAAAGTGTTCAATTTATCTACTCAACAAGCTTTCTATAGCAGGGATGTTGTGTTTTATGAAAATGTTTTTCCTTTCAAGTCTGATGACTGCTCTGTGTCCAATAACAATCTTTTTCCTACTCAAATAAATGAACTTCTATGTGATGATGAGATTTCTTTGCATACTCCTGTTGATGACATATCTCTTACTACTAATCCTATCCCTCATGAGGAGTCTGGTACTCATAGACCTGTTTCTATTTCTTCCAGACCTCAAAGGACCAAAAATGTTCCCATAAAGTTTAAAGACTATATAGGATTACCTCAATCTCTTCAAAATACTTCTATAAATTCCTGTACTACTCCTTATCCTATATCCAAGTATGATTGTTACAACAATGTGTCTGGTTTTTGTGTATTCTTGGGAAAGTCTTTGATATCCTAGAAATGTAAAAAACAACCTACAGTGAGTAGGTCTTCTGCAGAGGCAGAGTATAGGAGCATGGCTAATGCCTGCTGTGAGGTGAAATGGCTAGTCTCTCTTCTAAAGGATTTCAAAGTTCAACCTGCTCTTCCAATACCTCTATTCTGTGACAATAAATCAGCTCTGCACATTGTTGCCAATCCAGTCTTCCATGAGAGGACAAAGCATATTGACTTGGATTGCCATATCATCAGGGAATTAATTCTTCAAGGGTTCATTGCTACCAAACATATCTCTACTTCAGAGCAACCAGCTGATCTTTTTACAAAGGCCTTGGGTTCGGCTCAGTTCTGTCATTTGCTCACCAAGTTGAGAGTCTTGAATTTATTCACTCCTCTCACCTTGAGGGGGGATAATAAAGATAGTACAGATAGTGCACCTTAACTTTCTTCTGGTTCTAGTACCTGATATTTTCTGTATATTGTATATAGCTGGGGTGGCATAACTTTCTCATGTTTAGGGGTCATTAGAAGAATTAGTGCTAATTGCCTTGCTATTCATATAACAAGGCAGTTAATTAGTTGTTAAGTGGTTTTTTGCACTAAAAGAGGATTTTTCAATTCAGTCTCCTCTCTCTGTAAATCAAGATTTCTGCAAGAGTGTAATCTCTCGTTTTTGATCATTCAATAAAGTCAATGAAGCAATTCAGTCTTATTCTTCAAAGATTAACATATCGAGTTTCTGGCTCTCTCTCTCTCTCACACACACACACACAACAAAATGAAACAGCAACCATTGACAAGTTCAAGACAGCATGATTTACAAAATTTAGTTTCATTGTTAAAGATGCCAACAGAGAAAGGAAGGATGAAAAGAAAACTCTGTATCATTCCTTCCATAATTGGGCGAAAAATGAGCTACATTCATACTTACAAAATTTAATGAAAACTGGGAAAACTTTCAACTTTCATCCTAGTAGACGGCGACTTTGGCAAGAAATGGTGTGATTAATGTTTCCAAACTCACTTCTTTCCAGCAGCCAACAAACATATAAAAGCAACAATACGACTACCTACCCCAGTAGCTACAAGATATATTAGACATTTATTCCAGTGATGAAGATCGTAGCCGTTTTGCATCAGTGCACCACACCGGGTCATAAACCACACTCCCGAGTAGCTGAAAAAGTGTAGCAGAAGAAACGTGATTATACAGCTTACAAAGTGAATCACAGGCTAGCATGGAGTATTTAGCAACAGAGAATTCAATCCGAGGAAACACAGCTCTAAAGCACCCTCTTCGCCACATTTGAACCAATCTCAATTGTCACCTTCGCCATCAATAAACTTACTATATAAGGTAGTGGGTGGCTATTCAAACTATTTTGATATTACGTAGATCTCAAAATGATTCCAGTAATACTCCAGTGGCACCTAACTTTGAGTTTTAAATTTCTCTCTTTGTTTTTTCTTGTTTCTCCCTTTTAGGTAGTGCTAAAACTTAAAAGACAAAATGATGTAGATCATGATCTAAAATCGACTCTAAATTAAAAACCCCTTGCATATGGAAAGATAGGAAAAAAAATTTTAAAAATAAAACAAAGGTACTCAACCATGGAGTGAAGGTAGAGCAATCTACGATATCAATGTCAAAAATGATAATGATTAGCAGGCATCAGTCAGCTAGGTTGGTACATCGGCAATGATTAGCTTTTTGGCCTTGAGGACAGTGTTGAAGCAAGGATTTTGTTGGAAAGGGGTCACGATTATTTATGGATGGAAAATTATATGATAAGATCTGAATGGGGTCAAAATAATATAATGTACAATTTTTACCTAAACCAAAGAGGGTCAAAATGGATAGAACTTTGTTTTACTAAACTGTAATTTTTCTAAAATTAAAGGTGGTAAAATGATATTTTGACTAACACTAAAGGGGGTCAAGTAATCCCCCTTCAGGGTGCGTGGCTTCAAGCAGAATGGGGGTTCAAATCACTCAAAAAAAAAAAGTTTCATTCTGTTGTCTTCCCCACTGGCCATTACGGTGCCCAACACTGCTACATAATGGCTATTCTCCATTACATAACAGTAACTGACTATCTTGTGATTTACAACTATGCCTGCAAGCAAAGACAAAATTAAAGGTTTGATCCCATTAAGTTCCAGTTTCCCTAAAATCTTAATTACTAGTTGGCATAAATATAGACTGTTTCAGCAGAGCAACATTTTTGCCGTGTGTGCAACATTTTTCCACTTAAACTGGACTATATATTGCTTCTTAAGGAAAGGGCTAAGAAGAACGAACTTTTTTGCATTTGCGATAATAAAGGCTTCCAAAGCCCACTTTGGATAACAATACTTCGCCAAATGCTTCCCGGCAGGATCATCTTTATTTTGACTTGCAATGAGAGTCAAAACTACAGGAAGAAGCACAGACCACTGCAAGGAAATATTATACTGTTAGAAGAAAATAAAGACCGAAAATAATTGTACCAGTTACCAGAGATTTGTGAAAGATAATGTACCAGTTGGGCTTGACCGAATTCAAGGAAAATCGCAAATGCATAGGCTATGCCGGTTACGCAGTATACGAGGCAGACCAAAACCAAGTAGTTGGATCCAAAACTTGATCTTGGATTGTTAAAAAAATAGAACATGGAAAGATAAACTAAGGGCTTGACAATTGTATTGAAGTGGTCTATTGTATCTTTGGATAGAAAATAAGCTAAAGCACTCATCCCGCTTGCATTTTCTCTCAAGTAGATTAATTTCTCCAAGGAAAATGATCTCAAAGCTGCAATCTTGCATAGAAGTGCTGCAACTCAGAAATTAAGACAAAATGAGCAATGGCTTCTATTTAAATAGCAATTAATGAAATCGCATTCACCATAATTTTTTAATAAAGATTGCGAAAACGCTTACTCCCTCCTTTCTATGCAAAGAATGACTCTCTATTTTGGGGTATTCCACACAGTGCTAGTTTGAAAAATTAAGCTACTAAAAATGTTGTGAGTTCCCTTATTTACACCTTACCATATAACACTTTAAGTAAAAGTAAAAAAAATCTTTTACAATCCTTAAAGTTAATGTTAATTTTAGAAAAGTATTGTAATTCGAAAATGTTGACTTTCACATGCGTACTCTTTGAGCAGAACAGAGGGAGTATTACACTTCATACATAAAATGATGGATTGATTTATAAGAGAGTTGAAAAAAAAAATAGACTTTATCTCCTTGCCAATGCAACAAGAAGTAAGTCAATTTCCTCATAATCCAATAAAAAGTCAACTCAATGTAGTCTTTTTCCCACTTACATACAGCAATGACGGTGTAAGTATAACCGGTAGCCCCGAATGTATCATCGCTCACTTTAGCCAAAGTTCCTAGGCATGCTCCGGCAATAAAAAGAATCAAATAGTCTGTTGCTTGTATTCTAGCTTCTCGTAGTCGCTGCAAGCCTACCCTGAAATTTTTTTAATCACATATTATTAAAGCAACTAATGCAAACAAGACAAGTTACGGCAATTGGCAGCCAAATCAACTAGCCAACTGAACCCTATGTACTAGACCTAGGGCTTCACAAAACGTGAGGCCTCAGGTTTTGATCCCTTCCCCCCCCCCCCTTAGAAAACAAAAAGAACCAGCCACCTACAAGACATTTACTATGAGTTTCAAAATAAATCTAGAGTTGTTACCTGGAAAGGAAATATCTATACTGTGTGAACCAACCAGGAGTTTCTCGGTTAGATAAGTCACCAGAGCTTAAGAAATTGTGCTCTAAATAATCTCGCTTAAGCTCAACACTATGCTTCATATCCTGCCACAACTCTCCAGCAAAAGATTGTTCGATAGCTTCAACCGGAGTTGGATTCACACCCGCTGAGGATGTCCCAATTTGATCCAAATACTGCATCATGTCTGGAGGGACCGTGTACCCGTTGTGAAGCATCCATCTGACAGGAAGTTGTTGAACAGTCACACCTGCACCTGGTTTGACTATACCCTCAAGTATGTCAATTAAATGGTCGGGAGGATTTACACGTTCTGGTACAGTGATTCCTATGCCTGCAAAGTATTCTTCAACTTTCTTTACAGGTCCATGGTATACAGTAAGACCACCTTTGGCAAGAAGTATCAAGTCATCAAACATCTTGTACAAGGAGTAGCTGAAGAAGTCAAGAGATCAGTCATTGCCAAATCAGAGTTAAAGAAAAGGGAAAAGGGTAATTTCGTCTAACAAGATCGGGTGATTAACACACGACACAGTACTCTAACTTGCTTGAATTTCCATTCTATCAAAAGTACAAGAAAACTCTTAGCTTATAGCTACTAAAGAATTACAATTACTGATACGAGAACTGGACAAGAGTTGAAGTAACAAAAATTGACACTTACTCTCATGAAAGAAAAGCTAAATAACAAGAAATTTGTATTTCCCAATAGTGCTTTTTTGGACCAAAAAAGGGACATTGATTGTAAAATATTGTTGGACTTATGGTCTTAGCTTAGTTTTAAAGTCAATCATAGTTGCTCAATATATTTATTATGTCCTAACACATGTTGTCTTATGGAAAATGAGCTGCTTCTATGTGTTGTATCAAATTTCTTACAATAACATCCACATGATTGTGAGAGAGAGAGAGAGAGAGAGAGAGAGAGAGAGAGAGAGAGAGAGAGGAGAGGAGACTGTCAGTGCCAACCTTGGTTGGTGAACGACCATGCTGATGTTAACTCCTTCAAGAGCTTCACGTCGAAGAGCTCTAAGGAGCAAGCTGGAAGATGAACTGTCCAAACCAGAAGTGGGCTCATCCAAGATCAGGAGTGAAGGTTCCATGACCATTTCCACTCCAACATTAACTCGTTTCCTCTGGCCACCAGAGATTCCTCGCTTCTCAACTGTCCCAACCAGGGAATCCCTCACTCCTTGCAGCCCTAACGAATCGATAACTCTTTCAACTATAAGAACTTTATCAGCTTTTGGCATGTCCGCAGATAGTCTCCATTTTGTAGGATTTTCAGCAGAGATAGAGAGAGAGAGAGAGAGAGAGAGAGAGAGAGAGAGAAATCAGTTCATGAGTGCAAAAAAGTAGATACTATAATCAATGATCTTAAAAGGAGTTACAGGCTGCTTTAACCTTGCATACCTGCAGCGTGCACTGAACCTCAGGTTCTCTTCTACTGTTAAGTTTCCATGCACAATATCATCTTGCGGCACAAACCCAATAATTTTCTTGTACGCGTGGATAGATTCAACTCTTCCATTTATAAGAATCGAACCCGTCATAGTGCATCCTCTTATTTTTCCGGCGAGAGCAGAGAGAAAAGTAGTTTTTCCGGCTCCAGAGGGACCCATTACAGCAGAAATTCGACCCGGCATAAGTTTCCCACTAACAGACCTCATTAAATGTTTGTTCTTCCCTTTGAGAGTTAAGGTTAGATCATTGAAAGCAACCTCAATCCTAGGCCTTTTCCTGACATCCTCCTCGTCTGTGTCTCTAGCCATCGAGATTACTCCAGAAAAGGTCAAGTTCTTATTCTTCTCCTCCATTGCTTTCTCTTTCTCAAGTTGACCGTATGCATACTTAAATATTTGGCTCTTAGTATGCAACTCCTTTTTAGCCTTGGGCATTTGCTTCTTAATATTTTTATCCCCAATCTCCAAATTGAAGCCTTCGTTACTATCTGGATTATCATTGATTGAATGCATCATTTTTGTAAGGTTATTTTCCTTTTTCTTTGCTTGTGCTGAAGGAGGTAATGGAAGCTTTGAATCTGATTGCTTTGCAGTAGGCTTCTTGGAAAAAGTTCTTGAAAATTGTTGTTGTAAGCCTGTAGCTCGTTTCTTGGCAATATCCTTTGCTGACTTCCACCTTTCCCTTGCTTGTGCGGTTTCCCGAGCATACTTTGCTGCAGCTTCCCTGGACTTTGCCTGTCTTTCATATCGAGTTGAGATGACTTGGTCCGAACAATTATAAATGATGATGAGTACAACAGTCAAAGCAACCTACGTAGACAAGTGTAAGTCATCAGCTTTAGTGGTAATAGCTGAAACCAAGAAACTTCTGAGCACAGGAGTCCAGGAGGTGAATTGAATCTTACATGCACGGGGCATGGGGGAGCAAATGTTAGCTCAATATTGAAGTCTTTTTCTTTTTACCTAATACTAGATAAGCAACGACTTACTATGAGCAAGATCCCAAAAAAATGCATATTAGGAATTGCCGTGTTTGCATTGCAAGTACTCAACTTGAAGCACACTGCAAAATGGTTAGCCAACAGTTAAATGCTATAGCAAACATCTGCATTCTATTATCAAATGCCGCACTTCATCGTAAGTCTATCATTCTCTATTTATCTAGAGTTCTTGTGTCTATTAAAATGTCTTCAACTAGTAACAATTTTCATACCCACTGATTCATTTAACTTTTCAGTCCTCAAAGGCCACGGGATAAAAAGAACTTACATTTCTGCTCTGTAGAGCCCATCCTGCAATAGTGTCTGAAATTGCATAAAAGTAAAAAATGTTACAAAATCCAGATCAGAAGCACCAAAACATCATATCATTTTCATCAAATAGAGTACCAAACTAGACACAATGAGCAAATCTTAACTGTCAGACTGCCCTTTTTTCAGACCTACTTTCAGGTTGTAAGCATAAAAAACTGCAGACTTGGGTTAAATCAATACCCTGGAGAACACGATCTCTTCTGAATAGGTGTTGGACAATATGATCCTGGCGAACAGAATAGCTCCGTGCCCAAAGTTGATGGGCCCCACATATCAGCTCCACCACAAGTATGATTTGGCTTTCCAGGAGGTAGCTGGTAGTGGTATCTGCAAATTTTCTAGACCCATATATGTCTTAATGGATCACATACACCACACCAGGTCTAGGAAAGATAATGAAAACATAGAAATCAAGGTAGGATATGAACTTACGGATCACATACGCCAGTAGTTTTATTGAGTTTTGCGCGTGGACAGTATGATCCTAAGGGGCATGCTTCAATCATAAAAGTCACATGTAAGTTTACAGAAAATTTTTAAATCACTCGAAGCTGCTACATTGCACTTACGTATCATGCAAGTGAGACCCTGAGGGCAGAAAAAGCCTTCACAACAAGGTTGACTGTCAACCGTCCGAGCAGGTATCTCCTTGGCATTTTTTAAGTCAACTTTCTGATTTTGACCAACGCTACAAGCCCATCCTGGCTCACATCCGGCAGCCCAAGAGGTCAAGTTACAGTTTTTGTTGGGTTTTAAGAAATGAGATTTTGTTTCTTCTTTTTTTTCATTAAAACTATTGAAGTAGAACTTAAGCTCTGCTGCTGTGCACAGTCGTTGTGAGAGATCTGCCAATTTCAACAATATATCGTCATGAACATTGTCAGAACAGAAACAAAGCAGAGCAGCAGACGCAATGAGAAAATCAACAAACATAAAGCAACATAATAATAATAATAATGTGAATAACTGCACTGAGCTTTTCTGTTTGTCCTCTGAATTTCTTAGTCTTATCATGTATGAACACTCATCTGACTATAAAATACTCAAAATTTTACTTGTTCCTTTCCTTTTCCGTTAAGTATGCCATATAATGCTTAGACCAAATATGTGAAAGCGTAAATTGTGCATGACATCACATAATCACAATGACGTAAACAGATGGTACCTTTCGTCTCTTTAACACAATTACTCAAAAATGTAGTGTCCTTTGAGAAGTTGAAGGCTCCATTGAAGTCAGCATCCCTAACGTAATTTGCAGAAAACTAAGCAATAAGTATATTGAAATTATGACCAATCCAATAAAAAACAGAAAGATAATCATGCAGTTTACTCACACATCCAGGATACAATAGCCAAGTGCCTTGGATATATCCTTCTTGTATGTTGCACTAATATTCGCAAATTGGTTAGATATAAGGGATGAAACAATAGTTTTAGTATACTCATCCCCACCCGCACAATGAACGCATGGCCAATATCCCAAAACAAAAATGAGAAACAAGTATGGAACCCAAGAGGCAATGATCCTCTCTCTACTCATTTCAATCACTCAAAATCATCCAATGTAGCAAGTACTCACAATACCTAATCACCAATTAAAATTTGGGACTCAACCCAACAGTGAATTACCAATAACAATCAACAAAAATCAGAAACAATAACAATATGGAACCTGATCCTATCTCCACTCATTTCAATCACTCAAAATCATCCAATATACTGAACCCAGAATAGTCAAAAAGCAATTTCAAAATTTGGGACTCTACCCAATTAGTAAAAATATCAAAATTGATGAACAAAAATTTGGAAACTATACGTCACCAAATACGCAATGATCCTATCTTCACTCGCTTCGAACACTTGAAGCTCTCCAACTCACCCTACAACGAAACCCACAATACCCAAGAAGCAATTCAAATTTGGGACTAAACCTAATAGCTAACGTATCAAAATTGATCCCCCAAAAACAATAACAAAAAATATCAAAAATTAAATGGAACCCAATGGGCAATGATCCTCTCTCCACTCATTAAAATCACTCAAAGCTCTCAACTCAAAATTTGGGACTCAACCCAATTGGCAAAAATATCAATCACCAAAACTCGCAAACTTACTAGACAATGATCCCATCTCCACTCAAACTCTATCACTCGGAGCTTCTCCAATTCACCCTACAACGAATATCCGAAAATACCCAATTAAGCAATTTTATTTAAAAAAAAAAAGAGCATTAACTAATATGGGAATGGTGATGAACCCAGCTTTTGATTAACCAGGTTCTTTGAAAAAGAGGAATGTTTTGGCAAGAAAAATGAACAACAATGGAGGAGGAATAGGTAGGAGGGAGTTGCAGGAGCCGAAAAGGAGAAGCGTTTTTTGGGGGTGGAGGAGGCAAAGAGGATTCTTGGATTGGGAAAGGGAGGTCTGCATGGTTTTTGGATGAAGAAATGGCGCGGAGAGATAAAAGGCGAAATCCAAGGGACGCATTTTGGATTGGAGGTTGGATTGATAGCGGGCAACATGCATTAACATGTTTAATGTCAGTTTACGAGAAAGATATGTCACAAACAACTTGTAGGTTGGACTCATCTTGGGTAGCCAAACCTGTCCTGTCCGTCCCACCTCTAATTCTGAAATCTTATACCCCATCAGTCCTTAAATTATTATCTTGTTTAACTCGACACACAAATTAAGAAAAAATAATGAATTAATTCTATCATTAGTCTCTCGACTATAGTCTATTTCACCAGTAGTCTCTTAACAAATTTTTTTCAAATTTCAGTCCCAAAAGTATCAAAAAGTCATGCAGCTAGTCCTTTTGATGAATGTCTTTAGTAAAATTCCGTTAAGTAGTCTATGTGTCTCCCACGTGCATTTGAGTAAGGGCACAATTAATTTTACAAGCCCCACTTTACTAACTCATCTTCAACCTCTGACGGAAATAGAAGAAGGACCACCCAACGATTCGGAAGAAGACCGCTCGTGCTTCCTCTCCTTGAAGAAGTCTTTCCGATCCCAAGGCAATGGCTCCAACGGCATCAAATAAATCCTCACCTCTTCTATATCGCATTAAGGCAACTTCCGTCTCCTCTTCACAATCACCAAAAATCCTACACAAAAAGTTAATCCCGTAGCTTCTAGGGTTTTCGAAACCAGATCGAAGGAATCAAAATCACAGCTCCGTAGCCATAAATTAGGGTTTTCCTTAATTGACTATTAAAGAATCGTCGGTTGGCTTCAGCTAAGGAAAATCACAGCTCCGTAGCTATAAATTAGGGTTTTCTATTTAGTTGGAGGGAAAATTAGGGTTGAGAAATTTAGGTGAAATTGGGGGGAATGAACGTGAGAAACATGAAGTGATTTAATTATTAGTTTTCGTCTATTTTTCAAATTGAGTCTTCTGCACTGACTCTTTACTGGATGGAGGCGAGCTCGAAAACTGTGTCACAAAGCTTTTTGGCTATGGTTTGGTGGATTCGTTGATGACGAAGTTGAGGAGACTTCACTTGAGGGTTGATTGGGTGGAGGGAGAGTGAAGGATAGAGACAGGTGTCATCACCGGTGAAGAGCTTATGGAGAAGGATGGCGGACATGGCGGAAGAGCAGTGGGTGAAAAAAACCCAACTAACCAAACACCTACCCAAGAGAGAGAGAGACGAAAATCAAGCTTGAACATGCCCTAAATCCACTGAAAATCTGGCCACTGAGATCATTGAAGGAGAAATCAAGAAGAGAGAGAAGGGGAATTGGTGCAAATAGAGGATGAAATTGGGCCTGTGAAACTGTTGTGAAGGCGGGATTGAAGCTGTGGAGAGAGTAGAGATGTTAAACGGGCTAGCCCTAGCGGTTTCGGGTCAGCCCTAACGGGTTGTGGCCCTAACGGGCCATGGGTTAAACGGTCCAATTTTTTCGGGCCACTAATATTGCAAATCTAACCCTAACCCTAGCGGGTTTCGGGCTAAACGGGCCATTATCGGGCCACGATTAAAGATATAATATAACAATATTTTGAAATAGTTAATCGATAAATCATTCATAACTTTGATAGTTTCTTATGTTTTCAAAAGAAATATAAACTAGATATTTTTTTACATCAATGTCTTATAATTTCCAACTTGTTATTCTCAAAATAAATAATGTAATAGCATTACTAAACAGTTATTTCCAAAAATTTTGTTTATATTTTAGTATTTATTCACAAGTACACAAAAAAAACCTGTAGTGCAAATGATAAATGTGTTTGATTTTGGATTAAAGGTTGTAGGTTTTATTTTCATGGTGATTATTTTACATATCTCCTAAACTTTTTACGGCCTAATTAATATTACGCGGGCTGGCGGGCCAACCCTAAAACCTGACGGGCTAACCCTAACGGGTCGCGGGTTAAACGGGCTAGCCCTAAAAAGCCCTGATTTTAAACGGGTCAAAAATATTGAACCCTAACCCTGTTTTTTTCGGTTTAAACGGGCCAACCCTACGGGCCGTGGCCCTTTTAACATCTATAGGAGAGAGTGAGAGATCTCGC
The DNA here is from genome assembly GCA_016624345.1 of Platycodon grandiflorus. NCBI lineage: Eukaryota > Viridiplantae > Streptophyta > Magnoliopsida > Asterales > Campanulaceae > Platycodon > Platycodon grandiflorus. Next base: position 50,361,712 of record CM028363.1, read on the forward strand.
TGGAGAAGACGGGCTAGGAGCGAGGGTTGAAGACGAAGTTGTCTTCTAATTTTTAAATGCATCGTAAAAAGTTTGTTGTAACACCCGCTTCATTTGCATCTTACACGTCATTCATATCGTTCACGATTATTACACGTGTCACTTTGAATAACACTATGAACATTTCTTGAGCATATTACATATGACATATAGCATGTTCGTGTTGCATTCCATGTGTTTTATATGCTTTAAAATCATTGCTTAATTCTTGTAAATGATTGTGCTCGAGATGCATTGAATCCCCAGCGTCGTTTTTGGACTTTTCGAGAACCTTTCTCGAGTGTTTAGGGCCTTCCCTTAAACTTAGGGTCATTTCGGAAGTGTTTCGGGGTTTTTCGGAGAGTTCGTAGCCACTGGACCCAAAGCGATCGCCCTGTAGAGAGGAAAAGCGATCGCCCTTGAACCAGGGTCCAGAGCGATCGCCCTGTCAATGAACAAAGCGATCACTCTTTGCCCAGAAAATAAAGCGATCGCCCTGTTATGGGCAAAGCGATCGCTTTGCGCCCTGCACTGCTCACCCGGGAAATTTTTATCTTATCTCAATAAAGTTTTGATTGGCCCTTGTTATGCCACGTCACCAAGCTGAATTCTCCCTTCTCTCAGCCACTTAAAGCACCCAAGGAGAGTACTCAACACTCTCATTCCATTCCTCAAACACCATAGCACATAGAGAAAGAATATAGAGTGAATAGTGAGGGTTTAGAGAGAAAAGTGGAGATATCTTGGGATTTTGGAGGAATCTCAACGATCCGAACACACCATTACGAAGGCCTTGACTAGGAGAAGCTTTCCTACCGATTAGATTTCATCTCCTTCCATCTTTTTCGACAAGAGGTAAGCTACTATCCCCTCTTCTTCTTGTTTTATGTCTCATATGACATTCTAGACTTCAAATGTGTGAAGTTACCATGTTAGAATTGTGAACGTATGATTTTTACCATGAAATGTAGTTGTGGACTTGTGAATAATGTTATAACTTGTAATATGATGTTGGGAACTCAAAATTGGGTGTTAATGTGCTAGGATTAAAGTGCAAGACCACTTTCGTAACTCGACATCACTAGTAACCTAAAATGACTCTAACGGAGTCGGTTAGGGTTTGATAATGAATGTGACCACGTGTGTGTTTTGTGAGCTCTTTGGATACCCGAGAGACTCGTTGGGTGATTGGTTACACGTTACACGTTTAACGGTATTGTGATAAACTTGGTTTTGGTGTGTATGGCTATGTGTAGTAGAATCATTAGCGTACATTACATGTTGTTATGGTGGTCGTTATACTCCCTACTTTGGAGTATGACACTTTTTATTTAACGTTAAGTAAACATCTACTTGAACATTTGATTAATAAGGTTAATGTGTCGAGTAAACATCTACTTGAGCATTTGTTAAGTCCATGGCATATTTGTTGGAGGTGTATTGACGCTCGGTTATTGCGTGAGCCGGGACTACGTAATAACCGAAGGCCAATACACTGGGCCTCGCCCTACCGTTGGCCATGATAGGGGTTATAGCGCTAAGTGTTGTACGGAATAAACGTGACCTTGGTAAGTTATACCGTGATTATTTCTCGGGTCGTGGGGACCGAGTCTTCACGTCGACGTGAATACGGGAAACGGTTCACTATGATTCTTGGTTATTGGTTCGATGATCGAGTACGACATCAACGGTTCCTACATTGGTATTATTGGTTGGTTGGTTGGAAGTTTGTATGTCGGAAGTGTACCTCGACGGTATCCTTTTATACATGTTTACATAATGCTCCTACGTGAGATGCATGCTATGTGACGTATGGTTATGAGATACTTGCCTTTTATGATGTTTGAGATTATTTCGTTATGTCAATCCTGTGATATTTGATTCTTATTACTGTTCACATCTCGCATGCCATATTGTTGCATTAGTAGCTTATTGAGTTTTATAACTCACCCCGTCCATTGTTTATTTATTTTCCTTAGATCCTGAACCGGCGAGGAACCCACAGTGATTTTGCGTCATTTGGAGTTTTGCGACAGTCATTCTTTTGGGTAGTGCGCCTCGAGCCTTGGTATTTTATTTTGGTGAGGACGAGGGCATACATGTTACTTAAACAATGTAAAGTTGGGTAGACGTACCGCACTTGATGTTTCATTCATATTCTTTTGTAGATGCTGACATGGTAGTCAGGCTTTGTAAATGTTGTTAACTCTTTTATTCCGCGCACTCTGTTAATGTTATATGTTCATTCTGAGCTCCGTAGCTCGTGGGTTTATTGGTTAGCTCATGTGTTTTTCTCCGGCTTTTGCATGGCCGTGAAGTGATGTTTTGTTTTTAAAATGATTATACACTTGCATTACAGGGTTTTTGCACGAAAAGTGATTTTAAATTATGCATTTTGTGTCCCGTTGTTGTAATTAGTATAGATTTGCTTGTATCCATAACCTAAGTCTAAATCAAGGTGACTAATGGGCCTGCGTGTCTGTTAGAGTGGCAACTTGTACTTAGACATAGCTTGAATAGCCTAGGGTTACTTTTGTAATTAGCCTTGAAGAAGATAGCCTGTAGAACATCTGTCGTCCTCTGCACAACAGCCGAAGTGATCATCAGCAGAGTCCATCAAGACATCGGACGAGTTCGTCTCAGCCAAGCTTCATCAGCCAAGTTGTAGACCCCAAGAACGTCCGATAGAGAACTGCCGAAGACATGTCTTGATTTGAAGCTTTCATTGACTTCGATACAACGTTAACCTGCAAAACACATTCAATGAAGCTTTCCATTCTTGGCATACAACTCAGAAAAGGACATTCTGCCTGCAAACGCAGTCTACCTATTTTTGGCAAAGTGTCAGGAGACAGACTGTAAGTTGCAGAATCACCTATCAGAGATCAACAACACCATTAGAGCATTGAATGCTCTTAAATTCAAATTGTGCAAGTGATGAAGATCTCCAACGGCTCCAAGACTTCCCCTGCATATAAAAGGAGACTTCATTGCATCATTTAACAACCTTCAACAATTACAACTCTGAATCTTCTTCTTCTTCTTCAAGTGCATTAAAGCTTAAATGTCCTATCTGTAAATCATTCTTTGAAGAGCTTCACACTAAGACGATCAGTCCATAAAAGCTCTTCATTGATTGCAACACCTAGCATTCATAGCTCACGAGAATTTATATCTTATAGATATCAATTCTCCCACAAACACTGGTCAACAAAATTTTTGTACACAATCCATTAGAGATTTATTTTGTAAAGCTTCTAGTGAAAAACTTAGTACACAATTTTCAAATCCAAAGTTGACCACTTTGGTTGTGGACGTAGCACTTATTTATAAATGTGAACCATATTAAATACCTTGTCTATTTCTGTGTGACTGTGAATTGCTGTTGTTGTTTAAATTTCCAGATTTCCATACTTTTGAGAACTGCTGATCTTGTCCTGTGAAGATCAGCCATTCTCAACTTGTCCTATACTTCACTACTCTTCCGCCTGCAAAACTTTCTAACTTAAGTGAAGTAGATTTTTGAATCAATTTCAAAAATTGGACATAGGCTATTCAACCCCCTTCTAGCCTATATTGAGCACCCTGAGACCTAACACCCGTCTCACGAACCGGACGAGATTCCACGTAGGATTTCTCGGGTCGGGGCGTGACATTTGTAGATCTAGTATCAAAAATGGTGGGTGGTGGAAAGGGAGGTTGGTGGTAGGGGTGGGGTTAGATAATGTTTATGCAAAGAGCAGATTGCCTTGGGGTTTGGTGCAAATTGGGTCTGTATTTGAGTACATGAATCAAAATTCAGTTTTGGGTTGCCAAATTTGGATAACAACATCTTTTACACACAATTGCTTGGTGGTGGAGGATGGAGGTGATAGGAAGGGGAAGATGAACTGGGTTTTGTTCATTCACCTACCTTTTCTCTATTATAGAGAGGTACGCGAAATTTCATTCAAGCCCTTAACCAAATACACGTGCGAGGCACATGATTGACTTAACAGAATTTTACTAACGGCATCCATCAAAATGACTAGCTGCGTAACTTTTTGATAATCTTGGGACTGAATTTTGAAAAAAAATAGTTAAGAGACTACTGGTGGAATAGTCCATAGTCGAGGGACTAATGGTGTAATTAACCCAAAAATAATTGACTTAAGTATAAATATTGATATAGTGTGTAGTTTCCTTTAATACACATCTGTATATGGCTCATAATTAAAGTAGAGAGAAAATGTAAAGATAAAATGGTAAAAGTGATTTCCTGAAAAAGAAAGTTTCAAACAAGACAATTTTTAGGGACAAACAAAAAAGAAAAATAAGACAATAATTTAGGGACGGAGGGTGTATAAACATACGTGTCAGTACATTAATGACATGCATTCACTGATCAACAACAAAGAAAAATCAATTTTATTTGAGAAAAGAAAAAAAAATTAAAAAAAGGTTCTTCTTTTATGAATCCTTGGATACATATCATTAGTGGAAGTGGCGAAGCCCCAATAATTGATGTCAAAAGTGATTTTGATTTTGTTGGAATGATACGTGTGAGCTAATGAGTTGGGTAGTGAATGGTGTTACTCAGTTGTGGACACCTAGCTCGATCACCTCACCTAAGACCAAACCAAGAGAACACATGTGAGCCGGAGCCGAGAGGTTGTCTTGCTCAAACTCTCCAGTCTGAGAATCAATGAACAACTAACAAGCATTTTTAGACGGTCTATGACCGGAAAGCTCTAACCCGGACGTCTTGATGGAACTTGAGAGCTTTAGTGCTCAACAAAGAGAGATAAAAAGGGGGAGAGCAAAAGGGAAATTTAGAAGAGAAGATAGAGAGTTGTGACGAGAGAGAGAGAGAGAGGACTCACCAACAAGGTATTTATAATCCTAGCTGGGGAGCAAAGTAGCAGGTTGTCTATGAGGTGGACCAATAGAATTGTTTATCTACATTGGGAAAGACAAGGATTTGGTGGTTATAGTGAAGATTAGTGTTTGTGAGGTGGACCAATAGGATCTTTTATGTACACCAAGACCACTAGGGAGGATAGGGATTAGGTGGTTATGGTGAAGATTAGTTCCGGTTAGCGGATCTTCACTACAATCCTTGAGTTCCGTGTGCCTTAACCATGTCTGACAATTAGGACAGATTTGCTTCTATGTACTTGAGTGGTCGGGAAAGCTAGGTCTGTCTTCCCTAGCTCGGCCTCCCCTAGATCGGCTACCCTCTGGCTGCTTAAAGATGCTTGCTCCCACGATCTGCTGACAAGTGGCATGTGGGTTCGAGGAATATTTTTAAAGATTTCATCAGGCCCCATTACTAACCATTAGAGCTGTCAAAATGGTTTTAGCCCGTTGGGCCAGCCCGGACCGCCACATAAAATAGGCGGGTTGGGTTGGCAAAATATGAGACCATTTATAAACGGGTTAAACGGGCTGAGCCCGCGCGGGTTGCGGGTTGGGTTGATACATTGTTCTCTTCTCTTGAAAATCCCCCATTGAAAAAAAAAAGAAAAAAAAAAGCAGCAAATAGAAATGATGAATAGTAGTTAGATTTGTTAGTTGAGATGATAAATATTTAATTTTTAGAGGGTTGTATAGAGAATGCTTGTTGAAGTAGATTTATTTTTAGAATGTTGAAAAAGTAAAACTTGAACGAAAAACGAGATATTTAGAGTGTAATATAGAGATGTATTGTTGTGGATGCTCTTAGCTTGATAGGTTAAATTGGTATCGTGACTGAAAGTACATTGGTTTTAGGGAATTGAAATAAACGGGATATGTTGGTTAGAAATGTATTTATCCCATTTAAATGCTTAAATTTGAGTTCCAGATTTCAAGTGATAATGTTCAATTTCATTGGGGGGGGGTACTGTATTATTTTATTATGCTTTATAAGAGCATCCACAATGCTCAATAGTCAATTCTTGAGCAATTCTTGAGCAAGATAAAAGAATGGCTCCCCATTAGGAGCAATTCCTCAAAATTCTTCAAAAGTCATTCCTGGAGAAAAATTAGGGGTGAGCAGACCGGCCCATCGGCCCGTCAAGCCCGCAGAGCCCGCCAATGCCCAGCCCGCAAAGCTCGTGCCCGTGGGCTAGTACATAGTGCTGGGCCTTAGATAAGTGAAAGCCCGCAGTCTCGGGCATGGACTGGGCTCTCCAATCCTTCCTGCCCGTTAAGCCCAGCCCGACCCATCTCTTACTAAAATTACGTCGTTTTATAGTAAGTATATATAAAGTGTAATTCTTTTTGGTTGTTATAATAATAAAGTTTCAATAGTTAGATTTTTTTGGTACTGTTTATTAATTTATTGTAATTATTTTGATCCACTTCAATGTTAAATCGGCATAGTTTTGAAAAAGTATAAGTTAGGTGCAATAGTTGATTTTGATTTTTGGAGTAAATATTTATAAATTGTGTATGTTTGACCTTTACTTGTGTCCATCAATTAGATTGGGATGAAGAAACACTTGAAATTTGACCTGTTGTTTTATTTTTCTTTTGTTCTTCATAGTTCATATTACATAATAAAATGTTTGAGTTGAAAAAGAGAGTAATAAATTGTTGAGTAAACTGTCTTGTTTTTTGTTTTTGTCTTAAATGATTTATTTGTGTTTTGTTTTGTTTTTTTTTTTCAGAGATGGATTGATGGGCTAAAAATAATTTAAAGCCCAAATTTTAATAGGTATAAAATTTTTAAAATAAAACATTTAATTTATAAGCCCGCTAAGCCCGAGCCCGCCTAATGCCCGTTTAAACCCCGTTGATTTACGCCCGCACAAAACCAACTATATTGGGCTTTTGAAATTGAAGCCCGCAACTAAATAGGCTTATACCAGGCTTTGCCAAACCCGCGGACTTTGGGCCGTGCACACCCTAAGAGATTCTTGCAGAGGATGAAATAAGAATTTTGGGGAAAAAGAAAAGGCTAACCGCACGCTAGAAGGTGAGAGGTACGCCTGCCTTGTATTGGGTGTATGCGTTTCACGCGCAAGTAGGAGCGTGAGAACCCATTTGACCGCTGCCCCCACCATGTCGGCCACTTTCCAAGCTTTTTCTTTTTTCTAAATCTGAACGTTTGTTGTTTCCTTTTCTTTTTTTTTTTTCTAAATCTGACTGTTTGTTGATTTATTCTTTTTATTTTTATTTTTAAAACGACCTTCTTTTTGCAAAAAGTATCCATTTAAAAACGGATTATAAATGAATTATAATTATAATTATAAACGGATTAATTTATTTATAAAAAAAACTTAATATGTAGAATATTAATTAAAATTATAAATAATTTAATTTATTTATACGAAATATTTGAATATGCAATATATTAATTAAAGCAAAATAATTAATTTGTTTAAAAAGTATAAAAATAAAAAGTAGTGTAAATAAAGTGGATGATTAGGTAGTGGGACCCATATAAAAATTGGGGAAGAATGAAAACCATTGGAAAAATAAATTCTTAAAGAGAAAAAAATTTAAAATAGAAAAGTGATAGTTGAATCCAGCTAAGAATTGAGTAAGAATTTAAAACCATTAGAGATGCTCTAACACTATTAAGAATTTTCGAAATGCGTACTATATTAGTACATACACACAAATATAATCTCTTATATTGCCAAGATATCTTTGTATTGAAATGCTCTCTCTCTCTCTCTCTCTCTCTCTCTCAATTTTGCATAAAATGTGGCTTGAAAGTTCCCAAACCAGTATCTATCTATGACTTTATATACCAAGGAGCCAAATGAATGAGTGAATCTAGAATTTGCCCCCCCCTTATTGCTTTGGTCTTCCATTTTTGACAATTTCTTTCAGATGGTTCTATTGCCTTGATGATCTTGTTTCGTATGCGTTGAATTTTTTTCTGCACACAAGCCTCTTTCTTTTATTCTTCTTCTTTTCTTTGAATTTTGTTCCCACGGCATGCACACATCCATCTTTTCCCTTGCAGCTAGTTCTCCCTTCCAAATCTTAATATTCAAGTGTTAGCTCTTAAAAAAATAAAGCCAGGAAGGAAATGATTCAATTTTTGAATGGTGAAAACGAGCAAATTGACCAGCACACTTTTGCAATTTTCACAAATCGACTTTTGATTTCTCCAAAATTCTAACGATGTCAATATCCTCACCAACAAAAACAGACCTGTTTTTATGCCAAATTTTCCAACGTTAGTCACGTAAATTATCATTTAGTCATATAAAGGTTCAAGATTGGTTTATTATCCAACTAAATTAATTTATTTATAGGGTGAATTACAGGCCGGTCCTTTTTTAAACATTTGTAATTGCTCCAGTCCACTCATCTTTTTTAAAAATCGGAAAAAGATATTTTTTGGGCAAAAAGACGATTATGCCATTAATGAAAGAAAAACACGCGCGCTTCAATAACCTAAGGTATCGTGATGAGAAACCAAGGCATCGCGATGAGCAACCAAGGCATTGCGATGCACTACTTTGCATCGCGATGCACCACTTTTGCATCGCGATGCAACAATTGGTGCATTGCGATCATTGCAGCGCGCTTTAGGGAACCAAAGCATCGTGATGAACAACCAAGGCATCGCGATGCACTACTTTGATATCGCGATACACTACTTTGACATCGCAATGCATCACTTTTGCATCGCGATACACCACTTTTGCAAATTGGTGCATCGCGATCATCGCATAGCGCTTTAGGGAACTCGATTTTCGTTTACCTTTCGGGGGCAACGGGGTATGCTATCCCCTCGACCCCTGCGACTTGACTGGGCAGGTCGATCCCCGTTGCGTTGCCCAGCATACTGTGATTGGCGAATTAAAGGTATCGCGATGCCTAATTTTAGGCATCGCGATGCCCAATTTAATATAATATCAAAATCAATCAAAATGATTGTTTTTGGTTGAGAAATTTATATACAAACATGATATTGACTTCCTATAACAGTATGGTATTGATATTATACAAAATTCAAACTCAAATCATTGATTAAAGTCTCAAAATCAGTCCAAGAACATCTCCCTCTGTTTTCGGACAGAACACTGTCAAGCTCGATTTTGATCTCGAAAATAGTATTTTTTGGTAGAAAAATTGTGCACAAATGTAGTACTAAGTTAAGATAACAATATGAGATTAATTTTAAACAAATTCGAAGCTTAAAACATAGATTAAAGTGGCCAAAACAGCCCAAGAACAAAGAAAAACGGGATGAACTAAAAAAATTCGATTTTGATCAAATTTTGATCAAATTCGTGTTCTATGCATGGAAATTGATACCTAAACATGAGGGAAGACTATATTAACAACATGAAATCATTTATACAACAATTCGAACCTCAAATCTGAAGCAACGATGTTGTTGAGGGCATGTTAGGAAGAAAATTTTCAAAGTGTCTTTTAGCGGTTTAAAGAAAAAGGGCGGACTGGAAAGAAAAAAATTTAAAAAAGTAGACCGGCCAACAATTTCTCCTTATTTATATTGTACATGTTAGCACACCCCTGGTGGGTGGCATTATTTAGAGTGTACAAAAAAGTCCACATAAATTTTCATTGAAATTGGTTTAGAGGCGGCGTTTGGTTTTTTTGCGGGCTTTTTATTGGTGGGTTTGTGCTTGGATTTTCTTGATATTTGGGCTTGCTTGCTTTGCTTGGTATTGTGGCCAATCCAACTCAAATCCGAAATCTCAAATGCCATAAGGCCCATATCCCAGCTCAAGAGGTTAATCACTCTGATTCTAGAGGTCTTGAGTCTTGCGTATGAGAAAGCATTTGCCCACTTGACCTGTAAAATAAATGGATTTTAGTGCTTTAGTCCATTGTTGAATTCCATTTTCAAAGTTCTCAGCACATCTTTATTTGTACAATAATTTCCTCCGCTCCTTTTATCGGTAATTCGTTTAGAACAATTTCTGTGCATCTCGATTTAATTTATTTTTTCAGGTGAAACTAAAATCGCATCCTCACTCGATGATGCGTATGAGTCATAAAAATCGAACTTACGTGAATAGCTTGGGAAACAAACTAACTACCATTTTTTATAGTATATATTCATATCTCGAAATGTTTCTTCACTACAACACCTCCATAACTCACCAGAAGTACAAAGTATTCTTCTATTTTTGTTGGAGCCTGTACAAAAACTGCCATGGTTCCACATGTGACTTCCCGAAATAGGATTACAAATATCTCTTATTCAAACATGTTATTCTCTACTTCTCAATTCCACATCATAGTTTGACCAAATCAAAGTTGGCTAGAATATCAAATTGTATTTTAGATGGTCCAATCTCCAATTCTAATTGATCAACTATCTCAATCTTTTTATTCAAATTGATAACCAATTACTCATCGGGTCTACTTGACCTTGACTTCTTCTTCCTTGCCCATCACTCTACCCTGGTCTGGTGCGTTTTGAAAAATAAAAAATAAATTGTTACTCTCTCTGTTCCGTGCAAAGATTCCACTTTTTTTTAAAAATCAACATGTGACTAGATTAAATTAAAATTTTACATACCTTATTTATATTTTAGGAAATAAAATTTCATTAATTAAAAATTATATTAACAATACTATAGATTACAATTTTCATAACTCTGTAAAAACAAATAAATTTATGTAACTTATTAGTCAAACTTTAACTAGGTTTATACAAAAAAATCAAAAATAGACCATTTGCCTGGAACGGAAGGAGTAATTCCTATGCTTTTCATTTGAATAAATTGTGAATAATTATCACCAAGTGCATGGATTAGAATTGGTAAAAGACTTGTAGGTTGTGTTTGAGCTTAATTATAAGTTTCAGGTTCGAGTTATGAGAATCAACTGCGTTAAAATTTCGTTGAAAGAACTTTACCGTCATTGTGAATCTTAGCCCTTTGAACCTAAGGAAAACTGGATTAGTTTTGTTATTTAAAAAAATGTGGCTTTAATGCTTTCTTTAATCCATTTGTGATTCGATTTCTACTAGTATCAATCTACCAAGTGCAGTACTAACTTTTTCTTCCCAAAATACTGCTTTATTACCTTTCTTTTTTTCTTTTTCCATACCTTTTTGGCCTTTACAGCTTTCTTTGTAATCTTTGGTACTAACTAATGTTAGAATTTTTTTTATTTACTTTTTTTTTTTTACCAACTCCAAGGCTGCTTATTAGTATTTGATCAATGCATGTAGCTAAACTAGTATTATCAACGTCTCGAAAAAGTATCTTTTTGTAATGAAATTGTAAAAATTATTATTAATAGTTTTTTTATATTTTTTTAATGATTGAAATTTATAATGTATAATATAATAATTCATGTTAAATACTCACTCCGTTCCACTCAAAGAGTCCACGTTTAAAAAGTCTAATAATTAAAGAATATATAAATAGTATTGAAGTTGGTCATAATTACAAAAATATTTTAGCATATTTAATATGTTTGTACTACACGAGGAGGGTAAAATTGAAAGTTTTATGAATATTATAGACATAATTTTTTAAAGTGGATTCTTTGAGTGAAATATCCCAAAATAGTATAATAGACTCTTTGTCTATAACTGAGGGAGTAATAATTTGATACTCCCTCCGTACCTAAATTATCGTCTTTCTTTCTTTTTTTGTCCGTTCTTAAATAATTATCTTGTTTGAAGCTTTCCGTTTTAGGACATCAATTTTACCATTTTACCTTACTTTTTCTCCCTACTTTGATTATGTGTCACATACACACATGTGTATTAAAAGAAACTACATACTAAATCAATATTAATAATTAAATCAATTATTTTTTTAATTTGCGGGTCAAACAAAACAATAATTTAGAACGGAGGGAGTATTATTTTAGGTTGACTTTTTAACGAGGAAAATGAACCATTTTATGGGAAGGAGGAAATATTGTTTTAAGTACGTTTCATAATCCGTTCAATTTGTTTTTCGACTTGAAAATTGACAAATTACGAGATCACTCCAAAAATAAAACATCTATTAGGATATTATGAGCCTCCATTTGTAGTTGTACGTAATTAATTTTTATTGAACGTTATATATATATATATATATATATATATATATATCTCGTTTGCAGGTAAGGATCCTTATATACTCTTAATTATTTGGACAAATTATATTAACACACATCATGCTCGCAAGTATTATTTTTCTCCCATTAAAAAATTCATAGGTTTATTTTGATAATTTAATCATGAATATTTTTTAGATGGATATTTGACCAATTACTTGATTTTAAATGGATTATCACTTATAAACAACATGGTATTCATGATGCCTTCAAAAAAATAAAAATAAAAATAAAAATAATAAAGCAATATATCTACATAAATATCAAGAAAACGAATACGATAACAATAAAAATTAAAATAACCAAAAAAATAAAAATAAAAAGTAAAAGAATGAACAAAGAAAGGAGAGAGCAACTGCAGCTGCCAGTGTACATTATAAGAAGTTACAAACAACACCCTTTAGATTGTAACTGAAGTAAGTCCACACCTTCGTGGAACTTTCCAACTCACACGCTAGCACGCACGCAAGCGCACACACACACACACACTCACTCTCTCTCATGTCCAAAATAAGAACCAACCGAGGAAAGTGCCCCACAGTTGAGGATAATCTTGTATAGGGGTCCACCGTTAAAATTCCCTAGTGTTGACCTGTTGACCTCAACGACCCATTCTTATATTACCACCAATTTAGACAAAAAGAAGAAGAAAAGGAAAAAAGAAAAAAACTGCTAAAAAACATCATTACCCATTCTCTACCTTGCTTGTCCGTCCACCAAGATCTCATTTTTTTCAAACACCCTTTTCACACCAAGAATCAAGGCAATCTGTTTCTTAATCATCAATCCAGGAAAAAGATTTTTTTTTACATTAATTTCTCAATTTGGATATTTTAATTATAATTTCTTTTTTTTTTTCTTGAGTTGGTGTGTTATTTAGTTGGTGGTAGACTTGGTTAGTTGGCGTATACAGACTTTCTCAGTCTTCGGTTTAGCTTTTTGAGAGGTCTTTGTTTGTTGGGTTTTGATATTTTCTTTAAACTCCCTAAAATATTTCAAGGGTTAGCATTTATTGGGTGGCTTGCATTCAGATCTTTGCAATTAGATTGAGCTGCCAAAAGGTGAGCACTATTTATGTGTTTGTGTTTGTGTGTGTGTGTGTGTGTGTGAAATTACGAAAGAATGAGACTACTATTTTGTAACTAATTTCAAGTGAGTTCTTTGTGGGTTCTTCGATTAGTATGTAAAGTTGGGTTCTTCAATTAGTATGTAAAGTTGGGTTCTTGAATTAGTATGTAAAGTTTGTATTTTGTGGTAGGAACACATTTTTCCCCTCTTTATGACTTGTATGTGTAGTGGGGTGTGCGTGTGAAATTCTTGAGTTACTATAGAATGGAAACACAATTCTGTGAATAATTTAATCTGGGTTCTTTTTGGGTTCTATAACTAGTATGTAAAGCTTGTGTTTTGTGGTAGAACACCATCTTTTTTCTTTCTCTTTATTGACTTGTATTGTTGTTTTGGGTCAATTTGGAGATGTTAAGGAAGTAATTTTTTAACTTTTAAGGTAAAATTCGTATCTTAGTTTTGTTTTCCTTTTACAATTGATCAAAGAAAACTATAAACCCTAGTTGTTTTTGTGTGATTTAGGTAGTTGTGTGTTTGATTGATATTCATGAAAAAGTCTTTTTTTTAAGAGCTTGTAATATATGAAAACACCTCTCTTTTTTACATTTGATCAAAGAAATTTTTCTAGTTGTTACTAGTATGTATGATTTGTGGGGTGGATTTTGACCAATTGTTTGTTTTCAACATATTTTTGAGAGTTTATGGAGTTATGAGTCCTGATTTATTTCATTTTTCATTCTTCTGCTGTTCCTAATATATGTTGCCATAGATGAAGCTTGATATATAGAATGACCTCAAAGATGATAATTCCTACTATATATACTTGATCTCCTCTCATGTTGTTGGTTTTGATGTTTTGTTTTTCTGGTCTTTTTTCCAGCTAAATTTGTGTACTTTTGGAGGCTATGAAGTGTTTCCATTTTTCTAGTGGAGAAAAGGAGGAACCGAAGACCCCCATTTCGGTTCAATCCTTCAATTCTACTTATACAGAACGAGAAGTAAGGCGATCCGGGTCTGAACTCAATTCTCAGAATGTCTCCGATACTAGCACCGATTCCATGGGGAGGAGGGCCAGTTTCCCAAGTTTCTCTCAGAGGCCAAGCAATCTTAAGGTATTCACATTCGCTGAACTGAAGGTCGCCACCAAGAATTTCAGTCGCTCTGCGAAGCTTGGGGAGGGTGGGTTCGGGTGTGTCTATACAGGGGTGATCAAGAACCCGGAAGACCCACTTAAAAAGATGAATGTGGCTGTGAAACAATTAGGTCGAAGAGGATTGCAGGCAAGTTTCCTTCTGTTCACGTCTTTTTTATGTTTTAATTATATGCAAATGCGAACAGGTGCCCAATAGAATTTTTGTTAAGGATCAGTTCTAAGAAATAATGTTACTCTTTGGACAATACCTTTCTTAGGATTCTCATTTTATAAAACTATTATATCGATTTGATTATGAAATGAGTTTCACTTTGTCTTCGTATAGGATATTTGCTTGATCTTGTGTGTTTGATTGTTCTTACACTCTTAGCTTTTGTCTTGCAGGGCCACAAGGAGTGGGTGACAGAAGTCAATGTTCTTGGGGTGGTTGAGCATCCAAACCTTGTCAAACTTATGGGCTACTGTGCTGAAGATGATGAAAGAGGAATCCAACGGCTTCTAGTTTACGAATATATGCCTAACAGAAGCGTGGAGGATCATTTATCGGCCCGGTCAGACACAACTCTCCCATGGGCTATGAGACTTAAAGTAGCTCAAGATGCTGCACGTGGCTTGGCATACCTACACGAGGAAATGGATTTTCAGGTGCTTTATTTTGTTTTATTAAATTGTCATAATTTTTCTTTGGTAGTTTTCACTCGAATTCATATCCATTGCAAGTTTATCCAATTTACAGTATGTATGAGACATTTAATGGCTTCTCTTTCTAGGTAGTGAGTATGCTTTCTTAATTACATTATACTAATACATTTTGTGTTACATGTGCAGATCATCTTCAGAGATTTCAAATCGTCCAACATTCTTTTAGATGAGCAATGGAATGCTAAGCTTTCAGACTTTGGATTGGCTAGGTTAGGTCCTCCTGAAGGTGTATCCCATGTCTCAACTGCGGTAAGTTTGTTTCAGAACTGCGCTTAAGTATAATTGCTCGACTTTTCCTTAATGCGGAAAATCTGCTATACTACCCAGTAAATCCGTGTTGGATTTAGTAAACTCAATCATTTCAAGAAAGTCGGACTTCAGTTAGTAAAATCAAGTTGCATGAATCCAACTTTGGCCGGAAGGGACCTTCATTGACACTCATTTATGGGCAAAACAAAAACTTAGAAGTGACATCCATTTAGGGACGGAGGCAGTACAAGCTTAATATGGCACTTCTGTGGACATAAGTTTCTAAAGTTTAAATTACGTAATCAACCGTCCATCCAAATATAGCAAATGCAACCGTAAATATAACTGCCCTTGGGACATGTATGCGATATAATGCATCCATTGAGCACGTGATGATCACATTCGGGGTTGGACCCTTGAAGCCATATCTTATTTCTTTTTCTAAAAAATAAATCTTTAATTTCTAAGGGCGCAAACTCGAAACCTCGTGCTTGTGAGGCCCCATGTCTACCACTTGCCACCCATTAGGGGTATATTATTGTGCATAAACCAGCATTATAGTAGCAAATGATTATACTGTTTCATAGGCACATTCATTAGTGTAGCAGATTGTCACAAATATAACATACTTTAGGCTTTGAATGCATTGGTGACAAGTCAAAGTAATGGGTGATCTTTGTATACAAATCGACCTTGCATTTGTATTTTTCAGTTTTTGCGATTAAATGCCTTATTGAGTTTTCAATTCTATATGGAGTACATATTCCTCTTCTACCTTCAAATGCTTACAATTTATGACCATATTTTCAGGTAGTGGGAACCATGGGATACGCAGCACCAGAGTATGTCCAAACCGGGCGTCTCACATCTAAGAGTGATGTATGGGGCTATGGGGTCTTCCTTTATGAACTAATTACGGGTAGGCGCCCATTGGACCGAAATCGCCCCAAGGGTGAGCAGAAGCTCTTGGAATGGGTAAAGCCCTACCTAGACTCGAAAAAGTTTCGGTTGATTATAGATCCAAGGCTTGAAGGTAAATATTCCATGAAGTCAGCACAAAAGCTGTCCATTGTAGCCAATCGGTGCTTGACTAGAAACCCAAAGACACGCCCAAAGATGAGTGAGGTTTTGGAAATGGTGAATCAAGTTATAGGGGTTCCATCACAAATGAATAGTCCGCGAGGACCACCAAAGCAGTTGATGCCAGTTGTCACTCGCAAAGAAGCTTGTGACAGGAAGAAAGTTTTTGAGGAAAGTACAGATGGAAACAAATCCAACGAAACCAAAATGAAAGGTAAGAGAAGGTTCAGGGATATAGTGAAACTTGGAGACTCTACTTGGCTGAATCGGATATGGTCATCGAAACTCGTAAAGACATGCTGATTCAAGTGGCCAAATATAGAAAGGTCAAGGCTCTGGTGACCACTTCAACCCCTCCAGAAAATGTATAAAAGTATGCTCGTTGTTTTACTTCCTTTCGGGAACCGAGGTTCCGTGACCAAGGATTAACGATGGTTGAATCTGAAAACTGGGAACTTGGGGAGCTCGTCGATGTTTTGTGGACAGGTAAAGAAGTTTTGCAATGAGATGGTAGTTATGAATATGAGTTACTGTAAAATGGATTGTAAGGTTTCATGGTTGATGAGTTTTCTGCAGTTAGGTGTTTCTTATTGTTTAATCCTAGACATAACTGTAACACCCTATTTTGGAAATATGAATTTGTACTATTCTTTTTAGCCTTCGCTCTGTCAGTTCTCGAAACGAAGGTTATAAATATCTGAGTTGATGCATATATATTATTCCTCTGTTTTAATCAAAAACTTCACTTTTGACTCTTTCTTTATTAACTTAATAAAAGAAAGTTTGATCGATAAATTATATAAATTTATTTGTTTTTAAAAAATTATAAAAGTGTGTAATCCATAGAATTGTGATGAGATTTTATTTTTAAAAATATAAATAAAGTATATTAAATTTTAATTTAATTTAGTCACATAAATTTTTAAAAATAAAAAATGAAGGCCGAAACGAATGGAATATGCCCGTAGTGTTTGAGAGGCACGGCCGACTAATTAATCTCATATAGTAGATAAGTAAATTGTAGTGTGAATACTCTATACAATAATTGTATGTATCTTAGATTAGATGGTAGCATGACACAACCTCAGAAATATGTAGGGCAAATTATACAAATGGTTCCTGTACCAAGACATTTTACCCAAATGGTCCTTCCGTTAAACTCTGTTAATTTTTTGCTGTTAAGTGCGCACACGTGCCACACATGTGCATTTGTGGATGGATAAAATAGTCATTCCATCTTAAAAAGTACAGAGACTAATTCTGAAATGATTAAAGCCAAAGAAAATATTTATTTTAACTTCCCCAACTATCTTCAACCAAGCTATTTATACTCTCTTTCTTTCTCTCTCTCTCTCTCTCTCTCTCACACACACACACACACAACACACTTACCAGGTACTGAATTCTTATTGAGGGTGATCGATGCTATGTCAAGAATTTTCTCAACCCGAGCGCCATCAAGACCGAATTTAGGGCTGTAAACTCCTTGTTTGATTAATTTTATCATTTTAAATTGGCACCCAACCTCACCCCTACCATCACCGCCGCCGCCGCCACCACCACCACCACCACTACCATCCTCACCCCCACAATCAGTTTTGCTCTTCCAAATATTCTCAATGTTATTCACATATGACAAATCTCCTCGCCTTCATCAAATAATAGATCTACACTATTTTAATTCAAGGGATTCCAATGCTAGATAAACCCACAATCTGAAATTCATAAACCAACAACAAAGATATCTTCTTCTTCTTCTTTTTTGACTAAAATTAAGCCAAAAAGAGAAACCTAGTTCAATAAAAAAAAACCATCATTGTTCACGAAAGCCATGGAACTTCACTCCGCCACCAACGCGTCCTCGTTTTCTCTCCCGCCCATCGTCCCTTCATTCTCGGCTAGCCTGATTTCGATTCCATCGTCGCTCAATTTTGAATCGACTTGAGAAGGAGGAGGCAAATGAGGTCGAAGACGGTGAGTATTTTCTCAGTGATGGCAACTTCAAAACCCAGAGCCACCACCATCTCCTGCGCAGTCTCCCGAGACCCATGGTCTCTCAGTGATGGCAACTTCAACAGACCAAAACCCAAATTCAAAAACCCCAAGAATGAACCCTCTCTCCGACGACGACGCCCGCCACATTATCAAAGGCAAAGCCAGATACCTCAGTGCCTTGAGATGTAACCAAGGCTCACGCGCCCAGACACCCAAGTGGATCAAGAGGACTCCTGAGCAGATGGTTCTTCTTCAAATCTAGGTGAAATCAAAATTTTAAAATTTGGGTATAGTTCTACACAAATGGTCTATCTACACAATTGGTCCCTGTACTTTTAAAGGCAAAATGACTATTTTACCCTGCTTAAAATGCACGTGAGAGGCACATGTATTGACTTAATGGACAAAATATAACAGAACTAGACGGAAGGACCAGTTGCATTCAATCAGTTAGCACAAGGACGACTGGCAAAATTTTTTTTATATAGGAACGAAATGCAAAAAACTCTAAAACTACAGGGACCATTTGCGTAGTTTGCCCAAATATTTATGTCAATATCAAGACAAATTGGTGTGATGATGAAAATGGAAAAACAAAAATGATAACTTTTGTATATATGTGGCACTTTGTCATTGGTACGTCATCCTGAATTCCTTCCTGATCATGTCATGCTCAATTTGCTAGCTAGCTAGCTTGTAGATATCACCAAACAAACAGTTTTTCTGTCTTTGTTGATAGTCTCGTCATGTCCAATTTGTTGTCTGTCATGAATATCACTAAGCAAACTTGTCTTTAAAAGTTGACGTGTAAATAAGAGAAAATAGGAGATTCGTATATCGTGAACTTGAGTGGTAACTATTTTTCGTTAATAAATACTTTCTCCGTCCCTAATTATTGTCTGGATTAACCCGACATATGAATTAAGAAAATTTAATTGATTTGATTATTAATATTAGAATAGTATTAAAAAAGTGTATTATTTCCTTTAATGTCCATCTGTATGTGGCCCATAATTAAAATAGGAAGAAAAAATAAGGATAAAATAGTAAAGGTGATGTTCTAAAAAGAAAAATTTCAAACAAAACAATTATTTTGGGACGAACGAAAAAAAATGAAGAAAATAATTTAAAGAAGGAGGGAGTATCAAACACTCGTAATGAACATTCATTGAGTGAAAAAAATTATGTGAATGATGCTGCGAATCAATTTTGTTGCCAAGTATCATCAATATATATATATATGGGGAGATATATATATATATATAGGCAAAACTGAATTTAGTTTCTGTTGCGTGTCAATATGTTGCTAAATTTTGGACACGATAGATAGATAGGGAGGTGCCGTCGTGCCGAATTTAGGGTGTACACTTAAAAATGCGGGGAAGGTAAGCAGTCAAAGTTGAAATAAAAAGGTTTCTTTATGTGCTTGGAAAGGGGGAGGGAGAATAATTGAAGGAAAGGAGTGCGAGATCGTATCTTAGGCAAAGTGACGGCAAACCTTGTATGACCTGACCATCCAGAAGAAGATCATAAGACAAATTGCTGTAAAGTATCCCCCCAACTGGGCCCACCTCCTTTGGGTGTCAAATTCATATCATTTCTTTTTAGTTTTATATTTTTCCTTCTTTTTTTTTTTTTGACAAAAAGCTCACCTTTTTTATAATATTTCCTTCTGCAAGTATTTATGCTTAGTTTTGATGCAACAATTAAATTACTAGGAGCATCTTGGGTACTTGGGCAAGGATAAACAATACTCTTTTCGTTTCAGATAAATATTTTTATTTTTAATTTTGAGATATCCCAACTAATATTTTTAAAAACTTATTCTCTATCATTATTCCTAATATATCCTTAAAATTTTATTTAATATAACACATCTAAAGAAACTCAATTATTTAAAATAATTGAACTCAATTAATGTTTATGGGTATTATGATCAGAATACATTTTACAACACATCATTAATTATGTTTCTTAATTCCTGTGCTTTATCAACTAAGAATATTTATCCGGGACGAAGGGAGTATTATTAATCACGGTGCTATTAGTGCCCTCGCTATTATTCCTCACTTATAAATCGAGGGTAATTTTATAATTAAAAATGTTAGTCACGTGTTATTTTTTTTAGGAAGGGCGCTAATAATACCACCATCACCATTGATATTATTAGTGAGGGGATAAAAAAATTTATCCGGATAACTCGTGCTATTAGTCCCGATCGCAACCATCTGACTATTCAGCTTATTAATTCTATCCCGTCTTAATCCTGACTACCAAACAATTCATTCATTTTCTATTAGGCGACTAGTTGGTTGATTAGGCAATATGTAATAAGAAGTTATTTTGCATACAAATTTCTTTGAAAATATAAGGCCAAATTACTATTTTCCCCCCGCCCCAAAAGTATTCACCAAATTCAGTTTACTACCCATGCATAGTCCATTTTGTCCTATTACCCTATCTAATATTGTCATTTGTCCCAGTTTACCCCTAGGTAGGACGGAAGTTAGTAATCTTTCGTTAAGTCGCGCGTGGTCTTTCACGTGCAGGGCAATTTGGTCTTTATCCATTTCGATTTCAATTTCTTTGTGCAAAGTCATTTATTTTTGGGGAAGTGAAAATCGTAGATGGCAACATTGTCGAACATCTACAACTTACGTGTCATCGCCACTCGAGAACCATAAGATCAAACTCCACAAGTAGACCGAAAATCTCAAACAAACGAATCGAACGAAACCTCAAACAAATTATATGTTATGTCCAGGGCCGGTTCTGACATTTTAGGGGCCCTGTGCTAGATTCAAACTTAGACCCTAGAATTGATAAAAGACAATTACCAAAAATTAAAGATAGGTTACATATTTTATAATATTATCATATTAAAATTAATTTTCTAGAAATGAAGTGCCAAAATCCCTAAAACTGCAAACTAATATCGGACTTTTCTTTAAAAAGTATCATCATTCCAAATTTCTTGAAGCAAAATTTTCAATTAGGTTTTCATAACCGATTTTTTCCAAAAAATAAAAATAAAAAATAAAGCTAGGCTACAAATTTCCATGAAATTAGGCCCCTTCAAATTTGGGACACAAAATATAAGAGAAAGATTATATTTATATATATATATATATATATATGTGTGTGTGTGTATGTATGTATGTATGTATGTATGTATGTATGTATGTATATATAAGTCTTCTTTGATCTTGTAATGATTGATGTTTTAAGCGAAAATGACAAATACATATTTTTATGGAAATGCCAGGAATTGATCTCCGTACCTTCATGTTAAATAAAATAGATTTTTAATAATTATAGTACAAATCTTGAAAAAAAAATATTATTGTATTATTTAATATCAAAGGTCAATTTGTAGGATTCAAACCAATAACCTAATGATAGTTAAAAATACTTACCCACATCAAGCCACCACTCTATCAAGTGAACTAATATTTATTTTATCCATAAAAAAGTTTATAAAAAGCCTATATATAATACATATATATAAGAATTGAGCCCTTCAAATTTTAGGGCCCTGTTCAATGTATTACTTTACACTTGCCCAGAACCGGGCCTACTTATGTCATACACCACATTCATTATATTAAAGATCAACATTATTAGGTTGGATTACCACATCGTTGACAACTTTGCATTGAATATACACATGCGTCTCATATACTGTATCTTCAAAACAAAGTTGTCACTAGAATGATAACCCCGACAGTAAATATAACATTTTTCTTTAAAAATTGACGAGTTTTACATTTTTCCTCTAAAATACATCTGTCCTCATAAAATTGTTTAGTTGTTTTGAGATAATTATTTCAGTAGTTTGAATCCGTAATAACCCTACTTTTCCCTTTTCATTAAGAAGGCCAGTAGGTGTATCTCTAATGTGATAGGTTATGTTCTTTTTGGTGTATGTATGTTATTGTCATTTGTCAGTTATCAGTTGTCACAATGAGTAAATAACAAACAAATAAGAAACAAACATATGTGGAAAGATGACACGGTAATCACGCATCTGCTCATGCAATGCAATGCTGAATGGTGACACAAGTGATGAATGGAAAAAACAAATGGCATTTTTCTAGGATCATTTAATTTGAGGTAAAATACTGTTGAAGTTTTTACTCTCAAATACCTAAACATTATGCCATTGAAGTATTTACTCTCCCTTGGTTAGAGCGTTCACAATGGGGTGTACTATATCACCCTTTAAAACTAAGTTTAGAATTTTTTTAGTTTATTGAAATCCACAATTGACATTTTACACTCCCCCTCCCTCTAAAATCTAATAAACAACCCTTTGAAAATTTAAGGGTCTTTTAACTTAAATAGTAACTTTTCTATTTTCTCTCTCTCCACTTGTCATCTCTCTGTCCATCTTCTTATTCATTATTCTCCCTCCATCTTTCCCATTTTTCAAATTCATTGCCAGAGAACAATGATAAAAGGAAAAGTAATAATTTAATATTTCTTAAATATAATTTGTTCCTTAAATTGACATATAATTTTAGATAAAAGTAATTAAAATTATTAAATTATATTATATTTTATTTATAGAATATAAAATTTAAAATATTTCATTCCGATTGTGCTAGAAAAATAAAATAAAAATAGAATGGTATTTAGACTTGTTAGTTGAGATGAAAAATATTTAATTTTTAAAGGGTTGTATAGAGAATGGTTGTTGGAGTGAGTTTTTTTTAGATTGTTAAAAAAGTAAAATTTGAACGAAAAACGAAATGTTTAAATTGTGGTATAGAGAATTATTGTTGTGGATGCTCTTAGCGAATAATTCCGAGAACTTTGGTTGATCGAGTTTGAGGGTAAAATACAATTGAGGTGAATAAAAAATAAAAATATAGCTTTACTAGTAAACACACGTGCTACGGACGAGGCTGGTAAAAGTATTAAATAATTTTTGGATAAATTATTATATAAAGAAGTTATGTTTATTAATTTATTTACTTATTTATTTGAAATAATGATAAGATACACAATATTTATGTATAGCATCAGCATGCATGTACGTGGTAAATTACTTTAATTAGCTTGTTGCAAGACTCAAACTACCAACAGTCAATATATATGAAAAGTTCTACTTATACTACGTGAAGAAAAATAATACTAGGGCCTGTTTGGTAAGTTTGGGAGTTTGGTAACTCAATTAAGAGCTTAATTAAAAAAAATTTAAGTGATATTAAAAATAAGATTGTTTGATAATGCAATATTATATCACTTAATAAATTAAGTATCTCTTAAAAATAGCCAAAATTTTAAGTCAAAAGATGATGTCTTAATGTTTTAAGCTCTACTTTTTCAGACATCAGTTTTCAGATCTTAGTTTTCAGTTTTAACAAACAGGCCCTTAACAAAGGTTTTTTTTATTTCCTTTTTAATCTATAATACAATAGAGCTCAGTTCTCACGTGCACCTATCCTAATACACAATAGTCTTACCCTATCCTAATCCCCTTATTAATTATCTAATTTGTGAAGCTCAAACTCCATCCCCAACCCCCCACCAACCCAACAACTCCCAAACCCAATATAGAGAGATTGGAACTCCCAACTTCCTATATTGAATATTGGTATATCACTAATTAAGCTACCTATGGTCATTTAAGAGTGGTATTTTTATACAAATGAGTGGAGAGGAATTGAGAGATTGATGAATACATCTAGGATAATGACTTACTGTAACATGGCTCGATGAAATAAAATAGGAAAATGTTGGGTAGCCACATGCTTTTATATATATATATATATATATATATATATATATATATATATATATATGTATATATATATATATGTATATATATATATATATGTATATATATATGTATGTATAAATATATATATATATATATGTATATATATATATGTATGTATATATATATATACATATATATATATATATGTATGTATATATATTGATCACACGAAAAAAGTGATTGGTGACCACGTCGGATCCACGTATGCGGTTAATATACAATCAGAATGTCTCAGCTCTCAAAAGGCTTTACTTGTCGGGACTTGATTGATAGTTCGTGCCTGCAACCTTGCCTAATCACAAAGAAAATATCGTTAGGGGATGTCAGTGGTTTGACTCGACTATTACCCTCAGGTGTGAGAGTTAGTTTGAGTGATAAATACGGTGAATGTAGTTGGCCAACAGCCTTCTGGTGGTCACTGAACTGGTAATAAATGAGTACATAGAAGGCAAGTGAGTAAATGTAAATGAATAGTACTTGTGTATGTTCTTCAAAGTAAATGTGGCTTGTCCCTTTTAATGAAGAAAATACCTGCTATTTATAGCTAAAGGTGGCGTGTAGATGATATGAATTTGGCCACTTGATTACTGAGAAGTAAATGCTTATTTAATGATCACATGTCCTCTGTCAGGATAAAGTAGATAAATAGATTGCTTCTTTCTTGGGAAGATGAGAAGCTCATTAATACTGCCTTAACTTATCCTGGAACGAATGTTTTCATCTAATGGGATGTCTTACTTCCTCCAGACTTAATACTGGCATTTAAATAGACATTTAGTGCCTCATGTTGACATCTGACGAAAAGATGAATGCTCGCTGCTGAGGTGACTACTGTCGTTAACTAGGACGTTGGCGAGTGAGGTCGAGGTCTAGTTCTGGCCGAAGACCCCAACTAATGACCTTGGTTGATGACATTATCCAACCACCTTGTTCGGGAAGCTCGGCTGCAGACCCCGGCTATTCCGAGGTCTAGGTTGCCGCTGCCAGTGTGGATCTTTAAACCCACCTGAGGCTGACGTGGAGAATATGTGGATAGAGTTTCAATAATTGGTGTTTGACCAAGTTTCTAGTTTGATTCCATTTATTGAAAATGGAAATAAGTTGCAAAAATGAAATCTACATTTCGAATAGATTAAGTTAGTATATTTATTATCTCAAAACCAATTTTGGGTAAATGAGATATTAATGCTTAAAGTATGCAACTTAACATTGGTAATTGAAGAGTTATGGGAATATGAAAAGTCTTATCTCACATTGAATAAAAAAGGTGATTATATACACTTTATTATCCAGTCCAGATGCTTTGCTCTGGAAGTTTTGACTTTACAATATACATTGTAGAGTTCATCTTCCAATCCATTCAGGATGTAGTTCATGTACAGAAAGTCACTGTGATGCCAAGCATCGACAGCAATACGCTTTTGCGTATCAGTATCATTTTCTACAACTGGAGCTACTCGCCACATTTGTGCTGATAAGAAAGCTTTCTCATCCTACATTCCTATAAGTGGAAGGAAATTGTTTATGGAAAACTCCTCGAATTCCAACGTCGTAGGACTTGGGAAGGTTATGCTAAAGATGACCTCGGGCAAAGAATTGATGCTCGTGGATATACTGCATGTCCCAGACATATATCCGCAAGAACCTGGTTTCCGGCCCTCTGATGAGTAAGGCTGGATTTAGACTAGTTTCTGAGTCTGATAAGTTTGTATTGACCAAAAATGATTTGTTTATTGGGAAAGAATACCTTGATAAAGGACTCTTCAAAATGAATGTAATGAATGTTTACCGCTCAGAGGCGAAGAATAAAGATGTTTCTTATGTTTACTTGTTGGATAGTTCTAATTTATGACATGATAGATTAGGGGACGTAAATTTCAACACAATTAAGAAGTTAGTAAATTTAGATTTAATACCTTTGTCTAAAATCGATTCAGATGACAAGTGTGAAATTTGCGTTGAAGTGAATGACTAAATCACCGTTTCCTTCAGTAGAGAAACACGACACCTCTTGAATTAATTCACACCGATATATGTGATTTAAAACTTGTGCAAACTCGAGGTGGAAAAAAGTATTTTATTACTTTTATTGACGATTGCACTAGATATTGTTATTTATATCTCTTAAAAAGCAAAGATGAATCTTTAGAAGCTTTTAAGACTTATAAGAATGAAGTCAAAAATTAACTTAATTTAACAATTAAGAAGATTCGTAGTGATAGAGGTGTAGAATATGTTGCTCCATTTGAAGACATAGGTTGGGAATCTGACATAATTCATCAAACGACGGCTTCGTACTCATCTCAATCAAATGAAGTTGTTGAACGCAAGAATCGTACTCTTAAAGAGATAATGAATGCGATGTTGATAAGTTTGAGCTTACCCCAAAACTTGTGGGGGAAAGCCATTCTTTCAGCAAACTATATTATTAATAAATTGCCACACAAAGGTAAAGATAAGATTCCATATGAGTTATGAAAGGTCAACAGCCATCTTATAAATACCTTAGAGTGTGGGGGTGTCTTGCTAAGGTTGAAATACCTAATCTTAAACAAGTCAGAATCAGACCTAAAATGATTGACTGCATTTTCATTGGATACGCAAGCAATAGTAGTGCATATTTGTTTATAGTGTACAAATCAAAAATTCCTGACATGACTGAAGAAATGACAATAGAATCAAGGAATGCGGTATTCTTTGAAAATATATTTCCTTGCGGTGAAAGGAAAGAAGCAAGTTTTAGTAAAAGAACTTATGAGGATGTAAACGGTTCAACTCAAGAAGAAAAAGAAGAACCGAGGCACAATAAGAGGACAAGAGTTGCTAAGTCTTTTGGTCCTGATTTTCTATCTTACATGATAGAAAACGAACCTAGAAATGTTCAAGAAGCTTTATCCAGTTCAAATGCTCCGTTCTAGAAAGAAGTTATAAACAGTAAAATTGAGTCCATAATGCACAATAATACTTGGGAGTTGGTTGATCTCCCTCCAGGATGCAAATCGTTGGGATATAAATGGATCCTTAAAAAGAAGTATAAGGCAGATGGATCTATCGAGTAGTTCAAAGCTCGACTGGTAACCAAAGGGTTCAAACAGAATGAGGGTTATGACTTCTTCGATATGTATTCTCCTGTTACGAGAATCACGTCCATTCATGTTCTTATTGCTATCGCAGCTCTGCATAACCTTGAGTTACATCAAATGGATGTGAAAATAGTTTTTTTAAATGGAGAGCTAGACGAGGAGATTTACATGAAACAACCCAAAGGGTTTGTTGCCCTTGAGAAAGAACAAAAGGTGTGTAAACTTGTAAAGTCACTGTACGAACTAAAACAAGCACCTAAGCAATGGCATGAAAAGTTTGATCGAACAATGTTATCAAACAGTTTAAAGATTAATGAATGTGACAAGTATGTCTACATTAAAAGTACAGCTAATGGTTACGTCATTGCCTGTCTATATGTAGATGACATGTTAATTATGGGAAGTACTCATGACTTAATCCTGAATACTAAAACTGATGGAGACCAAGGATCGAGGCCCGATGATGTAAGAGATCCAATGGTGATTAATGAAGGACCGATGACAAGAGCACGAGTCAAGAAGATTCGAGAGGTCCTCGTAACACTTGTGGAGGAAATCAAGATCAATACAACAAAGGATGATCAAAGCCAAGAGGGAGGATTATCTGCATGCTAGAAGGACTGTCTACACAAAAATAGAGTTCCAGCATAATGCGTCCGCATAGCCTCGTACCAAATCGCAGTGCATCCGCATCAAGAGCTCGCGCAGAAATCAGCAAGTTTCTGGAAACTATGCGACCGCATAGTGCGGCCGCATAGCCTCCCGCGCACATCAAACGAGATTTTAGGTATTTGACGGGATTTTTGATATTTTAGGTATTGTTAAGTGTGTTTAGGTATGTTTGTTTCCTATTACAAGTTTCCTAGGGTTAGTAAGATTGTTTAGGCCTATATAAAGGCTTCTTTTTTCATTGTAAAACATTAACTTGGATATTGATTAAATTGAATTGAGTTTTCACAATATTGTGAGCTTTTGAGAGATTTCTTGGATTAAAATTCTCAACCCTTGAACTTATCAAGTTTGTTGAGCTGTAGGCTTGTGGCGTTCCGTGATCTTGGTTTCTAATCAATTGCGATTAGTGGGTTAAGGTTGCACCCCAAGGTTCTAGGGATTAAATCCGCCCTAGGGTTGAGGGAAGCTCTCTATCTTTTCGTTTCAATTCGTTGTTTATGTGTTCAATCCGCGTTCTTGGTTGGTTCTGCTTTGTCACGATCTTGGAATCACATCAATTGGTATCAGAGCAATAAAGAGGTAACCAACGATTTCATTCTAGCGTTATTCATAAAATTTTGTTTTCATCTTTCCTATATTTCGTTGGAATCATAGTTTTCTTCTTTCCTTCAAAATTTTCCAGCAATCTTGTTTCTTTTTATTTCTTTCCAAACCTTAGTTACAAAAAAAAATAAAAAAAATAGAAGATTAATATTGCTCCAAAGGAAATCCCTTGAGTCAAGAAAATCAAAGCTTGACCAAGAAGTTGCAAAAAAAAAAGTGTATAGGAGCCGAAAAATTTTCTCAAGTGAGGGTTTTGGAAAAGTGCTTCAAATTTGTCAATTTCATCAAAGTGAAATCGCTACAAAAAAAAAAAAAAAAAAAAAAATTCATACATTCATCTTGTTCGCCAAGTCTTTCCAACGTCCATTGAAATTCATTTTTTTCTTGCTTTCATTGTGAAATTACATCTCACTTTGAAATTTTACCACAAAAATCTAAACCCTAGATTGCATTTTTTGAGTTCCAATCTGTAACGTTTTCAAAAACTTGCACTCCATATTGATAATTTTGTGGGTATAAAAATTTCTCCAAGAAATTAGAGTGTGTGAGTGAGTCAAGAGTGATACACGAGCGATTGTGAGTTGTGTGTGTTTGTCTCAATATGTCACAAGAAAATAATGAAGCACCGTTGCCTAGGGGTAATGGAGGAGCAGCTAGAGAGGGTCCGGAGGATCCTAATGAACGTATGTTGAGGATGATGGAGGATATTACTCGGCGTTTGGCTAGATTGGAAAAGAGAGGGGAGGCACAACCTCAGGAGAATCCACCTCGATTCCAACCGAGGAGGGGGAGGTGTGTAGATGAGGAGGATGAGTGGGTAGAGAGAGAGTATGAAGATGATCGGAGGAGATATAGGATGGGAGGAGAGAGGATGAATAACCCACGACATGAGAGAGGAATTTTCAACATTAAAATGAAAGTCCCTCCTTTCAAGGGAAAAGCTGATCCGGAAGAGTATTTGGAGTGGGTTAGAAAAGTTGAGGTGTTATTCAGTTGTAATAATTATACGGAGGCTCAAAAAGTCAAACTTGCCTCTTTAGAGTTCACTGAATATGCTAGTGTGTAGTGGGAACAACTAGTGAACCGAATGAGGATTGGAGAGGGTCGCATTAATACGTGGGAGGATATGAAACGTATTATGCACAAGAGGTTTGTCCCAAATTACTACCACCGAGATTTGTTGAGGAAGGTCCAAAACTTAACTCAAGGAAGCAAATCGGTGGAAGAGTGCCATAGGGAATTGGTGATGACCCTTACTCAAGCCAATATTGATGAGGATGTTGATGCAATGATCTCTAGGTTCATCAATGGCCTAAATAGAGAGATTGCGAATGTGGTCGAGCTCCGGTAGTATGATGAGATGGAAGATGTTGTTCATGCCGCAGTCAAAGTAGAACGACAACTTAAAAGGCGGGGTACCTTCAACCGTGGAGTTACTTTTTCACCTTCTTCTTATCACACACCCAATAAACCCAAGTGGGAGGGAAACAGGAACCCAAGTGTTATACCGACCAAACCTTATGGGGAGGTTTCAAGGGGTGATCGTTTGTTATAGATGCAATGGGAGGGGTTACATAACATCTCAATGCCCCAATAAACGAGTGGTATACATTCATAATGGGGAATATTTCTCGGAGGATGACAAAGAGGAGGAAGTGAACGAAGGGGGTGAGGAGGATGATGAAAATGTCGCCGAAGCCGCATGGGGAGAGACTCTTGTGGTGAAGAAGGTGCTTAATATGCAAGTAAAGGAGGAGTGCGACCAATAGAGAGAACATATCTTTCATTCTCGTTGTTTCATTCAAGGGAAGGTATGTGATCTTATCATTGATAGTGGTAGTTGCACCAATGTTGTTAGCACTGAGGTGATTGAAAAGTTGAATATTCCTGTTGTAAGACATCCTCAACCTTACAAACTTCAATGGCTTAATGATTGTGGGGAACTTAAGGAAACAAAACATGCCTTGATTACTTTCTCTATTGGGAGATATAACGATGAAGTAATGTGTGATGTAGTCCCTATGCAAGTGGGACATGTCCTCTTGGGAAGACCTTGGCAGTTTGATAGACATGTGATGCATGATGGTTTTTTCAACCATTACACTGTGAAGCACAATGGCAAAATGACTATACTTGTTTCATTAACCCCTCAACAAGTATATGAGTTTAAAATGCAACAAGCCAAGA
Source organism: Platycodon grandiflorus (assembly GCA_016624345.1). Lineage (NCBI taxonomy): Eukaryota > Viridiplantae > Streptophyta > Magnoliopsida > Asterales > Campanulaceae > Platycodon > Platycodon grandiflorus. Next base: position 50,392,328 of record CM028363.1, read on the forward strand.
AGCGTGAGAATAGTGAGGCTGAGAGGAAAAACAAAGAGAGTGGTAGAAAGGAAATGAGAGAAAACTTGAGTGGAGAGAAAAAAAAAAGTGAAAGTGGTAAAAGCACGAGGGTGGATACAGTGGTGTTTGAGGAAGAAAAAGAAATAGTCGAAAAGCCAAGGGTCAAAGATCGAGTGAGACAAAATTTTTATGCCAAGCCCAGTGAAATTGTGAGGGAGTTGGGAATAAACAAAGTGTGATAGTTCTTGTGTTTAAGGAGAGTTACCTTGCTACTAACGAATTATCCAAAACTGTATCTCCTTTTGTTTTGTCTCTTCTACAGGAATATGAATATGTCTTTCCCAACGACGAACCAAGTGGCTAGCCACCTTTCCGAGGGATCGAATATCAAATTGATTTCATGCCCGGCGCCACTTTGCCAAATAGGCCAGCCTATAGGGCTAATCCGGAGGAAACAAAGGAAATCTAAAGGCAAGTGGAAGAACTCAAAAATGGTAAGGTAAGAGAATCTCTAAGTCCTTGTGCAGTTCCTGTAATCGTGGTACCCAAGAAAAGTGGTGAGTGGAGGATGTGTACGGATTGTAGGGCCATTAATTAAATTACAATCAAGTATCATTATCCTATTCCTAGATTAGATGACATGCTTGATGAATTACATGGTGCTATAATTTTTACAAAAATTGACCTCAAAAGTGGGTATCACCAAATTAGGATTAGAGAAGGAGATGAGTGGAAAACTGCTTTTAAAACCAAGTTTAGTCTGTATGATTGGTTGGTGATGCCATTTGGTTTAACCAATGCACCTAGCACATTTATGAGATTGATGAATCATGTTCTTAGGGAATTCATTGGAAAGTTTGTTGTTGTCTACTTTGATGACATCTTAATTTATAGTAGGAACATGGATGAACATTTAGTGCATTTACGTGTTGTTTTGGAAACATTGCATGAGCACTCATTATATGCTAATCTCAAAAAGTGTGATTTCTGCTTGGATAGAGTTGTTTTCCTTGGTTTTGTGGTAAGTGCCGCAGGTGTTGAAGTTGATGAAGAGAAAGTCAAGACAATCAAGGATTGGCCGAATCCTACCAATGCTAGTGAAGTGAGGAGCTTTCATGGGTTGGCTAGCTTTTATCGAAGGTTTGTCAAAGACTTCAGCACTATAGCCGCACCTTTGAATGAGTTAGTGAAAAAGGAGGTAAAGTTTCATTGGGGCGAAAAACAGCAAGCCGCCTTTGATCTGTTGAAGGAAAAGTTAATTTCTGCTCCTATTCTTTCTCTACCAAACTTTGATAAAACTTTTGAGTTGGAGTGTGATGCCTCAGGGGTGGGAATTGGTGGTGTGTTGAACCAAGAGGGTCGACCAATTGCATATTTTAGTGAAAAATTAAATGGTGCATCATTGAATTATTTTACATATGATAATGAGTTATATGCATTGGTGAGGTCCCTATGGACTTGGGAACATTATCTTAGGCCTCGAGAGTTTGTGATACATACAGATCATGAATCCATCAAATACTTGACAGGCCAAGGTAAATTGAATAAAAGACATGTTAGGTGGGTAGAATTCATTGAATCTTTTCCTTATGTGATTAAGTATAAGAAGGGTAAGGATAATATAGTGGCTGATGCATTGTCTCGTAGGCATTCTTTAATCACTACCTTGCACTCTAGATTACTTGGCTTTGCTCTCATCAAGGAATTGTATGCTAATGATCCCGATTTTGTCTCTATATTTAAAGATTGCGAGACAAGTGCTTTTGGAAAGTTTTATAGACATGAAGGGTATCTATTAAAAGAAAATAAACTTTGTATCCCTAGATGTTCTATACGTGAATTGCTTGTTCGTGAGGCTCATGGTGGGGGTCTCATGGGGCATTTTTGTGTGCTTAAAACCTTGGAAACTTTAAAAGAACACTTCTTTTGACCCAAAATGAAATCTGATGTTATTTCTATTTGTGCCAATTGCATAACTTGTAAGCATGCTAAATCTCGAGTGGAACATCATGGGTTGTACACTTCTTTGCCTATTCTTGATTCTCCTTTGACCGACATCTCTATGGACTTTGTACTTGGATTGCCTAGGTCTAAACATGGGCATGATTCTCTGTTTGTGGTAGTTGATAGATTTTCGAAAATGGTGCATTTTATTGCTTGTCATAAAATTGATGATGCTTATATAGCAGATTTGTTTTTCAAATAAATAGTGCGTTTGCATGGTATGCCACGAACCAATGTTTGTGATAGAGATGCCAAGTTTGCGAGTCATTTTTGGCGTGTGTTATGGAGTAAATTGGGCATAAAACTCCTATTTTTGACTTCTTATCACCCACAGACCGATGGTCAAACTGAGGTGGTCAATCGAGTTTTGTCTCAATTGTTAAGGGCTGTGTTGCATAAAAATCTTAAATCTTAGGAAGAAAGTTTGCCCTTTGTTGAGTTTGCTTATAATCGTTCTGTGCATACTGCTATTAACTATTCTCCTTTTGAAGTGGTATATGGGCTCAATCCTTTAAGTCCACTTGATCTTATTCCTATACCAGTTGAGGAGCGTTCTAGCATGGATGGTAAGCACAAAGCAGAGGTAATTCAAAAATTGCATGAGCAAGTGAAATTGAACATCAAGAGGCGAACTGCTCAATATATGAAGCAAGCCAACAAGGGACGGAAACAGGTTGTCTTTGAACCCGGTGATTGGGTATGGCTATACTTGAGGAAGGAAAGGTTTCCCATGAGGCATCGTTCTAAATTGTATCCAAGGGGAGATGGTCCTTTTCAAATTCTTGAACGGCTCAATGACAATGCATATAAGTTTGATCTACCTGGTGAGTATAGTGTTCATGCAACTTTCAATGTCGCTGATCTTTCTCCTTTTGATGTAAGCGAAGATTCGAGGACGAATCCTTTCGAGGAGAGAGGGAATGATGGAGACCAAGGATCGAGGCCCGATGATGTAAGAGATCCGATGGTGATTAATGAAGGATCGATGACAAGAGCACGAGTCAAGAAGATTCGAGAGGTCCTCATAACACTTGTGGAGGAAATCAAGATCAATACAACAAAGGATGTGTTAGGTCCATGGTAGAATGCTCAGTGTATAGGCTAGAGGGGGGTGAATAGCCTATACTATGTATATTAAAAATTTCATCCTATTTTAATATTTGAGTTGAAAGTAAAGATGAAATAATTAATATAGATAGGTCATCTTCCTAGTTCTAATAACTTTGCCGATATTGGTTAAGTCGGACAACTGGGATCGGCAGATTTGAAAAACATGCAGAAGGAAGATGTCGTTATACTTGGCTGATGAATAAGAGTTTGAGTAGCGGAAGAATATGCAGCTTAAGTATAGACAAGATTGAAGTAACTGTAAATGTTTGAGTACAATTTAAGCATAACAGTTAACTAAAATCTTATATTAGATGCATCAATTACTTTCTACAACCAGATTGCACAAGATAAAAGAAATTATACAGGAAAGAGAAATAAAGGCTGAATGTATTAAAATATATATTATATTAAAATTCAGCAGAGGTTTGCTCAAAGACAAACATGCTTAGTACATCAACCTAGACTCTCTAACCTAGCAATCTCCCCGGGGGTAGAAGGAAAGTCAATTGGGATGCCCGGAAGACTCATTATTAGAACTCTAACCCTAGCAGTTCCTAATACCCTTGGAGGTTGGGCAAGAGAAGTGCTAGTGTAAGAGTGATGTGAGAAGAGAATATTAGGCGTTGTTCAAATAGCAAGTATTTGAACAACTGAGTGCTAAGCACTCGGCCAAAAGTGATGACAATTTATTATACAATCGACACAGCTTATAATAAAGTATAAGTCTGCCGATATGAATACAATTGGATTTTTAGGCTCTAGTTCTTCATCGGACATCTTCAAGCTGGATTAGTCTTCAATAAATTGCAGGAAGACTTGGTCTCTTGCTGAAGGTTTGAATTGCAGCACTGAAGAGACTGAGTCTTTCGAAGGGAGAAAGAACTCAAATCAAAAACTGGATTTTTGATCAAGCTAAACTTCTCAGCCTTTGGAGTTTCTATTTTTCTCTCGTTTCAAGTGTTTGTTCTTACACTTGAATTTCTCACTCTTTTGAGGTGTGAAATTCAGATTGAAAGAATGAAGAAAGCTTTCAATACCACAACCTCATAAGTATTTGCATACGTTCCACTGTGTTTATTGTGAGAATGAGAGTCTTCTTAAATAGGTTAGAGAAGATGAGGAATTTGTTGAAGCATTAAATGGGTTTGCCCGTTGGAAATCTGAGACGTTAAATGCACAGGAGTGCGTCTTTCAAACTGTTGGGCAAAGACCGTCGGTTAAGCTTTTTGCTTTGAATTAGGTCCATGATTTAGGCTGACAGATTTGACTTGTCATTGCTTAGCCTGGGACATAGCGCACTGTGTTCGTCCTTTTGAAGAATCTTGTCTTGAAGTTTGGACTTTAAACACTGAATAGGAAATGTCTGTTGGATAATAGTGAAGGCGCAGTCATCGATGCGTATCTTTGACTTGTCATAAAGATCTTGTAACGGATCTATTTTGACATGTAGCGTTTCTGATCAACGACCGATGTTCCTCTTGAATAGTCAGCTTTTCTGCAGTTTGTTCATATAAGGATCTTGGCCGATATAGAGATCTGCCGATGTAATAACTGCTGAAGTAGAGTTTACTGATGGGACATTGCTGGAAGGAATGTCTGCTGATGAGACATTGCCGATGAGCATGTCTTGTTAGCGCATGAAGAGAGCTAATCCATTTTAAAGTTGTCATCACCTTGGTAGGACAAAGACTCGGATATGTACAAAGACTTCCTAGTCTAATGACCTATGCATTGTTTCAACAAGTTGCCACACTAACCGGTACGCAGCCCTTTTAGTCACTTGTGAAACATGCGTTGTAATAGGAACAAGCAAATCACTGTATTTGGAATATGCATACATATATATCAGTTGTTTTACAGGCATATTCCTCACAGGATGATCAAAGCTAAGAAGGGAGGATTGTCTGCATGCTAGAAGGACTGTCTACACAAAAACAAAGTTCCAGCATAATGCGTCTGCACTATACGTCCGTATAGTGCGTCCGCATAGCCTCGTACCAAATCGCAGTGCGTCCACATCAAGAGCTCGCGCAGAAATCAGCAAGTTTCTGGAAACTATGCGACCACATAGTGCGGCCGCATAGCCTCCCGCGCACATCAAATGGGATTTTAGGTATTTGACGGGATTTTTGATATTTTAGGTATTGTTAGGTGTTTTAGGTATGTTTGTTTCCTATTACAAGTTTCCTAGGGTTAGTAGGATTGTTTAGGCCTATTTAAAGGCTTCTTTTTTCATTGTGAAACATTAACTTGGATATTGATTAAATTGAATTGAGTTTTCACAATATTGTGAGCTTTTGAGAGATTTCTTGGATTAGAATTCTCAACCCTTGAACTTATCAAGTTTGTTGACGTGCAGGCTTGTGGCGTTCCGTGATCTTGGTTTCTAATCAATTGCGATTAGTGGGTTAGGTTTGCACCCCAAGGTTCTAGGATTAAATCCGCCCTAGGGTTGAGGGAAGCTCCCTATCTTTTCGTTTCAATTCGTTGTTTCTGTGTTCAATCCGCGTTCTTGGTTGGTTCCGCTTTGTCACGATCTTGGAATCACATCAAAAACCATGTTAAAGAAACACTTTGACATGAAAGATATGGGATTAGCAGACATTATATTAGGGATGAAAATCTCTAGAACATCGGATGGAATAGTTCCATCACAATCCCATTACGTTGAGAATGTTCTTCAGAAATTCAATGTCTTTGACAGCCCTCTGGCTAAGACACTAGTAGATCGACTTGAGTCTACACTTAGCCAAAAATAAGGGAGAACCATTCTTCAATAAGAATAAACAAGAGTAATTGGAAGTTTGATGTACTTAACAAATTGTACGCGTCCAGATATTGCATACTCAGTGAGCAAACTAAACAGGTTCACAAGTAATCCCAGCGTGGATCATTGGAAAGCAAACATGTATAGCTCGATCCACCATGGAATCCGAATTCATTGCTTTAGATAAAGCTGGTGAAGAAGCTGAGTGGCTTAGAAATTTTCTGGAAGATATTCCTTGTTGGAATAAACATGTGCCTACTGTACTGATACACTGTGATAATCAATCTGCAATAGGTAGGGCAGAGAGCAGCATGTACAATGGTAAGTCTAGACACATTCGTCGTAGACATAATACCATTGAACAATTGATCTCAAATGGGGTTATTTCTATTGAATATATAAAATAAAATAAAAACCTAGCTGATCCTTTTCTGAAAGGAATCAATCGAGATCAAATGTACACATTGTTAAGGGGTATAGGTTTAAAATCCACAGCAAAAGAACAATCATAGTGGTAACTCAACTTTGAGAATTGGAGATCCCAAAACCTTGGTTCAATGAGACAACAAAGTTATGAAAGTTCAGATGAAACACTTGGAAACCTGTTTCAATTCATTCCTAGAACATCCAAGTGAATAGGCCAGTAATAGTGGTGAGGTTAGTTGAACCTTTAATGATTCATATACCTAAAAGGTGGAGTATTGCAGGATACTCTTTATAGGAGATCACCTATATAAGTGAGAAGTAAATGACCTCTTCTACTAGAACACTTATAAAACTAAGATATGGTCTAGGGCCGAAATGGATACAACATGAGAATAAAAAGTGTTAGAATTGTTATTGTGTAAGTACTATTATCTCAGTTTACATTATACAGACAATTAGTTCAATCTATCGCGGTATTAAGCGGCTAGTGAATCCGATAGTATTTTACTAAGGAAGGTTCAAAGCCAAAAATTACATATCCTGATGCAATAACGGTTCGTCAGAACTTTCAAGCAGTCTACATACATAACATGCATTAATTGTCATTCATGTGGGGGATTATTGAAAATTGGTTTTAATAATTAGTTTTTGACCATTGTTTGACCAAGTTTCTAGTTGGATTCCATTTATTGGAAATGGAAATAAGTTACAAAAATAAAATCTACAATTCGAGTAGATTAAGTTAGTATATTTATTATCTCAAAACTAATTCGGGTGAATGAAACATTAATACTTAAAGTATGCAACTTAACATTGGTAATTGAAGAGTTATGAGAATATGAAAAGTTATATCACACATTGAATAAAAAAAGTTATTAAATGCACTTTATTAAATGACCCACTCCAGGAGGAAGCATTCAAGTGTTCTCCTCCAAGGTCCAACTTGGTGGTGTCTCTTGGGCTAGCCTTTGGCTAGCACAAGCAGCTGCGAGGATGGTGACCATCCGAGCTCGAGCTCAAGCCCAAGCCCGCAGGTCACATTGGGCTAGAGATGTTAATCGGGCTGGCCCTAGCGGTTTCGGGCCAGCCCTAGCGGGTTGTGGCCCTAACGGGCTTCGGGTTAAACGATCCAATTTTTTCGGGCCACTGATATTGCGAACCTAACCCTAACCCTAGCGGGCTTGGGGCTAAACGAGCCACTAACGGGCCACAATCATTTTGCCTTCCGATCTCAAAAGGCTCAAAATTTATAAAAGCAATGTGAATTTCAGGAAAAGAAAAGGCTAACTGTGATTTAACTTATTAATTTACTTCTTAAAAAAAAACTATTATTCAAGAAAAAAATTAAGTGCATACTTAGTTTTCATATTTCTCACAAATGAAATCCAATATTAAAGTTCGAAGAATTCTGTGAATCAAAAAATCAAATAGTCCCTACATAAATACTAGTAATATTTACAAACAATCGATATATAAAGCTATCCTTAATAGATAAGTCTAAGATTATCCATGCAATTCATTAAGTACTACAATTTCGCAGAATTGAGGGAGCTAAAACATCGGCAAAATCACAGTTTAGCATTAATTAGCATTTTCAAGGATGGTAGATTCCAGAAAACCAGTTGAAACATCGACATTATCACAGTTTACCGTCATGTTTAAACTACAAAATTCCACTAATCCACTTACCTCGCCCAGAAATACCTTTACGATGAATAAAATCGAAGCTTCTTCCAAATTAAGTTAAGGAATTGATTAAAATCTCTAATTAAAGAGAACTCTGATTTCTTAACACTCAAACTGCAAATTCAAACTATTTTACCAAATATTCAAATTGAAATGTCATTTAAGTCAATTAAAAGCCATTATCCAAACCATACATATGTCGAGACCTTAGACAACAATATCTTATATCTAAGGCAACTTCGTAAACGAAACTATTGATGGCTAAAGAAAAAAATTAGGAAATTGATAGTCCCCTCAGAAATTGAACTTTTTATGGTTTCAATCAAGAAATCAGTATTAGCGTGGTCAAATTAAACATCACTGGGAACATCAAATAACTCAAATTTAAATTTAAAAAAAAAAAGGCCCAAAAAATACAGAGTAAAAAAATCTCAAGACAAAATCCTTAAACACCTAAGAAGTGGGGATAATTGAGCTCAGATAAAATGATAAATGAATTTCAATTCCCAGATCTTCTTCTACAAAAGAAGAAGATCTCATCGAGCACTGTAACATTTCTTCTACAAGGAACAGGATGTTCAAAGCCATACCTCTCGCAAGCAATCTAGTGGGGGTGGGGGTTTAGACTCCGGTAAACGCCGAACGGTGGTGGTGATGTAAGTGGCGGTGACTGTTGGCACGGCAATCGAGCTGCTATGGGTGGGTAGCCAGAGACGAGGGAGGAACTGAGGGAGTTACGGCCTTGTAGGACAGCGGTAGACGGCCGACGGGAGTGACACAGTGACGGGACTGAGTGAGAGATGAGAGCGAGAGAAAGAGAGAGATGTCAGGGTCTTTCCTTGCTTGAGATAGGGAAGTTTTGGTGAGTTTCCTTCTGATTTTAGGCTGGAGGTTGGTAGAGCTCATTCATTGGAGATGGACCGAGTTGCTTCAGCATTTCAGCTTGCGGTGGGCCTAAGCCAAGGCAGAAACTTTACTCTCTCTTTACAATTTTTTCTTTTTATCCCATATACAAATTACAAGTTACTACCAACACCTTGAAATTTATTTTTTTTATTTTACCCCTCAGCCCGCGGGCCAACCCGAAAGCCCGGCGAGCCAGCCCGCGAAACCCGCAGCCCTATAGGGCCAGCCCGTTTAGCCCGAATGTTTAAACTGGCCAAAAAATTTCAACCCTAACCCTAATTTTTTTCGGTTTAATCGGGTCAACCCTACGGGCCGTGACCCTTTTAACATCTCTACATTGGGCGCTTTAGAGTTGCACTTTGCACTTCACATGTACACGCATCGTCGCTAGGAGCTATTGGAGCTTTTATGTTTTGTTGAGCTCAACCAGCTGTGTGGCTCAGCTCAAAGACAACCCAGGTACGGACTGACGTGGCCTTAAACGGTGCGGCTCAAGTCACGTGGTTTCAGGCAGGTGCAAGCGAACGGGGCAGTTACACCCAGATAGGTGCAACCTGGGGCGGTTCCAACCGTGTCTACTCGAATGGCCACGGGTCTGGGCGGTTATTGGACAAGGGTCGATTCACTGGATCGCTCCACGCGATCCGGTGCAATCCAATGGTCCAGATCCGCCAGATATGGATTATGCCTATTGACTAAAGGACACCATAACTCTTCGATATGTATATATAGCCCCCTGGATTGACAGTTCAATTACATTGAAATCCTGAACATATAATCTGTTAGTGAGAAATTATCATATTGATGCATTAATTTCTTCTCGAGTCTTGGAAGTTTTGAAACACCGATCAGTTCGCTGCAATCTGCGTATTGAAGTGCTGCCTACGCCGATTGAAAAGTCGTTGCATTTTAGGGACGATTGCCAAAAACCGTTAGCACTAGTACGGGGCAATTTCATCTTGCGGAGATTGTGTCAAACACAAGCCTCGACTTCAATTAAGTAAATTAATTTTCTGTTTTATTTTTATTTCTGTCCATTGATATTTTTGAGAAAATCAAAACACATAATATATATATATATATATATTTGAATTTTTTTATCCTCAAATCTTTTAACCATAATAATAGTACCATTTTTTTGTTTAATTATAATTTTCATTTAATAACCATGTGTTTGTTACATTAAAAAAAATAAACTTATAAGAGAATAGAGTTGACACTCTGGAACTCTTAGGAGAAAGAGGGTAAATTATTATAGATTTTGAAACTCACGTATACTTGACATAATTTTATCGAGTTGATTTATTGTGTCAATCGACTAATATTTTTATTTCAATCTCGAACAATTACTTTTAAGAATTAAAATTAAATGCGTTGAACTATATATATATAATAAACAAGGCACGAACAACTCAAAAGATGTCTTCACTTGTTTCCAGAACTTCTTTTCACTAGTTTGTTTATACGTACATGTTTCAACTATCTGTTCTACAACAACAAGAAATACTAATTAATTTAATCAATTAAATATTGACCCACCCACCCGAATATGACATGTTTGTACATACATATATTGTACATAGTTATTATACATATATTGTACATAGTTATTATCGATAAATCACTTAATGAATCAATTTAACGAAATAGCTTAATTATACTCCCTTCAGATTAAGCGTTCAATTTTTGAAATTCTTTTTGTTTCAAAATGAATGTTCTTTTTGCTATGAAGTTACTAAATTCATTTTTGTTATCTATTATGTTCCATTGTGTACATACAATACCATAGTATAAACAACAAATATATTTATGTTTATATACTACTCCCTCCGTCCCTAAATTATTGCCTTTATTTTCTTTTTTGTCCGTTCCAAAATAATTATCGTGTTTGAAAGTTTTTTTTTTAGTACAACACTTTTACTTTTTCTTAATACGGGTAACATGCACTCGGGCATTAAAGAAAACAACACACTATATTAATATTAATAATTAAGTCAATTATTATTTTTTAATCCGTATACCGAATTAAACAAGACAATAATTTAGAGATGTAGAGAATACTAAAATAACCTAAAAGTCAACTTTTATGAAAAACTAAAAATGGGCACATTGAGACAGAGGGTTACATCGCAAATTCGTAACCAATGATAATGTATGCAATGTTTTTGTACCAGTCTTAGCCTTTTCCCTTTCTAAATTCTTCCCGTTTCAATGAGATTCTAACTTGTAAGAGTATCGCTAGTGTAAATGTGAATGTAAAATTAAGTGTTATTTAGAATTTACACATTTTTCAAAGAAAAAAAGTCTTCAATATAATTGGGGATACGATGTGTCAACTAAATTGTTGAGGATAGTTATGAATATAAGATTCTATTCCCATCCATCCTCCACAATTGCATTAAATATCAAAAATTTAATAGCTTCATAATTAATGTAAAATAATTTAGTTGACAAATCCAATCTTCCACAATTGAATTGAAATTTTTTTTTCCCTTTGAAGAATGTGTAAATTCTAGGTAATACTCAATCAAATTTGCGTAGATGATGCTCTAATAATTTATAGGTCCTTCATTGTTAATGAGATTTGAACCTTATGTTGAGATGGACCAAATGTATTCTTCTCCAAATGTATTCTTCAATCATGCTCAAAGCCCTTAATGAATCATAACATCATTACAAGGTAATAAATGAAAAAAAAAATATTCATCATCTTTAATCTCAATGATCACGCCAAAAAGTGTTCTGATGATCTGTCGATATCCACGTATGCAACTAGTCTTTGGTCAGGATGCCCCGGCTCTCAATAGGCACAAGCGTTAGTGAGACTTGTCCTCCAGTAGATACCTGTGGTGAAAGGAAGCACCGTTAGGGAGCTGGACGTTGGTCCAGCTAAAACCCTCCGGTGAGAGAATCAGTATATGGTGAGGTTAGCTCTTTGAGAGTGAATGCACTGAATGCTTTGGAGATTTGGTAGTTGTGTGTGTTAATTTGAACTTAGGTCTTAAATGAAGGCCATCACCTTGTATTTATACTGGGTGAATACTGATTTGAGGCAAGTGGGACTGCCAGGTGTTGACATGGGGTGAGCAGCCATGTGCCCATTTATGGCAGTCGCAATCTGCATTGATGAGCTTTAATGAGGAAGTGACCTGTATTGATGCAGAAGATAGAACTTCTCTGAAAGTCTAGATGCAGCTTTACTTAGAGGGCAAGCAACTCTTTCATCCAATGAGGTGCTGGATGGTGGCCCCGAGATGACGTAGTAGCATGTAGACATTGAATGCGACAGCTTTTGTTGACTTTCTTTACTTCCCGGGGTTGAGACCTCGGGGCCTCAGTGTTTCAGCTCGGGACAAGGACATTGCGAGCTCTTTATGTTCGAAGTGGAAGGCGTGAGGGCTGTCCCGAGCTCCTCGGGGAGGTTGGGACGAGACGGAGAGTACACGCACCCGGGCTCCGGGCTATAGTCCAAGCTCGGGTCGAGGATTCCTTTCTTCCGAGCTCCAAATAAGCTTGGCCACGTGTCCCGCTAGTGTCACGTGTCTCACTAGTGCCACATAAAAGCTGAATTTTTTAGTATCTTCACTCAACTTTCCAAATAATTTCAATACTTTTGACTCTAACTAGTGAAAGGAAATCACAATTCACAGCCCTTGGATCAAAATGCCGGGTAAAAAACAGCAGAAATTCTGAAAATTTCTTTGAAACAGGAGTGACTTTTCAAGAAACTTTTTGTCAAGAAAAGGCCGCTTAGAAAAACAGCACCTTTCTTGCAACACACAAAGGCCAATCTCATAAATTGAAGAAACCCATTTGTTTAATCAAATCGTTCGACCTTTAACTACCGACCAACTGTATATAAACCCTTCAATTTCTCCCAACTTTGGTTTTCCCTTCCTTCCTCCCTTCTCTTTCATCTTTATCTTCTCCATTTCTATCTCTACATATACGTAGACTCTAATCTGGACGTATAGGTTTGGCCGAAATTGATAACTTTTGTTGATTGAGTGATTGATTAAAAGGTTTACGCTATTTGGAGACAAAAAGTGTTGGGATTTTCTGGGTTTGTTGTGTAGTGATTTGAAGGTGAGTTTGCTTGACACTAAGTGTAATTTTTTTTGTGTTGATTCATTTATTTTGAACTGGGTTGATGTGGAATGTTTAAGTGATTTTAAGTTTTTGTTGGGTTTTAATTTTTTTGATTGGGAAGTGTGGATCAATTCTAGATTGGAATGTGTTTTTCTGAGAATTCTTAATGCTAAAAGTTTCAGATAACTTCCACCCATCACACATGACACGTGTATGTGTTATGCAATTTCTAGATGGGTGATTGTATTGATTGAAGATGTTTGCCAAAAGCTGTACTTGGTGTGTTTGTGTTGATGAAGATGTTTGGCAAAAATCTGTACTTGATGTGTGTGTGTGTGTGTATTGTAATTTATAGATGGATGATTGTATTGATAGAAGATGTTTGCAAAAAGCTGTACTTGGTACGATTGTTTTTGAACCCAGTTTGCTTCAAGAATTTCTTAGTGCGACCCTGAATTTATTTGATCACATTAGTTTGTTGGTAAATGCCCAAATCTTTTTTAGGTATAGACTGAGGCTAAACAATTACTTCAGAAATATGCTTGCTGATAATGAATTTTCTCAAAATTATGTGAACCTCCCCTACACATGAACTGATACACTGATCCCAATTGATGAAGTTTATGGTATCACCTTAATATTTTGATAAACCATTTGTTTGGTTCTGATTAGGTGTAGAAAAATAGAAGCGGTAGTGAACTAAATACATGTTCGGGCATCTGTTTGTTGAAGCAAGGAACATCCATTCAGTTTAAGATTTTATAAGAATCAAGTTAGTGATATTCGTTGTGGGACATTTGATCCTAAAATCCACACTATAGAACTCTCCTCCTTTGTGAAATAAATCTCTTATACCAACAACAGTAAACTTCCCACTTAATCACCATGCTTATGTATGGATGTACCTGGAACTACTACTAGGTTAACTATATTGTATAACGGTCTGATTAGATACAGACCGCCAAACATGTTTGACCCTTGCGTTGTCATTTCGAGGGGGTAATATTGTCATCTTTAATTTGCTGCTTGTAGCCCTATCCATAGAGTGTAATTTCAGCAAAATGTAGGGGCTAGTCAATTGAGGGTCAAGGCTATGGAGCATTTAATTGAGGATCATGGCTTATTAAGTTGGTTAGTAATTGTTACTATTTGTGGCGATAAGGTAACCTAAAGATTTTTCTGTATAAATGCATAAACATGATTGTGTAAGCCGGGTGCGACAAATATGTGTAGATGTGTCTCTCCCCGGACTTAAAGGTGCTTGGATTTGGAGCCATTCTGAGTTTGTTTAGGGGAACATGGCAGCCTAGCATTTAGAGCAAAAGCTCCAAAAGGGGCATTGAAGAATGAAAATCAAAAGTAGGTTCTTCTCCGCCCGAGCAATTTCTATGCTATATCATACAATAATTTATAATAACCACTAGAATTCCCATGTCCCGGACCTTGTCTAAACTTAATGTGAAGTGTCCCTGTTGAGGGACACGAAAAATATGACATAATATTTCTTCATTCATTTCCGAGCATTTATGTGCTTTCCTGCTGCAGCATGTGACTACATTAAAATGAAGAGAACAAAAGAAACTTCAGTATATGAGTAAACTATTGTAGGTCGCATTCATTTGGCATAATCGTATTAATTTTTTTCTTCTAAGAAGTTGAAACAATTTGTGAGTTAGTATAAAGGTCTTTTGAGGTAGTTTGACCAACATCCATTTCTGAACCACTTCCTTCTTACCTTTGTCGAGTTGAATATTTCTTGTAACTTTACCTATGTGTGGTGATCAAGTTCAATCCAGACTAACTTCTCTACACAACAGTCTGCTTTAAATCTATGACTAACATTGTCTCTAACCAATCCCCTCGATTCATAATTGAATATAAATGACATAATTGTCCTTTTTTGGTGTTCTCTATCAGAAAGCTGAACTAAGTCTCCATTCGTACTCCCGTTACTGCTAAAGTTGCACTCAGTATACTGTGTTTTATCCCTACTTATTTTAAACCCTTGGATTTTAGACTTTCTCTCTGAAGTTCTTAGTAGAGTTGAGTCCTGTTTAGTCTCATCAATATGAAATTTCATCAGCAAATAACACGTTACCTTTCCACAGTTTTGTATGTGTTTAGTCAATCCATCTATCATTAAGGCACAGGGAAAGGCTTACAGCGGTACCTGTATGGTCATATTATCATATAGTATTTGTATGATTGTCACTGATATTCCTTTTCCTATAATAGCCACCGAAACTTGACTACGAGGCATAGCTCAATTGATCATCTACCAACGTTGTAGACTGGAGGTTGGGGGAATCAAGTCTTGCTAGACGTGAGATATTGTGGTTTATGGGGAGTGGGGGATGGGGTGGGGTGGCGAGGGGTTCAGGAAAGGGGAAGGTTACCCCCAATTTTGTAGCCTATCTTTGCTTCCCTCCCCACCCCCCACCCTCTACAACAACCACCAATTTTTTTAAGAAGAAATCGATGGACGTATCTGTCATCTGTTGACATCATACTTTTACTAAAATAGTTTCAATATGTATTCTATATGTTATGAAGTCTTTGCATTTCATCTTCTTTGGGTTATATTGACCTCAGGCCCCATCATTTTATGGAAAACATAGTATTTCGAGTTCCCACAAGGTTATTTATACACGTCTATAGCAAGTGTTTTTGTAAGTTTTTCATTAAGAAACCAGATAGCGTTTGAGCGAAGAGATGCAGTAACAAAATTGAAGTATTTGTCTCTGCACCACATAGTTGGAGCCAAACAACTACGAGTCTTTTTCGAGTATTTGTCGAGTCTTTTTCGAGAAATTTTTTTCGAGTATTTGTCGTTGCACCCCTTTTATAAATTTAGGGGTGGTTGCCAACCATTCTAGCTTTTGGGGCAATTCCGTAAACTTTGGTGTACATTAGTACTGCACCTTTCTTGGCACTATTTCAAGGTACTCAAGCTCATTTATTTATACTCCCTTCCTCCCACTCATAGTTATTAAAGGCGAGCGCTTCCCTCGCCTCAGGCGACCATCCAGCGCCTCGTGAAGCTCAGGCAACGCGAACTTTCTTTATATAAAGATCAGTGTGAACTTTTCCCCCCACTCAAAGAGTCTAACTTTAGGTTTTAGAATTTTCAACTCAAAGAGTATTATTTTGAAAATTAAGCTTAGAATCACATACATTTCCAACCTTATCCCTCGTATATGAAATGTGACAAGTTGGATACAACAATAAACTTTGTTATAGTGGTTACTTCCACGAGTAGTAATTGCTTCTTACCTTCTTGCCTCTTCAAATGAGGACTCTTTGAGTGTGTTGAGTTACCAACTTATCTAAAATCTTAAGTTGTTAGAGAAGGGCCCAACAATTTAGATCAAGCTTCATACTTCCCTTCATGTGTGACCCACTAACACGTGGAGAAATAAACAAAGGGGCCTCACTAGGGGCATCACAAACCGAAGAGGGTGCCAACATATACTGCGCAAAACAACGGGAGACTTTAACCCAAGGCCTTATCAAACAAGAGCTCTAATACCATGTTAAGTTACCAACTCGTATGAAAGCTTAAGCTGTTAGAGAGTGGCACAACAATGTATATCAAGCTTATGAGAGCGGAACGAGAGAGTTTCAAAAAGTGGCATTCCTTTAACACTGTCTCAAATTCCTCATATTTTGCTAGGTCTATTGAATTTTCGCTCTTGATTCATTTTACATAGTTAGATTCCTGGTTTCTTTCTCCCTTAATTAGTTAGATTCCTGGTTTCTTTCTCCCTTAATATTACAAGTTTGTATACATTTTCCCTCATTTATTGTGTCTAATTTAGTAAAGCTCAAGAAGGGTTTAAATCTTAGCTTCCCGCCTTTGGGTAAACAATACTCTTGCAAGTTCCTTAGTCTTCTGTTGCTACTTGTAGTTCTTGTCTTTCTACTGTTGATGGTACTGTTAGTCTTTCTTTTTGAGGTAGGTATTGAGTATATTTGCAGTTTGATGGGTATTAATGAAATATTCACTATCCAAATCAGTAGCCGCATGATTACTTCATCCCTTTTATTGATAATGGTTGTCATGGGGAAAATAGGCACGTGACAAAGTATAAAGATCTTGACTTTGATGACCAAGCATTGTAGGAAATGTGGACTTGCCAATGTTGAAGGAAAGAAAATTATTGGAAATATAACTAAAGCATTCTCGCAGTATCAGTATCCAAGTTTTTTGGTAGTTGCTGGTGCATTAAATGAGGACTATACATATTGTCAGCCACCAAGGATAATAAACACAGATAGACTCTAAGATGACAGTGCTATATATTGTTTTATCAAGGTTCTTTGTTCATTGTTCCTCCTTTTTTCATTTAATTCTGCACAATTTGGTAACATTGAAATTTTTTTTTTGCTTTTTAGTTGTTGATTGAACTTGCATTATTTCAGAGCTAACTATTTTAACTCAATGCAGCAGGTGAAATTGTTGCTGCGGCGGGAGCAGCAAGGGCTGATTTCATTATGTGTGAACAAGATTCAGATGTTGTCCGATGGGGTCTCAATTTTCTTGACGTGGACCAAATTTTCAGTTCTAATTATTATGGTGATAGTAATCAACATGATGTGAATATTAGTCATGAACAGTATAGTACTGATCATAGTCAAGATAATGAGTTTAGCAATGTAGAACACGATGAGATCATTGCCCACTCCCTTCAGCAAGAACTACTGCAAATGTCAGTTGCAGAAGGAAATGATTTATCCAACGTAGTCGAGGAGCACTTGCAAGCATCCAGTGGGACCCAGGATTGGTATGCCCCACCAACTGGGAATTACTACTATGGTAAGCTGCTAGTAGAAAAAATTAATTCTTGATTGCCTTATGGTGTAAAGTAGTAACATTCTTGTAATTGGCAGATGAAGAGGATGGGTTGCGAGAAGCAGATGAGATGGGGCCCTCAAGTTCATGCTCTAGCCCTGGAGGCAGATCTTATGACGGGGAGGAGTATTCCTATACTCTGGAGATAACAAATGAGTCTCATCTTGATGGAGAAGTAGGCAAGCGATTGAACGAAATTATTCCTGTTCCTGTAAGTGTATTATACAGTCCAGCCAGATTTTTTTCAGTTTCTCATGTTCAACCAATACAACCTCCATTTGTGGGCACCAAAGTCATCCAAACGCACCTTGCGGATGCCAATTGGTATAATTACGCTATCATTCATCCTAAACAAACCTTCAGAATCAATCTCTGCCACAAAAGTTACTACCACCACCCATATTACTTCCTTTTACACATAGGTAAATCAGTCATGCGTACACATGGATAAAACACAAGCAAATCATTATGTATGTGTGGAAATCATTATCATCTACTTTAAAGGAATCAAATTAACACCAAATACATGTGTATATATTCCAAATCAAACAATTATGTTCGAGGATAAAAAATCATAACTTAAGTGCAAATATTACCTTATTGATATGTCATTGGAATTGAATTGACATAAAAATGCCAGATAAATGAGAAGTGATTGGAAAAGACTTTTTGCAGCACTGGCAGCATTAGGAATATCATCTAATGTTAGGATGGCTATGTTGACCCGAACTGTGAGTATTTCCGATTTAATGCGAACTGAATTTGACCTTTATTAGCAGCCCTGGATACACAAATATATAATATGGGGAATGTGATGGTTTCGGTTTCCAAATGCCCCGTCTAGCTCCATTACCTGCCTTGTTACCCAAACATATATTTACTACATTTATGCCCCAAGTATATATATATATGTGTGTGTGTGTGTGTGTGTGTATCATACATGACTCTTGTGGACTTGATTAATCGTATAGATCTTATTTGTGTTGCTTTTCTTTTTGGATTTGTTAATTATAATTTTTCTATTATATTAAGCAAGTATTTTTTATTCTTCAAGTATTTGGTCCTTCAGCATTATATCATACATAAGGGATAGAAATAGGGTGTTGCTATTCCCACCCCCCCATTTTGCTGAGTATACCCCCTTACCATTATTACAAAATTGCCACAATTTTAAAAAACTATATTACCCTTAAAATTTTTAAGAACCCTAACATACGTGCGGCACCCGCCGCACACCCTAAGGAATGTGCGGTGCGGCACCGGCCGCACGCCCTAAAATGCGGCGGACCGGTGCCGCACATTCCTTAGGGTGTGCGGCAGGGTGCCGCACACTACGCAGTTTCCTCCAAAAAATTCAAAAAATTATTAAACCGCACACACACACACACTAATCCTCAATCAAGAACTGATTTTCAACCGCATTACAAAGAATCCACTTGTACTGTGTGGAGAAAACTGGAAGGAAGCAGTTGGATGTGAATTGATTCTTTTTCCCCTTTCTTTTGTGTTTCTCTGCAACTTTGGCAATGGTTGGTTTTTTTCTTTAATGGGTTTTTATAATGTACATTAATTGCTCTCGGTTTTAAGACTTTGCTATCGAAATTACGAGTAAATGAATTTGGGAATGGGGATGGAAAGGAGTAAAGAGAAGCTTTGGAGAGAGAAGAAGGAAATGGAGAAGGGGAAAGAAGAGAAACAGAAGAAGAGGGGGAAAGAAGAGAAAGAGATGGGTTAAAGGGTAAAATAGGAAAAAAATGGGGGTATACTTAGTAATATAGGAGGTATAATATTTAAAAGGGGGGTAGACTTAGTAAGTGGGTAGGCTAAGTAATTTTGGGGGTGGGAATAGCAACACCCTAGAAATAAGTAAATAATTCCCGCTGGGATTCCCCCATTCCCCATCCATTATGGGGAATGGATATGGCGCAAAAGGCTGGATACTGCCCTCACCCTTTTAAAACCTTATATAGCAATATAGTACCATTGAAGAACACTAGAAAGTGCCAGAGGGGAGTAGGTAAAGTGCTATCTATAAAGGACTTTAAAGAAGAAAAATATCCACCTCTTGGGTTGCCTTAGTTGGTAAGGTTCGTTGCCTTAGATGACACCCATGTATCACGATCTATTCCCGCTGCGAGCAGTCTCAAGGAGCTAGGTAATGTGTGAGTACCATTGTAACCCCTCATAGAGGCTAGTTGACTAACCAGCTGGCCCCTTTTATTTGAGCAACCTATTCTACTACTAAACTTTTACCCACCCAAAAAGAAAAAGAAAAAAAAAATCTCTAAAGGAGATGATCGGGCAAATAGTGGGTTTTGGCCTTTTGGGGTTATGACTGGTGCATAACTAGAGTTCCATACAGATTACCTTTGATAGGTCAATAGTAAAATGTACTCCCCGTCCCAATTAGAGAAATATGCTTTGACTTTTTTGTTCAATTTGACATATTTTCGGATGGATATTTAACATATTCTTATTTAGTTACAAATATAAAACTATAACCTTCGAAAACTACATTTACAGTACTATAATCCACGTGTTCTATAATTTTTTTAAAAACAATTAAATCCTTGTCAAAGAGCGATCCGAGAATTGGTCAAATTGACCAAAATATTCAAATTGTACCTCTTCAAATGGGATGGAGGGAGTACCATAAGTATTCGTTAAATAAATAACATAAAGTATAATATAACCTTAACATCAAAGTCTAGGACTACTAGCTACCCAGGCTACTGCCTTCTTTGCACTAATACTCAAGCGATCAACTAATCCGCAATATGTGATCCCATAACGTGCTTAAGAAATCACAGAAATTGTAATACTATGTATTTGGTCAAATTCAGGTTGATTGGATATATTAATCATCACAATTTTTTTTTGAAAGACACAATGGCACCAATAATATTACTAATTTCATCAATGGGTCCCTGACGAGGACTATAAATAAGGTCTACAGCCATATCAGCAATTAAAAGCACATGTTGGGCCTCACAAGCTGGAATGTTGACTTAGCTAAACAAAGCCTTGTCATGACTACTGAATGTTTTCTGATTCTATATTTCTAGTTTAACCATACATTCTTCTTAACATTCTCGAGTTAGCCATACTCGAATTACGTCAAGTGCGAAATATCAAAGTTCCTTTACTTTTTTCATGAATCATATGTACGTAAATGACGAGGAATACCTTTTCTTTTTTACATCATCCAAACCTTACTATACTTTTACATCAAGAATGAGGCTTGGATCTACTGGAGTTAATATTCAAACCTGTCACTGGTATTATGCAGCATATACCCAAAATTAATGGAGATATACCTTCAATTGATGAAGCAACTTCTGATCATCAAAGGCTGATAGATAGGTATTATCTCCAAATTTTTTTTTCTTGAACAAACTAAAGTAGATTCATGTGCAGCTTAACTTTTTGGTGAAATGGTGGCCCATGTGGCATTGGCTTTTAATGCATTAATGTTCCTCTTATGCTGAACTTATTCATTGCTGCAAGTGGAGCCTTTGAATGTCCACCTGCTTTCTGTGAGTCTTTGAAATTCATCTTTCTTACCTGCTAGGGGACATGCTAATTAATTTGGGCTTGGAGGTGTTCATCAATTTCTTTTCTTTTCTTTTTATTGGGGTGCAGTAGTGTCAACTATACCTTCTTTTTTATTTATAAAGGGAAGTAGGAGTTAATTTCGTAATTACATTCTCTTTCTCTCACACACACGCACATGAGAATGCATATGTGGAAGCGCATCTGCACTTGTTGCTAATTCTTTCAGTACCCAACTTATTCCCCACAACTTAAAGGACCAGTGGCAATAACATTGACTGACTGTCTTCTTTTTACATACATTTATAGCTGATTTGAGCGGAACCTAAAAACGCTTTCACATTTAATGCCCTTTAAGAACCCATAAAACATCCAAACTCTTCAACTTTTTGAGGCACTAGGAAGATGATAACATAAATCTTGCCCAACTTCACTGTATGGATACATTTTGGATAATGGCGATTTGTTTTTTTAGTTCAGCTCTGTATTATCTTGCCCCTGCAACTCCAACTAGCCTTCTAGCTGGGTACCTTTTACTGCTTCTGCTGCTTGCTCAAGTACTTTAACACTTTGATTTGCTTGTAGGCTAGCTATGGTTCCATTTGGGCTACTTGATAGTGAACATTTGATTGATTTGTTATGCTTGGTGTGCGTGGATATGTATGTTTGTTTGGTAGGTGACTTCATTTTTTGTGAATGTGTAAACTTGAAGATGGCTGTATTCTGTTTTCAGGTTGCTATTATATAACTTGGTTGAGTGCAAAATTGAAGGAGATGGTAACTGTCAGGTTAGTTGTTGTGTTTATCCTTGGCAAGTCAAATTATGATTTGGACCCATGGAACTTTTCCCCTTTAATTTTTTCATTTCCATGGCATGTTTGACTTTTTGCATTAGAAATGTGCACGTCTTAGGGTGTGAAAACTACCTTTTCTCCAACCTCCCTGTCCAATCTGTATATTCTCTCTTTATGTCTTGACATAGAAACCCTTTTATCCTCTAGTTCCGTGCTCTATCAGATCAGTTCTATCGTAGCTCAGAGCATCACAAGTTTGTGAGACGACAAATTGTTAATCAGGTGATTATTATAAAATATTACACATTTTTTGAATCTTCATGTTGTTGGGTTCATTTTTCTGAATTCAGACATGTACATTTTTCTGGTATGGTTTGATATTATCAGCTTAAATCGCACCCGGAGTTGTATGAGGGATACGTTCCAATGCCATACAGTGATTACTTGAAGAACATGTCCAAGTATCATACATATTCTGTTCTTCCTTTTGTCTTTTGCATTTTCATGGAGTATTTGTTTTAATATACTCTGAATTGGAATAACTTAGGAATGGAGAGTGGGGAGATCACGTCACGTTACAGGCAGCTGCTGATTCGGTATGTTTTACCAAATTTTGTATCTGTACTTCTTTACCTAGTTCCTAAAGAACACATGCTTTTCACGTTTGTACGAAAATAAAGAAAAAATTGCATAATTTAATTTTTTTCTTCATAATTTAATATTTGTAAAATAATTTTTTTAATCTTGTTCAGTGTTCGTGTACGTGTTTGAACCTCTGATTATTGTATGCCTAGCTTCGTAAACTCATATCTGTAGTGTAATAGAATACTCCCTCTGTCCCAAAGAAATAGTCCACTTTCTATATTGAAAAGTAACATGGGACAATATGAAATCAATGTTTAATATATATTTATCATGTTTTATGTAATAGAATTTTAAACACTGAAACTTCATTAAAGATACGAGCAGTTGCATCTTTTAGAATTTTGCAATGTCAAGAATATCTTTTTATATACATCTTTGGTCAAAGTTTAATCGATTGACCAAAAAAGTAAAAATGTGACCTATTTTTTTGGGATGGAGGTAGTAAAATGGATTTGGAAATATCATACGAATTTTGACTTGTTCACTTTTTATCAATGGTGCAGTATGGTATAAAAATATTTGTCATAACCTCATTCAAAGATACATGTTCCATTGAGATTGTTCCAAAGGTCCAAAAGTCCAAACGAGGTAAATTTTCATTTGTTTGCAGTATTACTGACTTGATTTTCAGTTTGTTGCACTATAGCAAGCATTGTATTCTTTCAGAATATTGATTGATGTTTAATTGTCATCTACTGTTGTCGAACGTATCTGCATGCATTTGTTTCCTATCATTCATATGATTCGGCAAATGTCACATGCTCATCGTTATTCCTGGAATGTGAACGGTTTCATTTGTCGTTTTATTCTTTCCTTGTTATTTGTCGTAGTGCACGATCCAGATGCAAAATTGGCCCTCACAATCTTGTCGATATAAGGCTTCCTATCTTCTTTCTTGCCCCACCATGCATGCAAGCACCATGGGGGTTGGGGAAGGATACAATTGGAAAGTCGTGGTCCAATTTTTCCCTATAGTTTTAAGCAGATATCCAGATTCCAGTAGTCTTGACACCTTATGGTGATTGCATCTGGTGGCCACAACTCTCTTTATTGCAAAGAATAATCTTTTGAAGTCTTAGTAACTTGAGCAAAGTTAAATACACTGATGAAATTTCTATTGAAGTTAAAGAGATTTAAACGACATTTATGATGATTTTCTTTCTCGACTTTGATATCGGTTGAGAAAGAATAGCAAGGATGATAATTGCTTAAAAAGAACACGAGCACAGTGATATAAAGATTATTAAGGAAGACCTAATGTTTTCATTATGACAAGGAAAATCATTTAGTTTATGAGTTCTAGGTGGGTTCAGCTTAGCTCGTGGAACATGACGTGGCTTTGCCGCATCATATATATATGGGCAGTGGCCCACACACATACAAACGCGCGATTTGTTAGGCATTCATGATTTTTTATACTATAGCGGTATACCTTGTTTCGAAAACTTAGAATGAGTACTTCGGCCTCCTCGTGATAGAAATGATTGGGTTATAAAAGGTTATTTCCCAGTTCGATCTTGCCTATAGGTGCTACTTAGGAGTAAGATCGGGTCCATATATGATGTTTATGCACTTTGTAAAGTGACTGCTCTTGGACTCAAACTCAGGTTTAGAAGTCCGAGTAATTATTGGTTATGATGGAAATATTTCTATTCAGATCCTAAAAAACCTAATACTAATTATATCATGATTAGCCATGTTTCCATCCTACAAATAATAGATTACTATATAGTCTCCAACCTTTTAAGTTGGTTTTCTTTAATCTTATTATCCCACCACCCCATTTGGGAAGCTTCTTTGTTTCTGGATGTCCTGTTTGTAGTTGGGACAAAGACTGAATAGTTGACTCGGATTTCCCGTTTAGAGAGCCCCCCTATAAACTTTAGCTCATAACGTTCATGGTAATAACTTCAACTAACCCTCATTTACTAACGAAGGTCTCATGTTTGACAATACTAGCAGTCATTCACCATTGTCCGAGTAAATGTTGGCTATGATGGAAATATTTCTATTCAGATCTTAACTGAATCCTAATAATAATTATATTATGATTAGCCATGTTTCCATCCTACAAATAATAGACTACTATATATATCCCCAACTTTTAAAGTTGGTTCTTTAATCTTATTATCCCACCACCCCATTTGGGGAGCTTCTTTGTTTTTGGATATTCCGTTTATAGTTGGTACAAAGACTTAGTAGTTGACTTGGATTTCTCGTTTAGAGAGGCCTCCTATAAACTTAACATTCATGGTAATATAACTTCCACTACTCTCATTTACCAATGAACAAGTTAGAATACTCGTAATAATCATTCCCGACGGCAATATTTATTTCTATAAATGTTTGATTCTGAAAAAGGTCTATTCAAAGGAGTACTTACTCTTTCCTTTCTTTCATGTTTCACTTGTGTTTTTACATTGCTAATATTTATGGTTCCTAAATGCATAATGAAGGATTATTAAAAGTGCTATTGTAGAACTTTCTTTTATGATCTCTTAATAAGGTTTTTTTTTTTTTAATTAATTTTTTTTTTCCCTTGTGCAGTCATTTTCTTAAGTTTTTGGGCCGAGGTGCACTACAACTCAATCTACCCTGAAGGAGGTAATAACAATGGACTTTTCTTTCCCTTATTGCTGTTATAAATGAAGTAGAAACACACTAATAAGTCGGGTCTTCCCTGTAGAAGTTTATTGGGAAAAAATAATCTATAATGATGGTGTGTGTGTGTGTGTGTGATTGACCGTTTGCATTTTAGCAGAGTTGCCCCCATTGGATTTTAAGAGGAAGAAAAGGTGGTGGAAATTTGGACACAGGCATTAAGTATTTGATCTGCACTCTGAACAGAGCATAGTTCCATCGCTTGCTGCTGCAGCACTTCAGCTTCATCTGTACAATCTCCTTCGTGTGAGACTCCTCATTCTTGCGTCTCTCTCTCTCTCTCTCTCTCTCTCTCTCTCTCTCTCTCTCTCTATATATATATATATATATATATATATATATATATATTAAAATAAAGCTCTTATTTACACCACAAGATTCATATTACTGTGCGGCTCTATGCCGCCTTATTCTTTTTGCAAAACATTGGTGCTGTTTAAGCATGCACTTCCCTTTCTCCCCGGAATTGCATTGGCACCATGACAGTTAAATAGGAATAAAGTTGAATGAATTTGTATTTGACATTTACGACATCAATAAAACTTATTAAGTTCTTACATCTTAGATCTTTCGTACTCTTCACTTTGTACGTATTGGATGAAAATATGAGAACTAGAAGAGGTGTTCTCTCTCTCTCTCTCTCTCTCTCTCTCTCTCTCTCTCTCTCTCTCTCTCTCCCTCCCTCCCTTCCATTCTTCCTTCCTTCCTTCCTTGCAAGTGAATAAATGATTGTGAGTTATTTTGGCAAGTATATTTTGGTGCGAAGTAAACCTTCTTGCCATAGTGTGATGGGTGATAATGAGAACACACTGCATATTCAGTTTATGTAGAAATTATGCTTCGTTCTTTTACGTGGACAAAACTGGTGAAGGTTAATTTCTTGAATACATGAACTCTTGTGATTTGCGTAAGTCCTGCCACTATATAGAGGATCTATTTAAAACATCACAACTAATTTGAATCGCACAGTATCATCCAACTATTATGAGCCCATCGTGAGGGTTAATTATTTGAACACATGAAGTCTTATCATTTGCAGAACTACTGCAATCATATTCCTGATCTATGTAAAAGATTCAGCCCAATATTGATATGCACGATAGCATCCAACGGTTATGAGCGCACGCATAACCCGAACCCTAACCATCCTCTATGAGATGGCTGCTTGCACGAGTAAACCCAATGCTTCTCGATGAGATGACCACAAGTGCTGGTCTCGCTTAACTCTCCTCTGCTTCACATAAGCACAAGACCACACCAACTGTGACAATCCTTAGTTGGTCATGAGTGCGCACAAACCCTAACCCTAACCCTAGCCATATGAAATGAGATGGCCATGAATCCACAATCTTTAAGTCAGTTATATTTTCCTGAATTGTTTAACCTTTTGCCCTAATTTTACAGACTATACAATTAGGTTATGAACTTTCCTTTCCATCTTTAATTTACACCATCTACATGCATCTAGACCTAGTCTCCCTCCTCATGAGAAAGGATATGATGCTGAACGTGAACGCTATCCTTTGGAGAAACCAGATGATGTGTACTCCTTATCATCTTATGAAATGAAATGATGTCAATCGATATTTCATCTTACGAAAAACCAAATAATAATGCTACTACCTTCTTATCGGTACTTCCTCATGAGAAAGGAAATAAGGTCTTCCTCCTTGGGAGAAGGGAAATGATGTCATAAGGTATTCGTTCTTTTGAGGAACAAAGAAAGCAAATGAAATTTTCCTCCTCCGGAGAAAGGAAATGATGTCATAAGATTCGTCCTCTTCATAGAGAAACCGTTACATGATCTCTCTCTCTTCTTAAAACAGATAATGGTGTCAGATCTTCGTCCTTCTGAGAAAGAAAATGATGTCAGCT
The DNA here is from genome assembly GCA_016624345.1 of Platycodon grandiflorus. NCBI lineage: Eukaryota > Viridiplantae > Streptophyta > Magnoliopsida > Asterales > Campanulaceae > Platycodon > Platycodon grandiflorus. The sequence goes on from CM028363.1 coordinate 50,419,695, forward strand.
TTCGTCTTTACATTGCACAACCTCCCTTGCTGAATTCTCACGTAGTTTCTCAGATCGGTCTTCGTTCTTTATGAGAGACCGCCACATGATCTCTGTCACTGTCATGATCTCGACGTTTAACTTTATTAGCGGGGAAATCATAAGAACCATCGCATCATAAACTCAGAGTCTCTAGGAAACTGCCATCTTCATCTCTTTCCTTGTTTGATGTTCTCCGAGAAACTACCATCTTTGTTAGAAGGGAAATAGTTTCATCCATTATCATCTGATAAAAAAGGGGAACAATGTCCATCCCGGATAAATATTTGTTATTGAAAAAGTACATGAATTAAGAAACGATGAGCTGTAAAATGTATTTTGACAATAATATTTATATCATTAATTGAGTTTTACTATTCTAGATAAGTGGGCTTCTCTAGGATATGTTATGTTGATACTCCATTAAATGTCCATCCCGGATAAATGTATATTGAGAATAATGGTAGAAAATTTGTATATAAAAAATGTTTAGTAACATTAGTTGGGACATCATAAAATAAAAAGTATGAACATTTATTAAAAACGATGGGAATATATTTGTATGAAATAAAAAGATTTTCTAACTAATGTCATACATAGACATTTTTTTTGTTACAAGAGAAATAATGTCCTCATACATTTTCATTAGATCAAAAGAGAAATAATGTCGTACGTTTACGTTGGAAAATAATTTTTCTAACTAATGTCACACATAAACATTTTTTTGTTAGAAGAGAAATAATGTCATATATTTTCATCGGATCAAAAGAGAAATAATGTCATACGTTTTCGTCGAAATTAATGTTACACATCCTTGTCGGATAATAGTTGATTCAGAAGGGGAAGAATGCCATATATCTTTGAGAATACTATATCTTTCTAACCATCGATGGTTACTCTTATTATTATTCATTAGATAAAAAATCAAAGATTGATATTAAATGGTTAGTTGAAAAATTCAATTAATACAATTAGATGAGTCATTTAATACAATTAATCTCAACCTTTGATTTTTTATACAATAATTGATATAACGGTAGCCATCGATGGTTAGAGATATAGTATCCATTGAATACTCCCCCTATAACTTTAGCTATTGACAAAGAAAATCTAGGAAAACAAAACAAAATAATGTTAGAGATATAGTACCCATTGAATACTCCCCCTATAACTTTAGCTATTGACAAGGAAAATCTAGGAAAACAAAACAAAGATATAGTATCCATTGAATACTCCCCCTATAACTTTAGCTATTGACAAAGAAAATCTAGGAAAACAAAACAAAATAATGTTAGAGATATAGTACCCATTGAATACTCCCCCTATAACTTTAGCTATTGACAAGAAAAATCTAGGAAAACAAAACAAAATAATATTACCAACGGGACTTGAACCTGCCTACAACCTTTAAATATAAACACTCATCTTAAACCAACTCAACCATTTATATTTTATGTATTTATTTAGAATACTACATTTATTATAATTAAGTGGGTCATGTGACCCATGTACTACATTATCCACTTATTTTGATCAATATTTTTGTAAAATATCAAAATATGCGATATCAAATGTGTTACAAATTTTTTCAGTTATACGTGTAATTTTTTTGGTCATTTAAAAATTAGACAAGATGTTGGTTCATGACTATAGATATGTATTTTTTTTTTTTTTGAAAATAATGTCTCTCAACAGTGTATTGTTAACTATCATATGAATATCATTTTTATGACTAATTAGTATTTAAAGTTTCCCACTCAGACTTATTATTATATAAAGACATCAGTTATATAAATATTTTTCTAAAACATACGTACTACAAATAAATCCACGTGCGATCTTATTCTTCTATAAAAACATATCAGTTATGTAAATATTTTTTTATGACATTAAGTCAATAAATATCTATATTTAATAATGATAATTTTTCAGTAATATTTTTAAAATATATTAATTAATCTCAAAATTAAATTAAACTCGTGCGAAACATAGTCTCAATAACTAGCAACGTTATAAAATCTACATCCTTGAAAAAACCATAAACCATATGCCTCGAATGATGCCTCTTTACGAGAAACCAAATGATTTATTTACAATTCAAATCCAACATAAATATGAACATAAATAATTGTTAGTAAAAAAAAATTCGAAAAATAATTGGTAACTAACTCCCCCTTGTATCCAATCAAGGGACTATATTCCATATCTAATCATATTTTACATCTCCCTCCCTCATACAAATATTTCTTGCCATAATAAACCAACACATAACTAAAACTCTTCCCCTAGCCCCTTCTAAACATTTTAAATTAACCCTAACCATTGCATACACAACCTGAAACCCCAATTCTCCCATTTAGACACAATAAAAATAACAAAATTCAAAAGAAAGAAAAAAAGGAAACCCACCCCTTCAATTGCCCCAAAGATACCCATTTATGTAGACATTTTTGCTTATAAATTATTGTTATATATAATTTTCTCTACAGGCTTCCACCCAAATTTTCTTGGATGTTGTCTTCTCCGTCGTCGTTCACCGGTTGCAACAACAGCGCCGTAAAGGGCATATGCCGGTAAAAATCCATTCCCATTGCCGGCGGCTGATGTCGCAAATCCAACCGACAGCTCGGCGGAGGGGGTGCCACGGTGAACATCCCCGGGTGCATCATGTTTCCACCGCCTGGAACTGGAACTGAAACCGGAACCGCAGTGATAGGCTGAACCCTACAGGAAGGGGCTACCATGGAAGGCGGCGCAGGAACCGAAATTGGGGAGCAGGAGATGGGAATCGTCCCGACGTTGGTAGACACCTGAGTGGAGGGGACGGTGCCAGTCCCCGTAGCGGCAATGATGGAGGGTTCGGCGTGGCGGAGGAGCCACTCGATTGTCTCGCCGTCGGAGCGGTGACCGAGTTCACGGGTGAGCTGGAAGATCCTGGCGGCGCAGAGAGGCGGCATGCGGACGCGGCGGCCGCGACCGTTGACCTTGGTGTGGCGATCCTTGGTGGCGGAAACGGGTTTCTTAGGGACCGAATGGGTATGGGTATGTGTGGGGGTGGGGGCCGCAAAAGTGGGGTTTGAAAAAGTGGGGTGGTTTTGGGTAGGGATTTGAAATTGAGACGGGTTTCGTGGTGGGTCGTAATTGTTGTGGAGGTGGAGGGCCATTTCGGAGCCCATTTTGAGGAGAATGATTTTAGGGTTTTTTTTTCTATAAAAAGGAAGAGAGAGAAAGAGCTAGTGAACTGAACTGAAGTTGTGGCCTGGGGGCTTATAAGATTTAGGGACCCCACAACGAAGGCAATTTATAGAGAGGGGAGAAGGGGGGAAAAGGTGTTTGGGGGGTGTTTCTTGATGTGAGAGTTTGCGAGTGTTTGGCGTCTGTCTATGAGAATACGTGTACATATTTGGTGTGGGTCCAAGTGTTGTCTTTTGAGTCCACTGGATTCTGTTTGTGGGCCTTAAATGGGCTTTGTTTATTTCAGGGAAAGGTTTTTAATGTTGCAGGGGTAAGAACTTTCATGTGGAGATCAGGCCGTGCTCACTGCTCTTATCCTATTTAGGTGGGGAATTAATGACCCTACTCTGAGCTTCTCCAGTACTCAAAAATTCTTAGCTGGTTTACTTATAATTTTTTCATTTTAAAAAATTTCCTCTCTAAAAATTTCCTCTCTAAAAATTTACTCAAAAATTCTTAGCTGGTTGACCCTATTTAGGGATAAAACGCAGTTTATTTATAAAAATTATGTTTCAATGTTACAGCAAAAAAAATTGCGTTTTTAAAAAACAACTACGTTTTAAAATGATAGAATTTTTAGCTTTTTCTAAAATATAAATTTTAAAACACTGCTAGGAAAAAAAAATAGCGTTTTAAAGTAATATTTCAAATGCATTTATAAGAAAAAAACAACGTTTTAAAAACGCTGTGTTTTCTAAACCGCTACGTTTTGAAAACGCTGCGTTTTAAAAACATTATACCAAACAGGCTCTAAAAATTTAACTTCCCAATAGTTTTCATTATTTACCCATTCTTACATGGCCCACTACCAAATCATCCACTTTATTTATACTACTTTTTATTTTTACATTTTTCAAACAAGTGAATTTATTTAGCTTTAGTTAATATATTGCATTTTCAAATGTTTCGTATAAATAAATTAATTCATTTATAATTTTAATTAATATTTTTTATATTGATTTTTTTTAAAAGTAGGATCTTTAAAAAAAAAACTGAACAAACGGTCAGTTTACATAAAAAAAAATGCTGTAAAAGATAAAACAAACATCCAAACGGTAACAATTCAGAAAAGAAAAAGGGATAATTATAAAAATGACCAACGTACTATCAGTTAGTAACCGATTTCACCCGGTACTTCCAATATCCTAAAATTGACCAATGTACTACCAATTTGAGTCTAATGTGGTCCCTCCCGTTAACTTTCCATCCAAATTTCTAACGGGACTGCTAACGTGATTAACGAAGCTAATTTATGAAGGGTATTTTTGTCATTTCCTTTCGGGATAATTATAAAAATGACCAACGTACTATCAGTTAGTAACCGATTTCACCCCCGTACTCCCAATATCCTAAAATTGACCAATGTACTACCAATTTGAGTCCAATGTGGTACCTCCCGTTAACTTTCCATCCAAATTTCTAACGGGACTGCTAACGATCAGTCCACCAAACGAGTCCTTAGCACTACTAAACCCAGCAAGCACAGTACCAAGATAACCACCCAACCAAACCAAACCCCAAACTCCGGTGGCCACAAAGAAGATGACAACTGGACAACACCCTCATTGCCTCTCTCACCTTTACTGAAAACCCCGAAACCCTCAACAATACCAAAATGCCACCAGCAAGCTCACCGAAGGTAGAACCTTCAAGAACCTACCCAAGTGTATACTCTCTCTCACACACTCACACACTTACAAAGAGAAGAGAGAAGAGACTCAAGGCTAACGGTAGAGAGAAAGACGGCTGAAGACCCAAAATCTAACCCTAGATTTTTCTCTCATCTCTAATGACGCAAGGAGGGAGAAGGCAGGTATAAATACGGCGGCTGTAGGGCAGGAGCAAGGGGCGTGCATAGGAAACCTCCAAAAGCCTTCAACAACGAACCCAATGATTCTTTCGCCGCTAACCGCACTCAACCCTCCGATACCTACTTGGTCGGCTTCATCATCGTCAATATTGTCGGCTTACAATACTATTCCGGCACAATGAGTGGCTGAGAAATGGTGGGTTTCTGTTGGAAAGGATATTGACCTAATCAGCATAGTCGTTGGCACCGATTAGTGCGTCAATTATGTTGTTGAGTTATTGTTGGACCTGTTCTAGTGACGTGGGTGGCGACGGTGGTGGCACCATGGTTGTTGGAGGAAGAGAAGATGATGGCGGTGGTAGAATTGAAATTAAAGAGAGGGGTGGAGGGGGAGTGGTGGGTGGTGGTGGTGGTAATGGGAAAAGGGTGGGAACAGAGGCAGGTGGAGGAGACGCCGACGAGAAGGGGTTTGGGGATAACAGTCTTTTAGCGGAGACCAAATATCTCTTAGACCACCTTCATTTTGAACAAAATCCCTATTACCATGGTCAAAATAATGAAGAAAATTAGCTAATTACAAATGAATGAATATGAGAGAAAGAGAGAGATAGAGAGATAGATAGATAAATAGATAGATGAAATCTCCGGCAAGAGAGAGAGTATGTGGGTGGGGTGGTGAGATTTAAAAGGAAATAACAAAAATACCCTTCATAAATTAGCTCCGTTAATCACGTTAGCAGTCCCGTTAGAAATTTGGATGGAAAGTTAACGGGAGGGACCACATTGGACTCAAATTGGTAGTACATTGGTCAATTTTAGGATATTGGGAGTATGGGGTAAAATCGGTTACTAACTGATAGTACGTTGGTCATTTTTATAATTATCCCGAAAGGAAATAACAAAAATACCCTTCATAAATTAGCTCCGTTAATCACGTTAACAGTCTCGTTAGAAATTTGGATGGAAAGTTAACGGGAGGGACCACATTGGACTCAAATTGGTAGTACATTGGTCAATTTTAGGATATTGGGAGTACGGGGTGAAATCGGTTACTAACTGATAGTACGTTGGTCATTTTTATAATTATCCCAAAGAAAAACAAATAATAATTAAGTGGCGACAAGGGTGGGGTTCGGTGGTAGGCGGGCTTCACGCCCTTTTCGAGTGAGTGAGGCGCAAGCGCCCTTCAGCAGCTGGTCGTGTTAAATAGAGTAATATTAGAGTACTCACCAAACGTTATGCATGAAATATATCTTCTATTTTTATTTTATTTTTTGACGATTTAGTAACTTAATTTTATGATTTTAGATATTTACTCTTTTTGGTCCCATAAATTTCTATTTTTTTTAGCTATTACAAAATAAATACTAAATCGTAAAATCAAGTCACAAAATTTCGAAATCATCAACATCCAATATGGCATTCGATGCATCATTTTATTTAATATATAGTGGGCTCTACTCAAGGTTATAATTTATAAAGTGGAGGCAACAAGAACACATTACATGTCACATTATTTTGTATATAAAATTTGATTCACATTTGATGACTCTAACATTTACTTTGTCAATTACTATTTTTTATCATATTTTATAATGAGTTTAGGTAACTCGTGTTCTAATAACATATTTTAAATAGAAAAAATGTTAAGAAGTACCCTAACTCCCTAATAAATGTGTTTTAGCGTGACTCTTTTAAGTAAGGTCTTGAACTCTTGATGACAAGTGCCTCATGTATTTAGTAATAATTTATTTATAAAATGTCTTTTAAATAATAACATTTAGGAATAGATTAGTGAATAGTACTGGCTATATATGCATTTGAAAAATATCCTCCATACAAACTCAGCATGACATTTTTTTTTTACAAATCCATTTTAATTATTTGTTTTTGATTTTTCCAAATAGGAATTTCTCTTAGTGGATTTAAAAATCATGTCCGTTGCCAGTTCAGATCCTCTGTGCCACCTCCCTGTGCCACAAGGAAAATCCAATATTGAATTTAAAAATTCAACCGAAATCCAATATTGGATTTCCGTTGTGGCACAGGGAGGTGGCACAGAGGATCTGAATTCGTCCGTTGCGATTTAGATTACTCAAACTTAGGACTTAGATTCCTCAAACTTAGGACCAATTCCAAGTATTTAGTAATTAAAATTCTATTCAAAATAAATAAATAAATAAATATATATATATATATATATATATATATTTTGACACACCTTAGTGCTAGCAGAGAATCCATTTAATAAAAATCAATTTCATATCTGGGTAGCAAACGCTTGAAAAAAAACAGTTAATAGTGCTGGGACCTATTAGTAAAAGTCCTTGGGTCTTTTAATTTTTAATTGAAGTCCTTAACAAACACTCTAAAGATACTTTAGTAAACCCAATAAACATATAATACTGTATTAATGGACATTAATACAATCAGCAGTATAGACTTTTACTATGCGAGGGCATGGTCAAATGGTAAGTACTGTACTTCTGAATTCTGAGCAATTGATGTTAGATAATCAAAGACTTTGCTAAAGTGTATTAGCTGATCAATGCTGGCCGATGATCCTTTGAGACTAATTCTCGGATGGAAGCTATCAATCATGTGCTTATTATAACTACTCATAGTTGTCTTTAGTATGTAACTGCATATATAAGAAAATGTCTAGCATTAGAAATTTTCTCATTGGCATTGTCTATATTGGGGCCGAAAGGGGTAAACCTTCACAATACTTTTTTCTAATTTTATGAAGCGGAAAGAACAAGGTGTTTGATCCGGTCTCATATTCACGCTGTGACATAGGCACAGGCACAAAGATCTAGTAAACATATAATACACAATAAATGAACTTACTTGGGAAGAAGAATATTAGATACACATAAATTAGTTTTTATTTTTATTCTCTTTAATAGATCATGGAGAGTTAAATATCACAGTAGCCAATGAAAAATGTAAGATAAGATTGGATAACAGTAATGCCACATTTAAAATATTTGACTTTAATATGCAATCAGAGTCAGTATTTAGTAAAGTGTGATAATTTTTCTTTGGTAATTGATTATCTCACTTAAGAATTTGGTAAAGCAACATTATGAAAAGGAAAACTATTTAGAGCTCATTTGGTGTAGTGTTTTAAAAATGCAGCGTTTCTAAAACGCAGATTATTTAAAACGTGGCTATTTTCTTTATAAATACGTTTGAGATATTATGTTAAAACGCAGCTTTTTAGGAATTCCAGCGTTTTAAAACGCAGCTGCGTTTTGAAAACGCAGCGTTTTCTACCGCAGCATTGAAACACTAAGTTAAGGAATAAGCTGCGTTTTAACCCTACGTTTTGGCTAAAACACACGAACAAACGGGCTCTTAGTAAGCTACAGAGTATTTAATTTCTTTTTGCATATACTCCAATACGTTAAAAAAAAGAAAAAAGAATGCTGCTTCTTAATTCTTGATATGGAATGCATTTACTAACTTTCTTAAAAGAATAAATACAAATGAAGGGGAAGCTGAAAGTGATTTTATGTAAATTCGCCTTTTTGTAAAAATAATTAGTTTTTGTGTGTGACCGAGAAAAAACGTCATCAAAGTTAAAAGTCTAAAATTACCACGGAGATCCGTCAACTGCCCTTCGCCAATAGATCCAATTAACACGAACTATACGACTCTTGTAGCAAATCAAATGTGCCGAAGACTTCCTTGATTGGGTCGGCGGATGACGAGTAGGGGCAGCGTATCTTTCTGTTTTCAGAATCGATCTCAGGTTTCATTAGAGTTCTCCATATAAATTCTGACTTCCGAACACTAATGAGATGAATTAGTCATATCATATGGCATATCAAGGTTTAGAGGAGTTGGAACTTGCACTTGATTTGTTTATTTATTTATTTGTTTACCTTGAAATTAACTTTCTCTACCTATATTCACATTACTAATTGATATTAGCACCCTACATGCATTTAGATTAAAAATAACTTGCACTTAATTATTTGAGAAAAATAAATAAAGTTATCAAACACCTTTGGGCTCGTCAGAGACTTCAATTATTTGATTTTCTTAATCTGTAGGTCAATAAGATCCATTAAGCCACAAATCTCTCTCTCTCTCTCTCTCATCTCTCTCTCTGGGTACTAATGTAATACTTTCTTCTTCGCAAAATAATTGTCATTTTTCTATAATAACTTGATAAAGCTCAAAGAGGGAAAGAACATCAGGGTGGTGTTGGGACAGGATCTTTTAGCATGAGTCTTAATCTGACTCCATACTTTCACAATTTGAGTTTCTGATAGGATTATTGAATTTAACTTTGCAAATTATCGTTTGGGCACTTGCAATATATATTATGAACACTAAAATTATCCATGCATGTGTGTACTCGTAAAATTAATTAAAAGCCAACGTCTTTAACTTTTGCAAGAAATTGATAAGAAAAATATTTATTTTAAAATAAATTGGACTGTCTATTATCACGTCACATCTGTAAGTAAGTGCAAGTTCAAGCCTCGTTAAAGAATAGAGGGATTTTGAAGGGGAGTAAAATGAAAGATAACAAAGAAGGGATTCCATTTCTTCCCCAACCTCCCTTAAAAGCCCAACTCCCCCCCCCAACCCAATTCACCTTATGACTAGGCCCTTTACTGGCCTGTAAACTGTAGTGCATAATAAAATGTAGGGTTAGTTTACAACTTTCTAACATTAGTCCCTGACGTTAAAAAGTAAAAAATTTGAGTCCAAAGTATGTTATTTTTGTTCGCTAGTTGTCCTCCTGTTAATGACCGTTAGAAAACCAGTCGTTAACCACCCATGTGTAAAGCATGTGAGATTTTTAGAGGGCAAAAACGTAACTTTCATCCCCCCTTCTTCTAATAAGAACATATGACCCATAAGCCCTTCTCCAAATGAAAAGTATTTGAATTCCAAGATCCGTCACGGAACTCACCGGTGGCGCAAAGATCATTCCGTCAAGACGATTCTCTCCTCTTCGACGGTGTCGAATCTGTTGTGGTCAACTTAAGATCGTGGTTCAACTCTTTTGTTTCTACTCACCTACTTTCCTCGGGGAAAACATCGGTATTGTCGCCGGGCTTAATTAAGTTCAGTTACTTGTTTACAACGTCCTTAAAAACCGCTTAGACGGCTCATTGATTGTTGCATTGTCATCAAGCCTCTTCATCTTCAATTTGGTTCTCAAACTGTTATCCGAGTTTGATTCGAAGTTGGAAAATTGGGTATTTGCAAGAAACGAAACCTTCTTTTGAGAATGTAAATATGTTTGTTGGGTTTGATTCGAAGTTGAAAAATTGGGTATTTGTTGGGTCTAATTTAGAGTAGGGGAAATGTGGGTGGCCACATGGGTATTTGCTATTTTTAATTTGGGGATGTATATAGGGGAGAAGCAGTGGAAGTGGTTATCGAATAGAGGTATTGGAATTTCGGAAAATTATCATAGTTGTTACAATCAAGCATGAAAACTCAAATTAAGCTATTACCTGAAAAAGGATAATTGCTATAATCATCCTTTTAGTTTTTCTTTCTTTAATTAACTTGGCAAGAACAAGAAAAAGTCAAAATACCTTCATTTGTCGATATTTGAGATGAAGGTGAAGCAGTTCATTCTTCAATGATTGCTAGAGAGCTAATTGAGAGTTTTTCTTGCTTCATTATCTTGATTGGATTCGGGAGCTATGATGGTAAACCATCTCCTTACACAATATTTTCTTCAATCCATCCAGATCCTCGACTATAATTTAGATCTATTGATGAAATCTTGTAAGTCGACACTGTTGTTAAAATATAAAAACACTGGTAGAGAAAAGATTGAAATTGTATGTTATTCACTAAACTTCCAGTTACATATATAGCAATGATGGAATAATGTGGACTTAAAACAAGGAGAATAAAATGCAAGAGAACTTATCTACTAAACTAATCTACTTCAAATACTTGGACTCCTAAAGACTTGGTCATTAGTAACAGACTCCAAAAAAATAGGACTGCTATCACTTATTCAAAGATAAGAACGAAAATTAAACTTCAACACTCTCCCTTAAACTGATAAGACATCAGTTTACAAAGACAACTTCAGCAGGATCAAGCTTCTATCCTTGAGCACACACCCAGTAGACCTCTGAGCTTCACAAACACAGCTGTCTTCAGAGGCTTGGTCAGTATGTCTACAAATTGATCTTCGGTTCTGCAATGAACCATATCAATCACACCATCGTTGCACAAATCACGCAAGAAATGATATCTAACATCTATATGCTTGCTCCTACCATGAAAAATTAGATTCTTCAAAAGCTTAATTGCAGACATGTTATCACAATAGATTGATGTTGGACCTTGCTGCTCATAGCTCAACTCCTCAAGTAATTTCCTCAGCCAAATAGCCTGACTAGCACATGCTGTTGCTGCGAAAAACTCACCGTCCGTGGTTGATAACTTCACAATTGGTTGCTTCTTTGAAGCCCATGAAATTGGTCCTGATCCCATCATAAAAACATAAGCAGATGTACTTCTTCGATCATTGACATCACCAGCATAGTCAGTATCAGTGAATCCAACTAGCTCTAAATTTTCTCCCATCTTATAAAGAACACCAAAGTCAATTGTACCTCTCACATAGCGTAAGATTCTATTTGCAGCAGAAAGATGTTGCTGTGTTGGACATTCCATAAACCTGCTAATTAGACTTACTGAAAGCATGATGTCAGGCCTTGTGTTTGTAAGATACATCAGACTTCCCACGATTTGCTTAAAGAGAGTACTGCAAACCTTCTTGCCATCAGGATCCATAGTTAACTTCAAACCCGGTTCTGCTCGAGTTGCAACTGCATTACAATTGTTCATCTTGAATTTTTCCAAAACCTCAAGAGCGTACTTTCTTTGTGTTATGAAAACTCCAGTTGATGATTGCAGCACCTCTATACCAAGGAAATAGTGTAACTTCCCCAAGTCCATCATCTCGAACTCAGCCATCATAGATTTTTTAAATTTTGCAAACATCCCTTCATCGTTCCCTGTGTAGATGAGATCGTCTACATACAGACACACCACTAAAAACTTGCCTTCACCTCCAGATTTAATGTAGAGAGTATGCTCATATGGACACTTTTTAAAACCAACATTAATAAAATAAGTATCTATACGATTGTACCAAGCACGAGGCGCTTTTCAGACCATATAGAGCCTTTTTTAATCTGTATACCTTCTCTTCATTACCTCTTTTCACATAACCAAGAGGTTTCTCAATGTACACCTCTTCTTGAAGGTCGCCTTGCAAAAAGGCAAACTTCACATCGAGTTGATAAATGGACCATGAGTGTAGAGCAACCATTGAAATCACAAGCCGAATGGCATCCATCCTAGCCACTAGAGCAAACACTTCCTTATAATTCACTACGTACTTCTGTTTGTACCCCTTTGCGACTAGTCGTGCCTTGTGTTTGTCCACTGCTCCTTTTTCAATAAGCTTGGTTTTGTATACCCATTTCACACCAATTGCTTTCTGCCCTTTTGGAAGATCCGTTAGCTCCCAAGTATTATTCCTCTATCGCTTCAATTTCCAAGTCCATAGCCTTCTGCCACTTTTTTTCCTTCATTGCCTTTTCATAAGTTATGGGATCACAATCAGCAAACAAAGCTAGATGGGCTAAAGTGTCATCATCTGAAAGATCTCCGCCACTCTCGTTATCATCCATCCATATCGGTCTCCTTCGTATCCGTTGATTTCTTTGGCCCTGTGCTCCTGAGACTTCACCTTCAACTGGAGTAATTATAATTGGACTTGTAGGAAAAGGAACCTCATTAGTTGTAGGCGGCGCTGAAGATATACACTCTTGATCTTCGAAAATTACTGGTACTTGTTGCTGCTCACCACAATTCCAATCCCATGAATTATGCTCATCAAATAAAACATCACGACTGATTATGACCTTCTTGGTAATAGGATTGAACAGCTTGTATGCCTTGGATTCTTCACTCACTCCAAGAAAGATGCACTTCATTCCTTTGTCATCTAGCTTCGTTCTGTTTTGGTCCGGAATGTGGGCATATGCAATACACCCAAAGACTCTGAAATGATCAATAACAGGCTTCTTTTTACTCCATGCCTCTTCTGGTGTCATGTCCTTCACAGCAAGAGTAGGGCTTCTATTTAAAACATGAATACTCCAATTTACTGCTTCTGGCCAAAAACTCTTTGGAACACCCGTCCTTGCCAATATGCTTCGAACCATGTTCAAGATTATACGACTCTTCCTCTCCGCCACTCCATTTTGTTATGGTGAATAAGCTGCTGTGAGTTGCCTACGAATCCCATGCATTGCACAAAATCTTGAAAACTTATGTGAGTTAAATTCACCCCCACGATCTGTGCGGAGAATTTTAATAGCTTTTCCCAACGATTTCTCAACTAAAGCTTTAAAGATCTTAAACATATCAAAGGCCTCACTCTTTTCTTTTAAGAAATAAATCCATGTTTTTCTACTATAATCATCAATAAATGTAATGAAGTACCTCTTGCCACCATTTGATACTGGATTGATTGGACCACAAATGTCAGAATGAATCAGCTGCAACACTTCCTTAGCCCTCCATGCCTTCTTCCTTGGAAAGGGATCACGGTGTTGCTTGCTAACTACGCATTCTTCACATGCTTTGGTAGGACACGTGATCTATGGAAGTCCGATCACCATGTTTTTCTGCTGCAGGGTCCTTAGGCCATTGAAGTTCAGTGACCATACCGAAAATGCCAAAGCCAGGAAGCATCTTGCACTTTTGTAGAGAGACAAGTCTGCAAATCATCTCCAACATGTAGAGGAAATAATCTATTTGCAGTCATTTTTACTTGTGCAATCAAACCCTTTTTTGGATGTCGAATTTGACAGCACCCACTTTGAATAGAAATATCATACCCGTTCTCTTGCAGTTGCCCCATACTGATGAGATTACTTTTCAGCTCCGGAACATAAAACACACCAGAAATTTTCACCGTTTGACCTCGGACCGTGAGCTTGATGTCTCCTCGCCCCATAACAGAGATTTTGGTATTATTTCCCAACTTCACAGTGTCCATATAAGATTCGTCCAAATTAGAGAACATAGTCTTATACCCACACATGTGGTTGCTACATCCAGAGTCTAGATACCACTTACATAACTTTGGTGGTGCATCCTTGTCATGATAAGCCATCAATAATATTTCTTCATTTTCTTCCTTCTTTTCTTTCTCGGCAAAATAGGATTTGGCACCTCTGTCGTAGCGCAAATTTGCAATGCATTCTGAGGCAAAATGGCCATACTCATGGCAGCGATAACACTCAACGTTCAATTTGTTGGATTCTCTCTACCTTTGCCATCTCGGTTGCCTTTACTTCCTCTTCCTTTCCATGCACCTCGACCACGACCTTTGCCTCCTTCAAGTGTTGCTTTTAAGGCCTGCTCTTCACTATTATTTTTCTTGAACTTCTGCTCATGCACTATTAATGAGCTTTGCAACTCATCAACAGTAAGAGAATCGATATCCTTTGATTCCTATATGGAGTAGACAATATAATTGAATTTCTCTGTGAGAGTGCGCAAAACTTTCTCCACAATCTTTACATCCTGCATATCCTCTCCATAGTTCCGCTTATCATTGGCCACCAGCATCACTCTTGAGAAGTAATCTGTGATTGATTCACCCACCTTCATCTCCAAGATCTCAAACTCTCTGCGAAGTGCTTGGAGTTGAGCACGTTGAGCTCTTACATTCCCTTGATACTTCCGTTTCATTGAGTCCCACAATTGTTTGGATGTATCCTTCTGGAGAATGGTCTTCAAGATTGATTTGTTGATTGACTGAAAGAGGTAATTCTTTACCTTCAAGTCTTTCAGCTTCTGCTCCTCCAATGTTTTCTTGTCTGCCGTGGTCATCGTCTATCCATTAGCATGCTCCAATGGTCATAGTCTCCGTCAAATTTAGGAATGCAGGGTTGCAAGAAATTGCTTCCATCGGTCGCCATCTTACAATCACTCTTTCTCACTTGTTAGGATACTACGGTTCCTAACCTCTCACAATCAGGCCCCTTTATGATGGCTCTGATACCACTATGTTAAAATATAAAAACACTGGTAGAGAAAAGATTGAAATTGTATGTTATTCACTAAACTTCCAGTTACATATATAGCAATGATGGAACAATGTGGACTTAAAACAAGGAGAATAAAATGCAACAGAACTTATCTACTAAACTAATCTACTTCAAATACTTGGACGCCTAAAGATTTGGTCATTAGTAACAGACTCCAAAAAAATAAGACTGCTATCACTTATTAAAAGATAAGAACAAAAATTAAACTTCAACAACTGTTGTAAAGATTTCATTGAAAAGATCCGGATATGGACTCCTCCGGTCATAGGAAGGTTGATTTCTATTGTCAATTTTTTGTTCTTGGCAGCGAAATATGCTTAATTTTTTTTTCTTCTTTTTCTTATTTTGCTTCTTTATTTGGTAAACTAATTTGGTGACGGTAATGGGGTGGTGTTAATGGTGGTATGGCAGCTGCAGCAATGGTGGTGGATTGGTGGCGTTGGTGGTGGGAGGATGGAGGAAGAAGGAAGGTCCGTCTCCATGTGACAAGGACAATCAAAAGACATATTTAAAAATGGAAGTTACCAATTTGCCCCTTTAAAATATCACATGCTTTGCACATGGGCCGTTAATGGCTGATTTTCTAACGGCCGTTAATGGAAGGACCACGAGCGAACAAAAATAGCGTACTTTGGACCCAAATTTTTACTTTTTAAAATCAAAGACTAATGCTAGAAAATTGTAAAGTACATAGACCACCGGTGCATTTAATCTTAAAATGTATGACAGGCTTTCCAACTTAATGGATTTTACCGCCTAGCCCAAACCAAACAAATTTTCTACTTGCAAAAAGCAAGTGGGTTAAATCATATGAAATTTTTTGACCAATTCCCTTTGATGAATTTTCAACCGGTTTATAACCTTTTTTTTAAACCAGAAAAATGCACTTCTGTGCATCGCGATTCCAAATTGATGCATCGTGATGCACAAAAGTGCATTTTTCCGATTTGAAAATAATATATCAATTGTAGTGTATCATTTATATTTCGAATACAAATAATATAACTAAAACAGTTTGAATCAAGCTAAATGAAAAACAATTTTATTTTAAAAATAAGATTGACATTTGGGAGAGTTTTGGATTTTAGATATACTTATATAACAAATGCATTCCGACATTTTGTTATATAGACTATATCCTATAGGTTTATTTTAAAAAAATCCTTAATCAAATGAAATAAATAAAAAAACATATTATGAAATAGTCATTAACATTAATATGAACTCTAATCTTAATTATAATTAATAATAAAGACTTGTTTGTGTAAGTAAACAATACATTAAATAGTACATCCTCCGTTAAATTTATTCGAACTGTACCAATATATTTATTTGTTAATACCATTAATATGAACTCTAATCTTAATTATATATAATACTAATTAAGGGCATTTTTGTCATATTTTATAAAAATTCATTAAAAGGTATGACATAGCACAATTGTCATTTTTTTGTTGTTTTGGCCAAATAAAAGAGCTTATTTCTTAACTTAGAATTTGCAGAAAATGCGTCGCACCCACTTTTCTATATTTCTAGCTTACCCATCGCAAATTTTAAAACAAAATCTACATAATATCTCCCATCTATAAAGGCCGCGTTTTAAATTTAAAAAGCGTTTCCTGCGTTTTAAAATGACAAACGGCCTTATTATTATTATTTTTTAATAAATAGTTAATTTGTAAATTATTATTCTTTGTTTGAATTTTTTTTATCAAGGATAAAATATCAATTATTTTTAACCCTTATTTATCTTTTAAATAATATCATTTATAATTTAATCGATAAACAAAAAACTATTATTTATTAAATTACAAACTTTTTATTTTATCCTCTTCACATTTTTTTAGTAGTCCTCCCTCTCTACTCATCCCTCCTCCCTCCTCCACGACCCAACCAACCAACATTTTTTTATTTATTTCTTAATTTATATTACTATATTATGTATAAATTTATTTATACATACAATAAATACCCTTAATTAAATAAACTAAATTATTAAACATTTTATTGATATAGTCTTTAAAATTTATATGAATTCTAATCTTAATTATAATAATTATAAATAGCTAGGTTTTCTAATTAAAAAATATATTAAACAATGGAATTAACTATATTATACATAAATTCGAAATAGTAGTTAAAAAACTGAGATAATATCATCATTTAATCAACTTTTATATTTTTTAAATATAATACTAAAATTAATTTGGGCTATTCAAATTAGATAACTAAATAAATTAATCTTATGTATCTACAAACATAAGATAACTTATAAGAGATAAAATAATCTTAAAATAATATATGTTATAAATTAAAGCAAAACTCTCAAGGTTTGAACATTACATTTCGTCTCTCTCCCTCTCTTCTCGCTTCTCTCTCTCTCCCTCTTTCTCGGTTAATTTTTTTTTTTTTTCAGGTGAGCATAAACCGACTGACCCAAATCAATGGATTGCTTTATCAATCAACAAAAGAGGAAAAAAAAAAAGAACGACAAAGAAGAAACATTTTATACAAAAGAAATTCAAGATTTTACTAAAAAAAATTACGATAAGGCTGCAAATTCTCTATTGAAGATAAGGCGCAATCCAAACATGACCCTATTTCTCTCTCACTTACACACACACACTGGAGAGAGCTAAGCTGAGAATTGTGGCCTACTTGTTTCAAGTCATTCTCATAATCTTAAAGACTAAGATTTATGTCAGCTTCCACTCCTCGGAACTTGATTGCTGCCTTATCACATGCACCGGGTGTTCTTAGCATTTTATAGGCTCGATGTAAAGTTAAAAGAAGAACCTTAATTTAATTATTTAATATTAATTTTATATATTTTTTTAAATTTAATTTCTTAAAGAGATAAAAATGATTTTTGCTATCAGTTTAATTTTAATAATGGATTTTTATTGAGCTGAAATTAAGTTTGGGAAAACATTATTATCTAGAAAACTGAACAAATTCTTACCGAATTTCAGTTTCGTAAAGTAAAAAAAAAAAAACTCAATTACTCAAATCAATAATTATCGTAAGAATAATTTGGGATTCTTGTTGCTTCGCGCTTCTATTTTATGATGCTCTTATTAATCACTCAGAGCTATGACCTCAAATTAGTAATTAACTAAATTGAAAATTCAATGTAACTATGTAAGATGTGAATAAACTATCAAACTCAAAAGTCCCAACAAACAATTGAACAAACATAATTTAAAATATTTAACAAATAAACAAAGTCAATGCCACTTTCAATTTTTAAACACACAAAAATATTGTAAAAAGAAAAATAATAATTAACAATGTAACAAAATTTAACAAATAAACAAAGTCTCAACAAACAATTGAACAAACATAATTCAAAATAACAACAAAAGCTTTGAGTTTGGGCCTCAGTTCAAGAAATTTGGATACTATTTTTAGTTTATATGTATACTAAGAGTCCGTTTGTTCATGCGTTTTGGCCAAAACGCAGGGTTAAAACGCAGCTTATTCATTAACTTAGCGTTTCAATGCTGCGTTATAAAAAGCAGCGTATTCAAAACGCAGCTGCGTTTTAAAACGCTGAAATTCCTAGCTTTTTCCCAAAACGCAGATTTTTAAACGCAGTAGGGAATAAAGAGCTGCGTTTTGACATAATATCTCAAACGCATTTATAAATAAAAAACCGCGTTTTAAATGATCTGCGTTTTCAAAACGCTATACCAAACGAGCTCTAATACTACAATAGTAAAAAAAAAAATTGGGCCCCTTATTAATTTGACACTGGGCAAGTGCCCAGCCTGCCCACCCCTTGGGCCGGCCCTGCATATGCACTGTACAAAAAATATTTACAAAATATACAAAAAAAAAAAAAGAGAGGGTAAATTACAAATAATCCCCTCAACTATGAGTTGGGTTTGAATTGCCCCCTCAACTACCAATTGAAGCAATATACCCCCTCAACTATAGCATTTTTTTAATCGTAGCTTCTGTTTAGGCAATGTCATTTGAGTTGACGTATAATGCCCACGTAAGATCATGTGACCATCTTTAGGCATTTTTTTTAAACCATAATGCCCTTTTGGTATTTCAATGAATTATATTACCCTTGTTATTCTAAGACCCTCTTTGTATATTTAAATAATTTTTTATCTTTATTTTAAATATTATGGTAAAAATCTTACGTACAAATGGTTACGTGAGTCTTTGGTGAACAAATTTCGTGAATTCAAACTGTAGTGTCTAAATTGAAGGTGCAATTTAAAAAAATATTATAGTTGAGGGGGGCACACTGCTTTAGTTGGTAGTTGAGGGGGGCAAATCAAAATTGACCCATAGTTAAGGGGGATTATGTGTAATTTACTAGCCAGTTCAAGATACTGATAGCTTCTTGACCTGGGTCCACACCGACTTTCCTTCAGTGGCTGGGGGATTTTGCCAGCGGCTGACTTTCCCAAGAAGCCATTGTTGTCACTGGTAAGAGGTTTTTATTGACAAAATTTAACTCCGACCCAGTGAGCAGTCGGGAAGCTAGTATTCCCTCCCTCCCTCGAACTCCAACCAACACCGTCGCCATTTCCAAAATCAGCGGATCCCTCCCCGATGAACAATTTTCGTCGTTTGTCATCGAAAACCCGATTAATTTGTTACTCCTGCTTACGCTCCGCTTTTTCGTACTCCTAATTTCACACTCTTCCTCGTCTTTGATCACAACAACAGATGAGTTGGATCATAATAACAATGAGCTGGAATATTAGTTACCGATCCGACACGTTTACCCTTATCATCTTCTTCCTTGTCAACCGGGGACGAACACCCTCTAGATTCATGGTATCTCCTCTAATTGGGCAATCCGTTTAGATCCCACATTTTCTAAACTCTTTTTCTTTCCTTTTTATTTTCTTAATCATTTAGGCCAAAAAAATTTCTAACTCAGCATTTAGTCCACCATGGAGTCCCACTTACCAGGGTATTATGGTCATTTTAGTCAATTGTTAACGTCTAAACTCATGACCGTCATTTGAGGGACAAACCGTAAAACCAAAAGTGCAGTTTAGGGACCAAAATAGGAAAGGTCAAAGGTCGAGTACCGAATTAGGAAAAGGTCGGTACATAATTAGGAAGAGGTCGGGTACCGAATTAGGAAAAGGTCAGGTACCGAATTAGGAAAAAGTCT
Source organism: Platycodon grandiflorus (assembly GCA_016624345.1). NCBI lineage: Eukaryota > Viridiplantae > Streptophyta > Magnoliopsida > Asterales > Campanulaceae > Platycodon > Platycodon grandiflorus. Next base: position 50,440,030 of record CM028363.1, read on the forward strand.
TCAGTTCAAAACTACAGAAACACAACAATATGCAACCAATTTTCACTGTACATTGTTTTGTAGTTTATGCATGTGTGCCAAAGGTTTGAGCCCGAAAGCCCAATTCGTCCACCCAAAAGTCTACAAATATTGATGTCTAGTAATAGGTGACTACTTACGTGACACACAAGCCCCATGTGGGTTGAGGGGGGGAGGGTATTACATGTTTACACCTCTAAGTCATTTACATTTTGTGCATCTTATGTCAACTCTTATTTAGAAGCATAAGTAATCAGCAAAGTCTGAATTTCAAATGTGTTCATTCTACCCAGTTGTTTTTTTACAAGGTGGGTAGCACAGTAAACGCAGTTTTTGAGCTACATTTTTAATCAATTGAAAGTTACTCCTATATGTGAGGGCTTCAAATCTTCTATCCCACTTCCTGTCCTATTAAATCCTAGCCTCACGCTACTCCACGATCATAGTATCTAAATTAACTCCAATAAGTGAAGGATCATAAAGACAATTCCGTCACTCATGCCCAGTTCTACCACAATTTGGCACATGAAAATGCCTTAAATCTGTAGCAGCTTCAACGCCTCCAATGGTTCTTTTTGTCTTTGCATGGGTCTGGATTTTTTATATTTGTATCATTCCAGATGTCGTGTCATTCCAAGTTATTCACCGAATCCTCTCCGATTGTTGGTATGTTCCTAACAACGCAATCACTCTTTCTAATTCTCTCCCTGAAAATTCAGCATTCCTTTTCATTTTCAATGACTCTACTTGAAGCATGGAAACATAAGAATTAAGAACGGATCTTTTGTGATGGTCGGGTACTCAGTGCCGGTTCTTATGTTACGACTATATTGCCGCACTAGCGAACTTTCACGTCTCCAACGAGGAATCAAATATTTTTCTCGAAGAGAAAAGTGGCTCTTTGTATCAAGTACCCGTATAGCGTGCCTATTTAAGATTCCCGTAGAACTCAAATACCTTGCAACTAGAAAAGATTTCTTCTGTTGATTCCATCCAAGTGACCCAACATTAACCTTCCGTCTTTGAACAATGTAGAGTCCACAGTCAATTTCAATAATTGCATATTTTGGGGACAAAAACATATCTTCTTGCAACAACTTGAATGCGTATGACTTGAGTATCTCTCAAGCATGCTCTTCAATAGGCATACATGTTTTTAGCAGCGGACTATGAACCTTTTAGCGCATAGTAGCTTCTTCCCCAACTTGATGTATTGTGCTTACAGTTAGGGGTGTTCATCAGTTCGGTTTTCGATTTATTTGGTTTTTGTTTTCAAACCTTAAAACTAAAAATCAAACCAAACCAAATAAAAAACCAAGCCAAATTCGAATTCGGTTTTCGGTTAAACCAAAACTTTGAAAGTTAAAAAAATCTAAATTTATGAATATTTGAGATTTTATTATTTTACTAGGAAAGGCGTGACAGATGCAATGAAATTAGCTTTATATTTGAGATTTTATTATATTACTAGAAAACTTATTTTACTATTATGATATATTTAATTAGGGTTAAATGCACCACTGGTCCCTATACTTTACAACTTTCTAGCATTAGTCCTTAATTTCAAAAAGTGAAATGTTGGGTCCAAAGTATGCCTTTTTTGTACGCCAGTGGTCCTGCCATTAAACACCGTTAGAAACCAGCCGCTAACCACTCATGTGCTTTGCATGTGAGATTTTTTGGGGGGAAATACGTAACTTCGCAAAGGCCTTTAACTTCTACAAACCATGAGCATTACCCATGACCCAGAAACCTTTCTCACTCAAATTTTGGACGCCAATCAGAGTAAGGTCCGTCTCCTCCCTCCCTCCAAATCCCTGAACCCAAAACCCCTTGAGAATGTCAAATTGAAAACCTTATTAGGGCTTCATCCCGTTGTCCTTCTTAGCCTCACTCCTAACTGAAATGAATATTTTTAGCCCAACTCACACCACCGACTCCGACCCCGCTTCCAAACTCATCCTCGCCAAGGTCGTTGAATTCCAAGATCCGTCACGAAACTCGCCGACGGCGCCAAGATCCGTCATGGAAGGGGTTAGTTTAATTCTGTTACCGCTACCCTGTCCAACCACCGCCGGCTGCCAATCCAAGCCACCCACACCCTTTTTCGGCAACAAAACAGGCGCCCCCACCACCCTGTTCATCACGACTCACAGTCGCAACATAATTAGAAGGAGCATAATTAAAAGAACTAATCACATAACTCAAAACCCACAGATAATAACGAGAATCATAAACCCAATTTGTATTTTTCGACCCAATCAAAGTCACAAATCCAGATACCAAAATCAACGACACCATCTACCATAGCAGCTTTGTCGACTAACTTGTCGTCGATTTCCACCATAAACCCATATCTCTTTCCTTTCCTTCTCTCTCTCTTTCTAGAGAATTTTTTTTTCAGATCCTTGTCTAATTATCAAGGTATGAGCTATAAAAAGACTAGTATTTTACTTTCCAAATTAAACAAATTTAAAGTTTGGTGCTCTGTTTCTTTCTCTCTCTTGAATTTCTCCAACGAAATCAGAGATGTAGGCTTTGAATTGGATTCATTTGGGAGTGATTTGCTCCAACTTATTTTTCAAGTCAATTTCACTTTTTTGCCCTAAAAAAACTCATGTGCGCAGCACATGATGAGTTAACGGTCAAATTCTAATGACATCCAATGTAGGGACCACTAGCTTGCATTTAACCCATTTAATAATTATTCATATATAGAATAATAATAATATATTTATTTTTATTATTATTTTATTCAATTTGATTTTCGGTTTGAAAGTCAAAACCAAAAACCATACTGAAATTCGGTTTGGCCAACCAAACCAAACCAAAAATTGAATTCTAATTTGGTTTTGATTTTATCGGTTCGGATGACGGGATTTTCAGTTTGGTTTTCGGATGAAACCAAATATTAAGCACCCCTACTTACAATGACTCCAATTATTAATGATTACCTCGTTTGTGAAGATAATGGATTTGGGGTGTGGGGGGGGGAGAAGAGAAAATGTTGAAAGGAGCATGCTAGGGTCAGTTCACACGAGCTTCATTTCTAACTTTGTCTGAATTTGTTGGCGGTGGTTTTATTCCACTCTCTCTCTCTCTCTCTCTCTCTCTCTCTCTCTCTCTCTCTCTCTCTATATATATATATATATATATATATATATATATAGTGGTGTTCGGCACCCCCTAACCGAACATTACTATTGTTGATCGACACCCCTTACCGAATAACCTTAGTTGTGTTCGGTAGGAGCTGTCAAAGAGTAATTAATTTTTTTTTTCAATCTTAAAAATGAAGAATACATAAGGACATTTAAGTTAAAATTTATAATGATATTTTTTTAATATATGAGGGGGTGTACTTAGAGTTTTATGGGGTGTTAATAGAGATGTTCATTAAAATTTTGGTACTCTACCCTCTTTTAAGCCATTGGTCCTTCTTGAAAATATATCCTTTGAATATGTGTCACATACAACCATGTAATATACTTTGCATATTTAAATCAACATTGAAGCAAAATAAATTATTGAAAAACCACCCAATTATTGGTTAGGTTCAAACTCAAATTATCAATTGAGGCAATGTGTCCCCTCAACTATAACATTTTCTTTAATTACACCTTCAATTTAGGTCAAGCCGTTTGAGTTGACAGAAAATACCCATGTGATACTCATGTGATCATCTTTAGTTTTTTATATTACCATAATGCCCTTTTAGTATTTCAATTTAAGGGTATAAATGGTTCGGTTTAGACCAAAACTACGAACCGAACCGCCTCCTACGGGTTTCATTTTTTCAAACCAAACCGAACCGAACCATTCAGTTTGGTTTTGTTCAGTTCTGTTTTATGGTTCAAAGAAATTTATTTTATGATTAATTATTTTTTCAGAACCACTGAAGAGATATTGAAAAAGAAGAAGACAAGGTCAATTTTCAAATATTGAAAAAGAAGAACAAATTTGAGACTAATTTCGTTAAGGTCGAGAGATATCTTATGATGGTTGAGAGAAAATTTTGGTTTTATAAGGTGTGAGAAAGAATGTCCGAGAGGTGAAAGGGAGAGAGCCCCGGCGATGTGGGAGGGACAATGACGAACTAATGGTGAGACGCAACATTGCGTTGAGGTGAGAGAAAAAGAGAGAAAGAGTTGAGAGACCAAGACGTGAGATTATTATCTTTACTCTTAGGATTTTTTAAATCTTAGTCATCGATTCAAAATTTTCAAGACAAATATGAATATTAATAATAAGAATAATATATATATATATATATATATATCAGTTTAGTTTAGTTTGGTTTGGTTTTGACCCCTAAAATCACAAACCGAACCGACCGGTATATAAAATTTTCAAACCGTAACCAAACCGTCCTAGTCTAAAACTGAACCAAACCGCTTGGTTTGGTTTTGTTCGGTTCGATTTCATGGTTCGACGGTTCGAACTTACACCCCTATTTCAATTGACTATCTCGTGCATATGAACTACAAAGAGGTCTTAAAGAAATACGAGAAACATATTTATTTGAAATACCAAAAGGGCATTATGATAAAATAAAATACCTAAAGATGGTCACGTGACTCTCAGGTGTACATTTTCTGTCAACACAAACGATATTACCTAAACAGAATTGTTGAACATTAGTCCCATTCCAGCGAGTCAAAAAAATTTGTTTATAACAGTATAACACATAATTTGGCCACCTAATACTTGCATGGGCCCACCATCTAAAAGGAAGGAGTACTCTAGTGAGAGTCACGACTCACCGAGAGATAGACATGCCCATTCGGTTCCAAAAACCAGAACCGAATAGGTTTTAGAACCGCCCAAACCGTGAACCGTCATAAATCGAAATCGGATTAAGAAGGTTTAGTTCCGGTGTGCATTTCTTAGGAACCGCGCCATAAAATCGTTCAAAAATCGCAAAATTTAAATTTTAGACGTTTGAAACCTTGAATTTTGAAACCATCTGCTCCTACATGCTCCACGCCTGCACCTACTCTGTCCTCTTTGGACATTAGACTTGATGAAAGGATGAAGGAGTCTAGCATAGTAAATTTTGAATGTCAAAATCAACTTATTATATCATGATGCCTAACACACTCTAAGCATATTTTTTTAAGTTTATATTTTGATAATTAGTAACATATTATAACACTTTTTTTTACACTTTATAATAGATTTTAAAAATAAAAACAAATGTTAAAAAATTTTAAAAATAATTCAAAAAATTAAAAATCGAAAAACCGAAACCAGCCATCCACAATTCGATTTCGATTAGCCTTGTCACGGTTTGTGGAACCGTCGGTTCGAATCGAAACCAGAACCGAAACTAGTTTGGGCATGTCTACCGAAGGACTCAACTAAAGCTAGAAGTTTAGTAGCAGGGAACACTCTTAGTGAACCCAACAAATAAAATTACCTAAAGCCAAACAATTATCTCTTTATAGCTTCCATCTCTTTTCTACTTAGATTCATTTTAATTCTCGAATCGATCTCCATAGACTAATTCAGTGTAACTTTGTTTACATAGCAACAATAAAGGATGATTATATAACAACAACAAAGGATGATTATGCAGCAAAAGAGTGATTATGCAGTCACAGATGATTATACAACCGAGTAATGCTATGGGTACCTAAAGAATATCAATTTTTTTGCACCAAATTATGTGACAGTTGATGTGATGCATTAATTATGATTTTTAATTTTATTTTTTGTACCACATCAGCTGCCACATCAACTGATACATCATTTGGTGCAAAAAATTTAATACTTTTTATGTACCCATAGCATTACTCTTATACAACCACAACATAGTGCAAAGGAGTTTGTTATTTTGTTGATGTCATGACAGTTACAAATACAGTTATAGAAAGTTACAAATGTAGTTACAAGTTGATTGTGATTGTTGTTGCACAGAGTAGTTAGTAAGTTAGATTTAATTGTATATAAGTTGGACATCTTTGTATTTTTGGAATTAGGTAATCTTTTCAATGAATGAGAATGTTCTTCATCAATCTCTCTGATGAATTATTTTCCTTTTTCTTTTGATCATCTTAAACCAAATTAACAAACTCTAGCTACATCATTAATTAATTATTGGGTTAATTACACCATTAATCCCTTGACTATGGACTTTTCCACCACTAGTTCCTTAACAATTTTTTTTTCAAATTTCAATCCCTAGAGTACTAAAATTAGACACGTTTAGTCCTTTTGTTGGATGTCGTTAGAATTTTTCGTTAAATCAGTCATATGCCCAACACGCGACTTTGGTTAAGGGCTTTTATGAAATTTCATGTGCAAGATGTTTTGATACTTAAACAATTTATTCTTTTTTTTTTCTCTCTCCTCTCCCCTCCACCCACCCCACCCCACATCTTCATCCCCTTCCCAGCTCCCATCAACAACCACCACCTACACAACACAGTAACAGCAACCCAGCAGCAGAAACACAGCAGCAGCCTTTTCTTCATCCTTTCTATTCCCCAATTACCAACAACCTAGATTTCGCTCAAGTTACGAAACCTAATTTGCCCGATTAATAGTTCCTTCTCCTTTACCAATTTCAATTCAACGAATCCAAAATTAGGGTTTCAAATTCATTCCCAAAATTAATAGTTGCATATTCCATCGCAATCTCAGAACTCCACGGCTCAGATTCTTCAGGGATTCGAGAGGATCCAGAAATTGGAGATCGAGTTGCCGTCCGGGGATCTGAGGTTAGAGAAAGGCACCACGATTCAATGGAAGGCGGAGTTCGGGAAGACGTTGAAGAGCTGCGTTATATTAGGGTTTCGTAGCGATGGAGAGGCAGATTTAGGTGGTAGAGGTTGAAGATGAGGGTCGTCTGGACAATTAGTGCGTTGATTGCTGCGTCGGCTAGGCATTACATGATCAAGGTCGTGGTGAAAGACCACGTGCAGATATCGAGGATGGAAGTGAAGGATAGGGAGGGGGAAGGAACGGTAGTGATGAATATGAACGAATTGAGAGTGTAGTGTGAAAGGGGAAGAAGACGAAGCGGAGAAGGAGGGGCGAATTGGGAATTGTGGAGTTTGGTGGAGAAATAATGGGACGACGGTGCCGGCAGTGAGGATGAGGATGACGCACGAGCCACGGTTGGAGCTGTCGGGTTAGGTTAGGATCGAGGGTGCGATGTTAGTGGTGGTGAGACTAATTTGTGGGGGCGGTGGCGTGGGGGCCACTAAGATGGAGGATCATAGTGGAGATGCTGAGTTGGCGGTGGGAGCATTTGGTGGGGTGTATGGAGAGGCGGTGGAGAAATTGCTCAAGAGCCGGAGTTACCTGCTAGAAATGAACTCTTTCTAGCATTTTGTTGTTCCTTTTTTTTCTCTCTTTCTCTCTAGCACTTTATGAGAATTTTCCGTTATATCCTTAAAAAATGGCATGTTCAATACACATGATTGATTTAACGGAATTATACTAACGACATCCATCAAAAGGACTAGTCGCGTAACTTTTTTATACTCTTGGGACTGAAATTTAAAAAGAATTTGTTAAGGGACTAGTGGTGAAAAAATCCATAGTTGAGGGACTACTAGTGTAATTAACCCTTAACTATTTAATAGAGCCGGAAAAATTAGCCCAGCCCAATAACCCGATGTTTGCATGGGCTAAAGTTTAATTTTTGGAGGCCCAAAAAAATGCGGGCCTTTTTGGCCCGGTCCAGTAGGCCCAACGATTCAATTGGGATAGCATAAAAAAGCCCGGGGCTTTTGGGCTAGGCCCGGCCCGTACTATTTTATTATTATTTATTTATTTTCACTCAAAAAATAATTCTAACTTCTTAAATAATTAAAACAATAATTAAAGCCCATTCTATTTTAAAGCTAACTAGAATGGTTCAGTTAGCTTTATTTTTTCATACTATGATTTAGACATGCTGTAATGCAATCTCAGACATTGAAGCAACATGTTCCAATTTGATTATTGCTTTATTGTTTAATTATTGCTTTAACTGACCAATAAAATTAACTTCTTAAATAATTAAAGCCCTGGACCATTCTAGTATCATATTTATTTTCATTTTAATTAAAATTTGATACGATGATTGCATTATTTTACTTTTAGTAGTTAGCAGTTAGGACAAACAATAAATCATAGTATTATTTTTGTTTAGTAAGTAACTTAGAATTTAATTTGGCAATTGGCATCACCATTGTTCCTTTTAGTTTATTTATTTTTCCAACAAGAGATTTTTGGCCCTATGGGCTTTGATGGGTTGGGTTGGGCTTGACTTTTCTTAGACTCTAGTAAAATTGGGGCTGGCCCAGCCCAGCCTGATATTAAGTGTTGGCCCGGTGGACTTGCATTGGGCCGGCCCAACCCAATCCATTGCTAGCTCTACTATTTAACCCCTCACATGTACCGTTGCATTGCCTGGGGCTAGACATGCCCAAAACGATTATGGTTCCAGTTCCGGTTTGGAACCGACGGTTCCACAAACCGTGATAAGGTAAACCGAAACCGAACCGTGGAGTTCTGGTTCCGGTTCCGATTCCGGTTTTTCGGTTTTCCGATTTTGTTTTTTAAATTTTTTTGTTTAATTTTTTATTTTAAAAAAAAACTGTTATCAATTGTAAAAATATGTGTTATATGTGTGTGTGTGTATATATATATATATATATATATATATATATTAATTTATTTATTTTTTTTAAATTTTTGCAAGAGTTGTAAATTGTAAAGACTTTTAAGAACTTTAGTTATGAAAAACTACAAATTGTAATTTTTACAATTTAAAATTTAAGAATAAAAAATTTAAAAGTGTTAAACATTTTACAATTTAAGAATTAAGGACTTAAAATTTTTAATCTTTGTAATAGTCTTGAAAAAATAGAGTTTGTAATATTAAATTTAGATTTGAGAAAAACTTTTGCAAAATAAAATAGTTTTTCTTAAATTTAACAATAGTTTTGTAATGATTACAAAAAATTTAAGAACTTAAAAAACTTACAATAAAAATTTAGGAACTCAAAATACAAAAAATAAATAAAAAACATGGTCGGTACCCTGACTAACTTTATTAATAATAATAAAAAATTACAAGAAGGGGGACAACTAGCCTTGCCTTATTATAAAGGAGGACAAAGGAGCCTTACTTCAAAATTCAAATGTATAATATATTTCTAAATTTTAAATTTTTACGGTTTGGAACAGTTGGAACCGGCGGTTTTTACGGTTTGGAACCGACGGTTCACGGTTCCTAAAAGACGCAAACCGGAACCGAAATTAAAACCGGTGGTTCACGGTTCATTACGGTTCACGGTTTAAACGATTTACGATTTGGACGATTTTTAGCCGGTTCGATTCCGATTTTAAAAACCGAACGAGCCATTCTCATGGTGGACCTCGTCCTTGGGACCCTTCCGGAACACCTAAGTCTAACGGGCCAAAATTGCGTATTTAACACTGTTCTTTTTCGGGGTGGAAGAATGATAAAGACCAAATCTTTGGGAGAGGGCGGGTTTAAGTGAATAACATAAGATATTAGGGGGAAAATAGTGAAACAAAGGAAAGACAATTGGAAGAACCTCATCCTTTCCGAAAGATGAGCTCTGAGTTCTGAGGCAAAGGCTACTCCACCAAGGGTTCCTCATTTTCTCTTTCCATTTGGTCATAAAATATCCGACCAAGCCAAACCCATTTCAAAGATTACTGATTTAGCAAAACCCATTCCAAAGGTTCCTGCATTTACGAAATCCATTTGAGAAAAAAAGATAGAGATAAAATTATTTTTGATAGTACATATATATGCAATTACATAAATACATCAATGGAGGCAGCAACAAAGTTGGCTTCTTCACCATCAATTCCTTCTAGGACCCTCCTTAGGCAATTTTCACCTCCTCATCATCCTTCTGGTAAACTTTCTTGGAATTTGCAACTTTATTTCTGAGCTTTATTTTGTTGTGTATCCGTATTTGTGTTTGAAATTTGGAAGCTTTTGAGGTGTAAAGGCAAATGGGTTTATGGAATTTTACATTTACATGCTTCTGGTTGTTGTATGATGGCCTGGCCTAGCATTGCATCGAACCGAATGTCAAAAAAGAAATATACAGCGGACTAAGTAATTGGGACAAAGCCAGTTGGGTTGAGTTGGCTTTTATGCTTCTGGGTGTTATTTAAAGTTGTGTGTTTTCCAATTTGTAAATTACTTTGAGGTGTTACAGCAAAAGGGCATATGAAAGTTTACATTTTACATGCTGGTGTACTTTATTATTGTGCATTTGATTTTATAAATTTAATTTGATTTGTATATGCAACTGGATATATGAAATTGTACATTTACATGATTCTGGTGTACTTTAAATTTGTGTGTTTGAATTTAAGGTGTTCAAAGCAAATGTGTACAAGAATTTTACATTTTGACATGCTATGGGTGGCTTTTAAATGTGTGTTTGAATTTAGAAATTTTACTTTGATGTGCTAAAGCAAATGTGAGTGACGACATCCAAGTGGACGAGCTGCATGGAGTAAGGATTCATGTAGCTAATCTTGAGTAATTGGGAGAAAGGCTGACTTGAGTTGTATTAAAGCAAATGCGTATTTGAAGTTTTACATGTACTTGTAGGGTTTCTTTAAATTTGGTCTATTTGATTGGCTTGTGGTATAGTAGTGAGTATGTATTAGTAGTGATTTGTTTCCGGCACTGCAACTGTTTGATGTTATTCCTGTTTAATTACTATCTCAATCCAGTCTTACTTTTGTTCTTTGCATGGATAAGCCAATGCTTTGTCTAGTAAATCAAGTTGTATTTACCAATTTAGCTTATCTGTGGCATTTAAACCAAATATTTTGGTCAACTGGAAACTGGTATTATTTCTTCCTTAGTTGTGTTTCCTTTTTCATATATTTCGATTTTCTCCCTTCAGTTTTTGGGATGAATTGGTTTCAGTTCTTGTTGGATTATAAACCAAATAATCATAAGAACAGAGAAAAATTGACATTTTGTTGAACTCATGTGGAAAATGGAAAAATAGGAGGGTCCGTAAGGAATACCGGTACAATACGACTCAAATGTTTGTTTTCATGTTTCCTGTTTGGCATATTGATTTTGATTCACACATGTGATTTCAGTTTTATTTTAGAATTTCAGAACATCGTATTCTTGCTAATGTACTCAATGGCAGCATTGAAGCTATACGAGCAATCAGCTCCTGCACTGACCTCGATGCTAAGTATATCTCTGGCGCAACATTTTCCTGCCTCAGTTCTTATCCAAGAGCAGCGTTACGAAAGTAAGACAGGTTTGCAGATAATGAAGGATGACAAAACATCTCAGGTGAGACTCTTTGGTTGCCAACACTAGTTTGATCCTTTGAGAAAATCTTTCACAGGATCTTTTTGTAATTATTATTATTATTATTGGTAATATTATTAAACATTTTATAGTAATTAAATTTTATGTGGAGTTACTACAACTGCACCAGTATAAATCTCTTTGATTTTCTTTGTTCAAGGCAAATTCGAATAGGGTATGGTTGGAAACTGAGTCCTCAGGGAATGAAGAAAATGATACTTTAGATGGTGATCAATATCTTGAGGAGTTTCGGAGCCAAGTCCTACGCTTACCTGGTTTAAGGTACTCATAAGATTTATTTTTATATTTTCTATATATTTCCTAAGGGGACGTGGGAAGGGATTGAACCTAGGACCTCATGGCTTCATAATCTATGAAGCCTTAGGTCTACCACTGGGCCGCCCCATAGGGGTAGATACTTCAAAGATTTATAACTCTTCTTATCCTATATCTCATCCAGTTAACTGATGATAGACCTTCTCAGTTCTTGATTCCATGTTTATATTATGATCTTAGGAACTTCCATCTAATTCCTGCTTGTGTGCCTTTTCTCCAAGGTCACGATGCTTACATGTTAGAGAAGAGCCATCCTTGTCCTTAACTACGCAGTCTGTTTTAACTGAACCGGAGAAGCTTATGGGCGCTGAACTTCACAATGTGGTTGCCCTTGCTAGAAAAGCTTTGTCAGCAGCCAAAGAAGCAGTCTTATTAACTGAGAACTGCGAAAAATTTGTAGCTAATATTGATGAAGCTCTTACTCAAAGGTCAGTTTTGATTTTACTCCGTTGTTTTCTTTAATCAAGAAATACTATGCAGAGGTTTATGTATAAAATTCTGTTCAGTTCAGGGTCTACATGTTTTCCCAAGAGTCGAGTCGAGAAGGTAAAAACTGTAAGGTCAACACGTCTTTTGGAGAGGCAATCCAAGAAAAGGAGGGTGCCGAACTCAATTGTTATTGTTCCAGGGACTAGCGTCTCCAAAACAGTTAGCTCAAAACGGACAAGTAAAAACATGCATTCAAATGATCCTTTTGGACTGTTTTTGGCAAGGTCAGAAACAAAAAAACTGCTGACTGCAAAAGAAGAATCTGAATTGATTGTTCAGATAAAGGTTTGTTGATGACTTCACCCCTTTTCCACGTGCAAATGATTTTTCCTTTACAAGTGGGAATAATCTTGATTGCTTATCAGGATTTCAGGAGTCTAGAAAAAGTCAAGAGTAGGCTTCAAATTGAGTTTGGTCGTGACCCAACTATGGTTGAATGGGCTGGAGCTATTGGGCTTAGCTGTCATGCCTTGCAATCACGAGTTAACTTTGGTAGAAGGAGTGGAGAAAAGTTGGTATATTCCAATTTCCGTATGGTTGCTCACATAGCAAAGAAGTATCAGGGATATGGACTTGACCTTCAAGATCTATTGCAGGTGAATAATTTGATTCATTAATTACTTTGCCAGTGTGTGGGGGACCCTACTTAAGATTTTCTCACAAAATAATATATGCTGTTTCCTTATGGATCTTTTTGGTTGTCTATTGCAGGAGGGAAGTGTGGGTCTTATGACAAGTGTCGACAAATACAATCCCCAATCTGGTTGCCGATTTGCCACTTATGCATACTGGTGGATAAAACAGGCAATTAAAAAAGCTATACATCAGAAGTCGAGGACAATTCGCTTGCCGGTAAGCCCTCATACTGCTTCATCATTTTCTATTCTTGGTCTATTATTCAGTGAAGCAAAAGGTTTTTTTTTTTAATGTAATTCCAACTATAATGAGATTGATCGAATTTCAATATGCTACAAGAATTTTAAACAGATAGAATTTCAATAAGTTAAAAGATTTTTAAGCTGTGCAATCCAGCAGTAAGGCACCTACACATTGGTACCAACCAATTGATCAACCATTTGTTGGCTTAATGGTTGGCACTTCACCATCAAAAGAGAACCAATGGTTGCTTGAAGTCCAAAACTCGCACTCATTTTTTTTGGTTAAAAAGCGGACATATGTTGTTCACAAAACGTACATATGTTTGTTCAAAACATATGATTGTTTCGAATGTACATGTGTTGCTCACAAAAACAGGATCTTCAATGGTCAGGTGCCAGAATTGAGTTTCAGTATGTTAAAAGATTTTTAAACTTATGGAGAGTCATTTTCTTGATATGGACCTAAGCAATTTGATGTTGCAGGTCAATGTATATAATCTCATGTACAAGGTAAACGAAGCAAAGAGATTATGCATCCAAGAAGGAAATCATGAGCCTACGAAAGAGCAAATTGCAGCGTGTGCTGGAATTACTGTCGAGAGATTGCAAAAATTGGAGGTCATAGTAAGAAAGCCTCTTTCAATGGAGCAGTGTGTGTGGAGAGACCAAGATACTACTTTCCAGGTGTTGTTTCTAGTGGCTTTGACTCCTTTTAAGCATTTAAGTAGTAAATCTATAAGAGAACCATTAAAGGCTAATTGCATATCATTGCCCAATGTTTACCCCTAAATTGCAATTTCTGAAGTTCCGAATTGGGCAATTTCATATCTAGGATTGACAGTTTCGTTTCAATCAAGGGTCTACATTGTTAGTCATTAAACTAGGGATCCCAACTTCTGTTTTCCAATTTTCCATTCCAATCTATGTGGCAAACGTGTGTTGGTTGGATATCACATCATGTAACCTCTGGGCTATAGACTAACCAATCACATGCTTACCACATAGGATGGTCTGGAAAGCTGGGACAATTTTTTGGGATCCCTAACAATTCCCTTAAACTGTAGACACACTAGGTTAAGTTACTCCTTTGCCTTCAGCGCTACACAGTACATACAATCTACAAAAAGATGCCACCATCTTAAATTCTTACCTCTCCCCTCTCACTATATACCTAAGCCACCACCAAGCGAACAACTTGAAGGTCTCCGTCTCCGTCTCTGTCTCTGTCTCTCTCTTTATCTCTGTCTCTCTCTTTCTCTCTGTCTCTGTCTCTTTCTCTCTTCTGTCACTCTCTGTCTCTGTTTCTGTCTGTCTCTCTCTCTCTCTCTCTGTCTCTCTCTCTCTGTCTGTCTCTCTCTCTCTCTCTGTCTGTCTCTCTCCCCTTAGTCACCCTTATCCGTTTCTTGAGCAACATCTAATTGGGTATACCCCTAGATCCGTCTCTGTTACAAAGTCTCGGGTGTGGGCGTAAGGTGCCCCTACTTGTCTGAAAGTCGAATCTGTGGAAACCAAGAATTTAGGATACACGGACTCAACTCAAATGGATATGAAAGTAGGGTGTGGGTAATTGGACACGGCCTATGGGATTATACATTATGGATTTGACATTAGAATCAATGAAATATATTTATACTTTGGGAGTCTATTTAAGAATAATTGAAAGTTTAATAGCTGGTTGTTTGAAAATTTCAAAAACTTGACTGAAAATCACGAGGTGGTGTGTCTATTTAAACTTTAAAAAGTCCAACATGGATCCCACACCTATGCAGGGACGGAGCCATGCGTGTGCATGGATATGCACACGTGCATATCTTGAGATTTGAGAAAAGAACAAACTAGTATATGCCATATTATACATTTTCCAAATCTAAGGTGTAAATTGCAAATCTGCCAGCCCTGAATTGGAGGGTCAAAGTATAATTGTAGCAATGTTTTGAAAATATAAGATGCAAATTGCAAACGTGAACCCTTTTCAAGGAATGAAGAATTGTAGAAAGCTTATCCAAATGGTGTTATTTTTATTTGACATGTTGTACTTTTGAATTTTATATATAATATTCTTAATGTTGGTTCTCTTTTGGGTTTTTTTTCTTAGTACTATATTTTGCATAGCCTCGAAATCCTAGATCCGTCACTGCACTATGTGTCTGGGCCGTGTCATGTTGACACAGTATGGCAAGTGAAAAGACGTGTAACAGGGATCCCTCTTTTGTAATCAGCAACCTCAGGTAACAAAAGAAACCTTCGCGTGTTGTCCCTTAATCGCAAATCCTACATGGGATGACAGAATATGAATGCTCCACCATCGTCCCACCCAATGTAGTAACACCTGGACAAACCTTCACCCCAGTCTACAAGTCTTCACCTTCTGCAGAAACATCCCATCTCCATCACATCAATCCTCAAAGCGAAGCCTTGACCACTGTCGCTGTCTGGTCACCTTTAATTCATTGAAAATCCTTTGCAATTGACCACCATTTTCATGTGGTAGCCAATCACCATGAACCCTAAGATATTGCTTGATAGCAACTAATCTCTTCAAAGATCAAACTACTACCTTTAACAGATGGGAAACTAATATGATTCATTGCATGTGGTAGCTCTATGCTTTGGCTTTTCTTAGCAAAGGGGGTGGAGTTGCAATCCAGGTTTTCTTTGTGAGAAAGATGGGCCTATGTTCAAATATGGACTGACTCGGTTAGGCTTAAGTAATTTTGGATCCATGTGAATTGTGTAATGACAAAAAAGGCTCTTGTATATTGTCATGCATTGGTATGTGCAGCTACTTATGTGCAAGTAGATAGCTGATGATTAGGTCAAAGAATTTGTGTAGAAGGGAACTGTATCAACGTCAGCCTACCTTTGTACCACAATACATGCCAAACAACAGGTTCCTATACATCTCCATGTAGTGAGGGGTAATCTGGTAATCTCTTAGCGAATCCATTCTCGTTTAGCCTATATATGGGGACTATTCTCTTCAGGGATCTCTAAACCTATTGAAGTAAGAGACTAGTTCCTTGGGGCTGCCTATTGTTGTTATGATCTTTTATTTTTTAATTTTTGTTCCTTTGGGGAGGACTGGGGAGCAGATTGACTTTTATTGTTTTTCTTCGTGATTGACCCACCTTGTGCTTTGGCATTGATGCTAGTACTAGGGAGCAATCTTACTCTCCATTACTGCAATCATCATCCCTGACACTCCTCAATATAATCCGTTCGAATTCTCTGATTGGATATTACTTGTTCACACTGAATTACTCCAAATCTCATATACACTCATAAAGGATGAGGCCATTTTGTACTTCCGTCCTATGGGATGGCCCGGGGCAGAGCTCTGGGAAGCCTTGTTTAAGTACAATGGCCTTGGGCCACATGTAGGAAGAATGAAGGTTTTGGTCTGGAGGATGAAGGCAAGGATTCATTCGACGTGCTCCCTCAAGGGACCTGTGGGATTTGATCACCTGAGAGAAAGATTGTCCCAGCCCAGGTCCCAATCATGGGCAAAAATGTAAGCACCTAAGTTCAATCTACACAAGTGACACCGTGCATCAGATAGCAGTCCCGCACACCATCGACAAAGTATATGCTCCATGATCTGTGATATCTTGGAGCACGCCTATAACTACTCAGCTGGCATTATCAAAAAGGATAGATTACCTCCTTGGTGAAAGGCGCCCTGGCAAAATTTCTCCTGTCAAATTCACATATTGTGACTATACTTACATTCTACTATTTTAAATTTGCGTGTCACAGAACGAGAGAGTTAGAAATGTCCAAAGTTGAGCTGAAGCTATTGGCGCCTGCATAAATTCAAATTATTTCTTATATTCTTTTTATTTCAGGAGTAAGTGCTCAAGCAATAATGGTTGTTCAATGTTCAAAGGTCGTGGTTTATTTCGTTTTAGCCTTGTTTATGCATGCTGTTTATTTAGCTCTAACCCTCTACTTCACAAAAGGAAAGGTTTATTCTGTCATATGGCATCAGGTAGACTCAATCTAACATATGTATGCGCTTAGAGCAGTAGAAAACCTTCATTCAAGTGGTCCAAATTGCCAAGGAATCATACCGGTCTGTCATATGCATATATTACTTCGTGCCTGACACAGTTTAGAGTGCAGCTTCTGTAATTCAAAAGGATTCTTACATTTCAAACTTCAACCTTTTCATATCATAAAAGTTCGTCGACAACCGAATCATCATTTGAAAATACAACCGACAGAGAATTTGTCAAATGAGTCTGATTGACAAGTCGCACATTGTCATTATTCTTGCAGGAAATCACTGCAGACACTAGATTTGTGAACGCAAATGTGAGAGCGGAAAAGCAGTTTATGCGGAATCACGTCCGCAACCTTCTTAAATTTCTCCCTCCCAGAGAGGGGAAAATTATTCGATTGAGATACGGGATTGGAGGTGGAATGCCGAAAACACTTGCTGCTGCGGGTGTTGTTATGGGGATTTCAGATGAACGAGTCCGCATATTGGAGAGCCAGGGGTTGAACAAACTGAAGCAGCTTATGAGTAGCCATGGGCTGAGTGAATATACAGAATTTTTGGTATAGTTAACTGTGTTGTGCTGACTTCATTCTGCAGGCTCTTCTCAAAAATAATAGGTGGAATGCTTATTTCTTTATTTATATTAATTTTTTCTTGGTACAGAATGTTCATAACTTCAGTGCAGTCGTGATGAAAATACTTCTTTATTAGTCGAGAATCATCATTTCTCAATGCATTAGCAGTTCAAACTTTTACCATTGAAATTTGAAACCAATCCCAAGGAAAAAACTGATGAAAGTTTATTTGGTAAGTCATTCCTTGCATCTATCTTTGTATTACTAACACAACAGACACAGGGATGATAGAGAAAGGAAAAACTAACTACTCCATCCGTTTCTAAATAATTGTCTGTTTGGTTGGGTACACAAATTAATTGACTTTATTATAAATATTGACATAATATATAGTTTACCTTAAAGTTCTCGCGCAAACCATGATTAAAGTAGAAGAAAAAGTAAGAGTAAAGTGGTAAAAGTATTTTCTTAAAAAGAAAAGTATAAAAACAAGATAATTTTTTTGTAACGGATTAAAAAGAAAAACATGACGATTATTTAGGAACGGAGGTAGTATTATTTAAGAACTACATTAAAAATTAAAAATAAGGGTTAGTGACAAAATTAACTTTCAAACTTTTCTTAAATCTTACTATACCATTCAACTCTCAAATTACTGAAAAACAATAAAAAATTTTTTTTTCTTGATTTTTAACTTTCAAACTAGTTGGCTTCAATACTTTTCTAATTACCTCTATTTTACTTTTTGATTTAAACACTAAGAAAAAAACCATGAAAATAAAACAAAATAGGTATTTGAACCTTTTACCTCTAACTTTTACAGGCAGTTTATGTAGCTTTACCCTCTACCTTACAAAGGAAATGCCATAATATTTAGTCATGCGAACGTTCATACGGATTCAAGCTCACATTTGGATGCACTTTCAGTACTCCATCCATCTTCAAAAGACGGTTTTGTATTACTTTTTACACAGATTAATTTTTTTAAATTAGAGTCTATTTTTCCTAACTAACCTTATTAATCATAGCAAAACGAGTAACAAAGGTATTGCAACTAACTACTCCTCCGTTTCAGGCAAAGAGTCTATTATATTATTTTGAGATGTTTCACTTAAAGATTTTACTTTCAAAAAATTATGTTTATAATTTTTATAATCTTTCATCTTTACCTTCCATTTGTGTTGTAATCATATAACCAATTCCAATGATATTAATATATTCGTTAATAAGTAGACTTTTCAAACATGAACTATTCGGTTAAAACTGAGGGAGTAGGTAATAAGGAGAGGTGTAGTAAGTAAATTAATTGAACCACTTTTAAAAAGTGAACAAGCATTGTAAAATATACTCTCCGTTCTTAAATTATTGTCTGGGTTAATTTGACACACGGATTAAAAAAATTTAATTGACTTGATTATTAATATTAATAAAATGTGTAATTTTTTTAATGTTTATGTGTATGTGGCCCGTAATTAAAGTAGGGAGAAAAAATAAAAATAAAATGATAAAAATAATATTCTAAAAATAAAAGTTTTTAAATAAGATAGTTACTCCCTCCGTTCCAGGCAAAGAGTTCACTTTTAACTTTTTTTGGTCAACTTAGTTGAAGTTTGACCGATAATTAATATAAATTTAGTGATTTTTATAAAGTTTTGAAAGTTACAATCTATAGTATTCTTAAAATAGTTTTTAATTAATAAAATTTTATTTTCTAAAATATAAATAAAGTGTGTAAAATTTTGATTTGATTTAATCACATATTAATTTAAAAAAAAAAGACTTTTACTTAAAAAATATTTAAAATTAAATAAAAAAAAAATTTCGGGACGGAGGAGTATCAACTTTCATTGGAGTTTGGTCCAAGTTGATAAACTCCAACGTCTCAACGTCATATAGTGGACCCCCAGCCTCCATGAGTATGATACCAAAAAATCGTCACTTCCATTCTCAACTCAACCCAATATTTATTTGGCCTCAAGTACACCGGTCATTTTTTGCCCATTTTCTTAGCATCATGATCCATCATGGTGCAAAAAAAAAAAAAAAAATATATATATATATATATTATTTTAAAATATTTTATTTAAAAAATTTATTTTTAAAAGTTATGTTTACAATTTGTATGACTTTTTAATTTTATCTTCTATATGTTATATAAATATTTTTATAATTATCATCAATTTTAATAATATTTATATATTTTTTAAATATTAAATTTTTTTAACGTGAACTCTTTGAGTGAAATATATGAGTATATATTTTCAGAAGTTCCAAACAAATCTGGGTTTTTTTTTATTTTTTTTAGACAAACTCTAAAATTCGTCTTTGTACATTTTATATATTTTGGTATTTGTTCATGTACCATAACTTTTTTTTAGACCATTTTTGTGCACAAACATTAACCATAATTAGTCATTTCGTCAAATTTTATTAACTTTTTTCGGTTAAATCGTACATTTTGAAAAGGGTAAAATAGTGCTGAATCTCAACGAACACCATTAAGATCTCCGGCCTCTTTCCATTACCAGATCTCGTTTGAAAATTCTTGGATCCACTCCTCTCTGCTTGCAAATCCCACCACATGGTGTCTGGGGAGCATCGGATGCCTGAGTTGAATCAATGATTTGCTGTCGTCGCTCCAGTCCACCTGCCGGCGAGTACAGTGGTCTGAAAATTAAATCCCCTAAAACCCAAATACCCATTACCAGAAGTCAATTTTAGAGTGAGAAATAGAGATCTAAAGAGAGAGATTTGGAACAGTTGCTCCATAGATTGATTATTTGATGGAGTTTTCTGATTAATTTTATTTATTTTTTTGGGTATTTCAATTTCTTTGATCAAATTCGAAATTTATTCAAGTTTTATTGATTTTGTTCTTGGTTTAGTTACATTTTTATGTTTAATTTCATGACGTGGGTTTTGATGTGGATGATATTATCTTGATCTTTTTTGTTTGTTTCTCCTTTCGAATTTAAAGAATTGGCTGGAGGAAGCGAAAGGAAAAGGTAGAAACCGAAGATGATGAAGGTGACCTGCGTGAGTAGTTGTGGCGAAACTTGGTTGCGTTTGGGTCGATTTCTCGTCTTCAATTACTGTTTGTTGTATTTGATATTGAGTTGGTGATGATGATGAATAATCACGGTGGTTTGAATTGAGAAGAGTGCAGAGTAGCCCTCCAAACTCCGAAAGTTCCAAATGGCTATTCCCGAGGAAGCATGAACATAGTTTGAGCCCTAAGCACGAACAGAGTTTCATTCCATCATTTTCCATCAAAATTCCAAATGGCCATCTCAAAATTCCAAATGTATTTCCATCTTCTTCCACCTCTTCCTCTCCTTCCTTTAGATCTGAGTTTCATTAATCGTCCCTGTACTTTTCTAAGTTTAATGATTGTTTTACCTAGGGGTGGTGGTTGGTTAGGTTTTTTGAGCCAAAATTGCAAATCGAACCACACCCTAACGATTTTACATATTTCAAATCGAATCGAATTGACACAAATTTCAAACCGAACCGAATCGAACCGATCGATTTGGTTCGGTTTAGTTCGATTCCACGGTTTAATTATTTAAATATTTTAAAAAAGAAAAAATTTTTAAATATCAAAAAAATACTTTTAACATAAACTAAATAATTAAAAGTCAAAAAATTAACTTTAAAATTATAATAATTCAATCAAAATGTAGGCAAACAACAATAATTTTATTATTAAATTTAATTACTAATTACTAAATAATATACATATATAAAAATAGAAAAATAAAAATTAAATAGTGGTGGTTCGATTCGATTCGGTTTGGCACCAAAACCGCAAATCGAATCGAACCGCTCGATTTATAAAATTTCCAAACCTAAATCGAACCGTCCTAACCCAAAACTGAACCGAACTGGCCGATTCGGTTCGATTCGATTCGATTTGGCGGTTCGGCTCGGACTTACACCCCTAGTTTTACCTTATATCAAATGCATGGGCATGGGTAGAGACTTAACGGCTAAAAAGAAATCAACTTAGACGGAAGGACCATTTGCGTTTAACCTAATTAGTACACCGCCAACGTGGAACGAATACCAAAAATTACAAAAAGCATAAGGACGAATTATATGGCGGAGGCTTGACGGGAAGACGTGATGAGATGACAAGTCTCTTCTCACCATGTCGATTAATTTGGCCAACGCCAACCTGCTCATATAAGAACTAAAAGGAGAAACCCCCTGCCGTTGTCCCTCTTTCTATGGGTCCTTTGATTCACGTAAGTTACGTTTTCGGCTTTGCCTAAATCATTGGCGAGTTTCCATTGTGTTCTTAGGAATCGTTTGGTAACCAGATAATGATAAGGATTATTATTAATCTTGGTACTATTAGTGCCCTCACTATAATGCACCAAGATTAATAATCCTATTTCTTATAATAACATGATGTTTAGTAGCAACAGAATTAGATGTTCTAATTATGTGCTTAATCTAATATGACGTTTCGTAGCAATATGATATGACTCAGTATTATTATTATTTTTTTCAATAATAACCTTAAAATTCCATCATCTAACTTATGCATATATTGAGTATTTTTTAGTTAAAATTTTTTTAAGAAGTATAACTTTAAAAAAAATAAATATGAACCATTAGGGTAGAAAACTTAAACATTAATTATTTTTTTCTTAGCTTTTCATATACTTGAAAAAAAATCAATTTCTAATTTCGAACTTGAATATATGTTCATCTTGGTCAATATTGCTAACAATAAAATATAATTGATAACCAATTAATAAGTTACTTTTAAGATTATAAGTATAATGGACCAAATTTGCAATCTAAAATATGTGAATAGATAGAAGTTCTATACTACTGTTGAATTCTTGTCCTGATTGTAATTGGGAATGTGTTTTAACTTTTCCTTCATTACATAGAAGCTCGAAAATAGTGTACTTCCTCAAAACTCTTAAAGGAGCCTTCCTTTGGTATACATGTGTTACTTTAAAATGGTTTTTGTGCTTAAATTTACTATTGCTTAATGGACTATCAATGGCCGATGTATACACACAAATACGTGCTGAATACATGTCTATATTGCTTTACAGGCTCACAGCAACAGGTTTTTACCAGACATTTTTTCTCTCAATCATATCAGGTTGCTGTCTGCTTCTCTTGGAAAAAGTCGCTAAACTGGTACAAAGGATAAAATAAAATAAAATAAGATAAGAAAATAAAAGAAAATAAGAAAATAAAAGTCGCTACACTTGAGTATTAATGGAGACATTTTTCGTAAAGATTGTTATTAATAAGAAAATAAAAGAAAAACAATTTTGTAGAGTAGACATAAGGTAAGAGAGGTAAGTGTTATTGATCAAAAACAAACATGTCCCCTCTTCTACACTTGTACAAAGGATAAAACTAATTAAAAAATTACTTGATTCTTGGCCATCGCCCTAGCCTCTCTACCATAAGGTCTGGCAGTAGAACTTGACAAGGCTGCTTAAAAAATAATGGAATTTGTTTGACTGACATCTCCGGATGTAGGCATGTAGCTCAGCACATCCACATACTTCTATGTACGCCGAAGCTCGCATTCCCATTCTCTCTTGAGATATGGTTCCTGCAGTGTTGTACCTCCAAAGGGTGCCAAGCTTTCTTCTGCACATTGGATCCGTTTGATTAATTCCATAGCGTCAACCTTCGCTGCCTCTTGTTTAGACCACGTCTCCCAAGTCAGCGACAGCCATTTCCTAATAGCCAATAGTTCTTCACATATATATTATGGAAAAGTCCAGCGAGCCATTCCCCGTTATCTCCTCACAGAAGACCACCAGCTCCTGCCTTTCCATTACCTTCTGCAGCACTTATTACCCAATCCTATGGAGGCAAATCCAACTTGGTGTCCTGAATTCTATGTTTTTTGTGTCTGAAGGTCACTAGTGAATAGAACTATAATTGATTCATTACTTGTGTACGTAAAAGGGGCACCTATAATATTGTCCATGATAAGACAGGAGATCCTATTGCACGAGATGATAATAATAATATTACCTGATGAATCCAAAGCAGATACTTCTACTCCCTCGACAGAAGATGGAATAGCCAAGTGTTCGCTGCATTTTGAGTGCCAAACATTTCCTGCATTTGAGTACCAACATTATGCAATATTCAGCAACAAGATCAAAAATGCAGACTTTGAAAACGAAAACAAAATTCAATGTACTGTACTGGTAGTGACAACCCAATTGCTCATACAAAAAACTGGTATCTATGTTACAAGAAAAATTTGAGGTGCTTGCAACTTATCAAACAACATATGGGCCAGATTAAGGTGCTTGCATAAAGTTTGGAATTTCAGCTTTCCGCAATCAATTCTATCTATTAAGCCTAGAACTTCTGGAATCTCCACTCAAGTTCTCACATTTGCCTCATCAAACTGTTTAAAGGAAATCAAACAGAAAGCAGCTAACTTCATTTTGCAGAGATCTCGGGATCTAGGAAACACAACAATTGTACTTCAAAATTTTGTCGGAGTGATTATCTTTCACTTTCTTTCCTTTCCCTCACATTATCTCTGAATCAAAAATGAATTAAGAAAATCACAATATGAAAGCCAACAACTCACCAGATAACAATAACAAGCCCAATCCTGGAAGACAAAGTAGTATTCCACCATACTTTTCCCCAACAGTTGCCTAGAAAATGAATTACAAAGGAAAATATTTACTTTCTAACAAAAAAAGAGCTTTTGAGGTTACAGAATGAAATCCTTCTCCTGATAATATAAAGTAAATAGAGTAGTGGCTTCAAAACAGAAGAAGCATGCTTCATATATCAATTGGTAACTGCATCCAGCAAATCTTGAGAGACGCGTTAAGAAACATAGCAAAGACTGTCCACTCATTAACTTTGCACATATTGGTTGTTCACCTTTACCCCCCCGTCTTATCTTACGCACCTCAAGTTAAAGGATGGTCTTCCAAAATTATTTCAATAACCTTAACCCCGTAAGACAGTGCACTAAAATCCAGGTTGCTGTTTTGCTTCTTACTGAAATTACTCCAAAAAGTATAACTGTTCATAATGCCACAGAGGTTGCCAGGTTTCTGGTAAGTGGTGAAAATATATCGAGTATTTTTCAATTAAAAAGATTTTAAGAAGTATAACTTTAAAAAAACAAAAATATGAACTAATAAAAAAGTAAACATTAAACACACCATTTCTTTCCAAAGTCGCCGTCTACTAGGATGAAAGTTGAAAGTTTTCCCAGTTTTCATTAAATTTTGTAAGTATGAATGTAGCTCATTTTTCGCCCAATTATTGAAGGAATGATACAGAGTTTTCTTTTCATCCTTCCTTTTCATCCTTCCTTTCTCTGTTGGGATGTTAAGCAATGAAACAAAATTTTTTAAATCATGCTGTCTTGAACTGATTAATGGCTGCTGTTTCATTTTGTGGTGTGTGTGTGTGTGTGTGTGTGAGAGAGAGAGAGAGAGAGAGAGAGAGAGAGAGAGAGAGAGAGAGAGAGAGAGAGAGAGAGAGAAGGTGAATTCCATTTCTCTGTTAATGATACATTCAGGAAAAGAAAAATAAGCACAACCAAGAATCTGTTCAAAAGAATTGGTGGGAAACAATTACAAATTACAATACCTACAAATCTTCAATTATATATAGTCTGTTGAAGAATTTCAAGATGTCAAGGGACTATAATACTCTACTCAGGGTTAATAAACTCAATTCTTTTTCCGTATTGAATCTTGATAGACAGCATAGTTTAGACATTTCTCATACCTCTAATTACAGGAGGCTTGTAAGGTATATAGAAATCTTCAAACACAGAATTAGGCAAAAAAAAAAAAAAAACCTCGATCAATCACGAACATGAGTTTATGCAGAAATAGGGTAAGAGAGATAGAGACGGGAAGAGAGAGAGAGAGAGAGAGGGGTACCTCAGTTTGTGTTTTCTACTCGAACTCAGATCAATCAAAAGGTGATTGATTGGTAATTACTCGATCAATACCACCTGATTGAGACTCCCACCGATGATCTTGCAGTCGTAGTCATAGCAATTACTTGATCAATACCACCCGATTGAGACTCCCACCGATGATATTGCAGTCGCAGGTCACTTTCGTTCGCGAGAGAGAGACACAGTCGTGAGGTCTTCGCCAGAGAGAGAAACGAATTGATTGCCCTAGTTCTTTTCAACGTGATTTTGGAATATATATACAAGTATATTTTTTGGTATTAAAAAAATTAGTATCGCGCTTTGCTTATCCGGTCTATAATAATACTACCCCCACCCCAAGGTTAAATAACAAAGGAAAAAGCTGCTTATCCGAAACACTCCTCTTATTAAGACAGATGCCTAAAAACGTACCAAACACCCTTATTAATTATTATTAGTCCTATCCGGCGCCCCATAGTCTCATAGGTGGGTCTAATGTGGTACTACTGTGGTGGCATTTCTCCTCTGTTATAAAAAAAAAATAATTGAGACTAAAATCATAATCTAAAATCACTCTACCTTTTGCCTTTTGCTTTTTTCCATTCTCAAATCATTGCTTCTAAAGTAAATTTCTAATATCCCATATTCAAACAGTCGAGCAGAAGGAAGAAAAAGAAAAAGCGAACAGGAAAACTACTCAATTCATGGATTTTAAATTTTTTTTTAATAATTAGTATTTTTTTTCTTTTTTGGGCTAAATGGAACCTTTAATTTCCTGAATATGATTTTCAAAGCTACAGAGAACTTGAAGACCAACTTGACAGTTGCAAAGGTCAAAAACAGAGAAGAAATATGTATTTCTCCTTGTAATATCTTCACTCACTTTTGTCAAATATAATGATTTTCTTTCCCTTACTTTTTCCAAATAGCGATTTCCATGTTTGATTAATGATATTCATGAGAAAGATGATGCAGATCTCTACCAAACAGAGATAGAGTGGTGGGAAGATTGTACACCATAGAAGATATCTGGGGACCAGAATCTTTGATGAATGCACAGTTTCTACAAGGTTGCTTTTGTCAATAAGGGAAGAAAACAAAGGGATGGAGCGCCTCTGACTAATTCTGGCAAGCGAATAGCGTTTCCCAAATCCTTATCAGTACCATAAGATCACACAATTAAGCCGCAATCTATTCACCAAGTATAACTATATCGGCTAGTAAGACGATGATATTCATCTTTTACGATTCAATATGTCTGATAACGACTATCAAATAATCTCAATGCCAGGCAATAAAATTTCAAATGTTCATCATTAAAACGATCTCTGGTGAAAAACTGATAAAATTCATTTGTTTCGAATTATACCTCTTGCTTTTCTATGGGGATAATGATAGCAGTTGGGTTCTAGCAAACAGATGGCTCAACTTGGTTGAGCACAATCAATCAAATGAATCTGAAATTTTAGCCTTGATGTTGCTTGACTGAGCACAATCCTGAACTTTACTCAGAAGTGCATAAAAGAGGCCTTATCTTCTTCTTTCATGTTCCTTTAACTTACAGCTGTAATTAACTCGTCCAACCTGCTCTGATGAGCGAACTTTTTGTTGATGATAGGCCACACATGCTATGAATCAGCTCATCATTCCATCAAGTAATGTCCCTTTAACCCAAGAGATACGATTCCATGGAGATAATCTCAGCTTGACCAAGACACGTTAAATCCCTTGGTTGGACCAAAATCCGTCAAGATCAATAGCATGACTTCTAGAACTTAACCATTTCAAAAGATGGGTAAGCATATCATATTTACTTTGATGAAAGGTGCATCTGAAGATAACTATCCCATTACTCTCAACAATTTAGGCTAAGAACCAGCACTGTGAAGACTGCCCACCAACAAAGAATAAATCTTGTCATCAGGCGGAAGTCCGGCCTCTATCATCTCATCATACAGCTTAAAAGCTTCATCTGATCTTCCTACCTTCGACAAGCCAGATATCATTGCCGTGTAAGTTATTATATTCTTAACCAAACCCTTGCTAGTCATTTCTTCGAAAAATTTCATTCCCTCATCTATCTTTCCAGAAATACATTCTCCATGCACAAGTGAAGTGTATGTATAAACATCAGGCTGAATCCCCTTACCTTCCATTTCATTCCTTAGGTTATGAGCTTCCTTCATTATTGCCTTCTTGCAAAAGCCGTCTATAAGGGTATTGTATGTCACAATATTAGGCCTTGCTCCCTTACTCTCCATCTCCCTAAACATTCTTTTGGCTTCAATTACATTTCCTTGCTTGCAAAGTATATCAATCAACGTACTGAGAGTAACCGTGTTTGGAGCAATGCCTCTATCTACCATTGAATATAGCAATGTCTTCGCCTCCTCTTGCCGATTCAATTTACACAACCCGGTAGCAATTATATTATAACCATACACATCAAGCTCTAGCCCTTCCCTTTCCATAATACTCTGAACCCTCCTTGCTTCATCGATCATCCCTCTCTTACAATATCCATTCATTACAGTGTTAAATATAATCTGATTCGCAACAATTCCTTGCCTTTGCATCTCATTCAACAAATTTTCAGCTGCCTCCATTTGCCCCACTTTGCAAACACCATTAATCAAGGCCCCATAAGTGTGGCTATTTGGAACAAGCCCTCTCTCAGACATTTCATCAAACAACAAGAAAGCCTTTTTCATATTCCCCAACAGACAATTCCTATTTATCATCGATGTATAAACATGAACATCACCTTGAATCCCTTTGTCACACATTTCCTCAAGCAGCTTGTCTGCTTCATCAATCTTGCCTAACCGCAATGAATAATCAATCAAAAGAGTATATGTCGCCACATTTTCCGCCACACCTTCCTTCTTCATTGAACTCAAAACTTCTTTCGCTCCGTCAAAATCCGATTTTTTCAGGTAAGCATTGATCAACGTATTATATGTATATTCATTCAGCTTAAACCCTCTCCCAAGCAATCCTTCAATCAACTCCTGAGCCTTATCTACCTCTCCAACTTTACACATCCCACCAACCACCACACTCACAGAATAAACAGTAATTCGAACACCTGACTGGACCATTTCCCTATAAAACCGAAACATTAATTCTAACTGATCACATTTCTTAACAGCAAGCAAAAAAACCATACAAACCCTGTCATCAATCTCAAACCCATTATGCCTCATGTAATAAAAAATCTCTAAACACTCTTCAAACATCTTATTATCGGCATAAACCCTAAACAAATTATCAAACACTTTAGAGGCAATCTTAGGTGCTTTACAAATTTGCTTTACTAAAGATAGGATTTTGTTAACTGGGTGTTTGAGATTGGGATCATTGCTGGAAGCAAACTGGTTTAGTACAATCTGGGCTAGCGCAAAATCTCCGGCTCGGGTTAGGCGGTCGGCTAGAGTAACGAGGGTTTCAAGATTGGGTTTTGGGGAGGGGAGAGATGTGTTTGATTGGAGATAGTAGAGGAAATGGAAGCAATATTGAGGTGGGAGATGCGGGTTTGAGAGAATGAGGTGGATTATGTTGGGATTGAGAATGGAAATTAGGGAAGGAGGGATTTGGTGGGGTTGAGGCGGGTTCTTGATTAGGGTTTTGCAAATGAGATTGGCAATTGTTTGGTAAGATTGTGAAGTTGGATTTTGAATTAAGATTTTTTTGAATGTCCTGAATAGGTTTTGATTTGACATTTGGATTGGTAAGATATGGGGCTTGTTTGAGAATGGGGCTGTTTGTAGATTTGATTGTAAGAGAGCTACTCAAAGAATTGGTTGAAATTTTGGGAAATAGACTTCTGTTGGTTGAGCTTTCTTGTTTCCGCCAAAAGTGGGTTGGACAGGGTCGTTTGCTTTGTGGTGAGAGCTTGACTGGAGTATCACGGGGCAAAGTCACTTGTCATTGAATCTTAGCCTTACCCTTACGGTGTACTTTTAAAAAGAAGGTCGAGTAAAAACACACATATATGATTAAAATTTAATAAGACCGTAACAGAAGATGATATAGAAGATTTAAATTTTATTTTCACTGTCTGGGTTACAAGAAATCGAGAATAGGGGCTGGTTTGTTTTAAGAAAAATAATTTTTAGAATTCTTTTTAGTATTTAGTAATATTTGAAAATTATAATTAATGTATTATGATAAGGGGTTGTTATAGTTTAGGTGTTGGATTCGAGACATAAAAATTTAATAAGGATAAAATTTGGACTAGTGTCTTTAGACAATTTTTAATCGCTAAAGTTCACTATAATTGTTTTCAATCGCTTAAGGACACTTTTGTTACAAAATATCGTCTATGTCCTTAAATAATACGGAACAGCACGTTGTGCATCGTAATGCACAAAATCAATCACCCAGAAGTGTGAAAATGAGTATCTTGAGGCAATTGTGTCCTTTATAACACTTATCCTGAAGATCCACAAGCTCTTTGTATAAAGTATATTTGGACCCCCTTGATCTTCATCTTTGAAGCCAATCCACCTCACCTCGTACCGATCCCATTCTTCTAAGACTGGGTATGGGATGGCATTAAGAAGCATCCTCCCTTGATTGATGTCACTTTGAGACCCTTTTCTGTAGTTGATAAGCTTCCTAGGCTGTCGATGCCCTTGGTGGCCTTTTCTTGCTACCTCTTGCTAAAACTATTATGGCATCGTACTCCAAAAAATCTTCATTTTCAAAAAAAAAAATTATTAGACTTTGTTCTTCTCAGCAGATATGCGAGATCGTAGCACACAAGTTTTCACCCCTACCATGACTTTCCCTTTGGTTGACAGAGAGAAGAAGGGAGTGGTTGTAGTCAGGGCCGGCCCTGAGCCATGTTTTTGGGAGCGATCGCCATGGGCCCCACAATTTTTGGGTTCCCAAATTTATGTATACCATTTTAATATGTAGTATAATATTTTATGTAATTATAATTTTTGTAATTGACTTTGTGACTCAATGGTTAAGATACTTATTTATGAAACTAGAAATTTTGGAATCGATACTTAGCAAAGTTGTCCAACCTTTTGTTTTATTTTGGTTCACTGAATTTAATTAACAAACCTTATTTATGTATAATATATCATGTATTAGTATAACTTTATAATTGATTCTACGACTCAATGGATAAGGTGTTGTTTTATAAAATTAGAGATTAGAGATTTTGGGTTCGACTTTAGCAGAGTCATCCAACCTTCATTTTATTTTGGATCCGCTGAATATACTTATTCAAAAAAAAAAAAAAAGAAGTTAGTTGGCCATCATTTTTTTAACTAGGTCATTAAAAAAGTAAAAATTGTTTAGATTGAAATACAAGTCCAATTATAATAATCATTGGGTAGATTATAACAATATTCAAAGCAAAAATTAGGTTCTATTGCTATTGTACTCAAAAGATGCAAACAAAATATATTGTTTTTGTTGTAAATTGTGTGAATTGGTGCAGAATAGTAATTTTCAATAATTATTTGATACTTATTCTTTCTTGTATGTTTGTAAATATTGCATTTTTTCAATATTTTGAATGATAAAAAATAAAAAAATATTTGTGTAAAATTATTATTTTTATATTTTAACAAGGGCTTTTTTTTTGCCCAGGGACCCCAAAAGCTCAGGACCGGCCCTGGTTGTAGTGTTGGAGAGATGAATTGTGTATCGAGATGCACAAAAAAGCTTAAAATGTCATATGTTGATACAGGGTAATTTTGGAACAAATATTTAATTTATCACTTAAAAGGGACTTAAGTGATTGAAAACAAATATTGTGGAGTTGAAAATTTCACAAAAGGTACCGATCCACAATTTTTCAATTTAATAAAGGGACCTTTAAAGCCCTTGTGGTCTTACCCATTTCGAAAATAATTTTGAGACCTCGGAACTGAGAATACCGGTAAAATGAAGTTATTTATCGAGGGAAATGACTTGCGGTCTCCGCTTCTTATTCTTCATAGATCAACCCAAATTTTGTCCACCAACGATAATAAATTTACCCATCCCAAGTGTTATCCCTTTTGTTTTTTTTTTTTGTTTGTTTTTTGGGCTACTGAAGTGTTATCCTTCTATGGCAAGGATAGCTTCTCTGGAATCCGATTCCACAAGCACCTTAGAGAAACCTTCATTCCAAGCCCAAACCATCCCCCTAAAAGCCATGTTGATGGAGCTGCAAGCGGTAGTAGTGGACATTCAGTTTATTGACCCATAGACGGGATCCAATCGAACAGAGGTACGTAGTCGGTCACACCTAAATTCTGCAATCTCTCCAAATTTATAGTTACCTGGATTAGACTAAGATTATTTTTTGGAATTTGCCATGTTGGGATCTTCCAAAACCGTAGCTTAGAGTAATATTATGCGAGTTTTAGCATGAGAATGAATGTTCATGCATGGTCTCGCAGTTTAATTAGGAGTCTTCTTCCATATAATTTCTCTCTTAATTAAAATCCAAGATTTTCTGATTTAAATTTCCTCATTAATTTCTTGTGTTGATGTCATGATGTGCTGATATAGATCTTACTGTAGTTCATAAATTTGACGAACTGAAATTGATTAATGTCTCCATGTGTTATTGGGTAGATCCATTATTTTGT
Organism: Platycodon grandiflorus; assembly: GCA_016624345.1. Taxonomy (NCBI): domain Eukaryota; kingdom Viridiplantae; phylum Streptophyta; class Magnoliopsida; order Asterales; family Campanulaceae; genus Platycodon; species Platycodon grandiflorus. The sequence continues at coordinate 50,472,169 of CM028363.1, forward strand.
AGTTCAATGATGGCTCATGCTACATATTCATATTTTAAAGATAACTAGCAACAATGTGCTCTGGTGTGGCATAGAATAAAGATAACTAGCAACAATATGGGGTTGCAACAACCATCAATGGGGACTTCTTCAGGACAGTTAACCCACTGGCCTCACTCATGTCCAAATCCTCCCCTCTTGTTCCACCAGGCAATGCCAAATCAAACTTATGCACTACATTTGCCAAGGCAAGCTCAATTATGCTTGTTGCAAATTTAATCCCAGGGCAACCTCTCCGGCCTGCGCCAAACGGAATCAACTCAAAGTGAAATCCTTTATAATCAATACAACTATCCAAGAATCTCTCTGGCTTAAAATCCTCAGGATCTTCCCACACCGATGGGTCTCTTGCAATAGCCCAAGCATTGATAATCACTTGCGTACCAGCTCCAATGTCGTAGCCCATTATTTTGGCTTCTTGGGTTGATTCTCGATGAAGAAGTAGTGGAGCTGGAGGATGTAATCGCAGAGCCTCTCTGATCACAGCTTTTAAGTAGTGCAATTTCTCTAAATTATCTTCGGTGATTAATTTAGATCCACCCTGGGCTATTTCTCTCACCTCGTTCTGCAACTTTTCCATGACTTTGGGGTGTCTTAACAGCTCTGACATTGCCCACTCTAGCGCTGTGAAAACAGTATCGGTTCCAGCAGCAAACATATCCTGAAACAGATGGAAATCAATTAGCAACCAGGGCTAATCTACCACTTTGTACCACAAATACTTATACAGTTATACTGCTAATTTGACAAATAAAGAGATCGAGCTACTAGCTAGCTTAATACAGTAATGTTTTTGAATATGTTATCAACAAAATACTAGCTAGCTTCTTGAAAAGATTGATTAGTCAAGAAATATATACTAGCAGCTCTAACGTTTTAGATGTTACATTTGTTAGAATGAATGGTGTGGACTGTGGGTATCACGGAGGCGCCGTCGTGCTGGGAGACCGGGCGCGAGCGCCCAGGTTGGCGCGGTCGCGGGGCCCGGGTACACGGAATGCGATGAAAGACACTAAAGTTTGGGCGGTTGCGTGGCGAGTGCGTGGCAATTTTGAGTTGGACCTCCTGTAGTTGGCGCAGTCGTGCCACTGAGGTGGCGAGAGCGCGCCGCGCCGTAACAACTTTTTTTGAGTTTCCTTATTTGGGTATAATTAGGGCTAAGTCTTGTATCCTATATATAAATTATAAATCTAAAACGTGTGAAAGGTTGGAATAAGAATAAACAGGACTCTTTAAACCCCAAATTCACTCCTCTTCCAATTCCTAATTGCTTGATAATTGATATTTGCTCAATTGATTGTTTGCTTGCTTTAGTTGTCACACAAACATTAATTAGGTTGATCCCAAAAAGAAACAAAAAAGAAACCTCTGAAAAAAAAAAGAATATTCTTACCAAGATGAGAGCTTTGATGGTATCTCTATCAATAGAAAATCCCACTGTATTTTCTCTTTGAACTTCCAGCAGAATGTCCACAAAATCTTGCCTTTCACCTACATTACTCCCACCACCACTAGCCTCTCTTCTCCTCCGGTCCAAGTGCTCTTCAACTACGCCCACAAGAAACTCATCAATTTCTTTAGCATTTTTCTCTACTCTTGCATTCAAACCATTAACAACATCCAGCCAGGACAGCCATGGAATATAGTCCCCAACACTAAAAACACCCAATAGATACCCAAACTCCTTCAGAAGCTCCTTAAACTTCCTCCCACCATATTTTCTCCCCAAGGCTACCTTACACACTACATCGTTTGCAAGCGATATAAACAAATCGCTCAAATTCACCAGCGAAAAAGAAGATGGTGAAGAAGTGATATGATCTCTAATCTTGTCGATCAGAAGGGCCGTTTCTTCTTCTCTAACTTGTCGAAATGATTGAACTCTCTTGTTGCTTAGAAGGTGGAGCACAACAATGCTTTTCACTTGTCTCCAATATTCACCATAAGGAGCAAATGATACGTCCTTGTGATTATAAAGAAGTTTCCTTGGAATGGTTGTATTAGGTCTGTTTGAGAAGATTAAATCATGGGTTTTCATGATTTCTCGGGCTGCTTCATTGGACGAGGCGACAATCACAGGTACACTGCCTAGGTGAAGAAGCATGAGCGTGCCATATTTTTTAGCTAATGCATGGAGTGAGCGATGGGGACTCAAACCTAGTTGTTGAAGGTTTCCTATAATTGGGAGCTTTCGCGGGGAAGGTGGTGGATTTCTATACGGTTTGTGAGCACCGGAAAACCATTTGTAAAGAAATGCCAACAAAACCAACAACGAAAGAAGAAAGGGAAAATATGAACTCAATAGAATCAACATTCTTCTCAACTGTAACCAAAGAAAAAATGTTGTAACGTTTATATAATAAACAGAGAGTCATAGATCACTAAGATATGATTTGGGTCCAATCGGCTTAAAGCCCAAAATAAGAAACAATTAATATTGATTGATAAGTGGTTGGTTTTTGTTGCCTTCATTCCAAAATAAAAAATAATAAAAAAAAAATTAATATTGACAATGTGTGGTTGGTTTTAGTTGCCTTCAATAATTGTATTTATGTAGAGAGAAATTCGGTGGAACCTTAGGTTTGGACTTTGGACATGTCAGTTATAGAAAAGATTGAAAGGGATGAACTAAGCTAAGATTTATCACACCTTCCATGAAAAAAAATTTAAAAAAAAGGGTTAAGTGCACCGCTGCATGGTTGATGTACTATAAAAAAAAATATGAATTTAGTTCCAGTAGAACACAAATGCATGTCAAGAACAAAGTTAGCCCTTTTTTTTTTTTTTTTTAATGTTAATGTTCTCTCAACTGAATGCCGTTAGAATCTGTCCGCTAAATGCGATAGGGAAGTTGTAAAATTTGAAAGTTGAAAGTATTAATTAATTAATTAATTATTATTATTATTTTTTTTTGAAAAAGGTTAGAGGGGACATGAATCTTACCCTAACCCTTATTGAGTTTGGTAAGACTAGAACAAATGGTCCCTCATGAACACCGAACACCCGACCTCTCTGATTAGAGCAGTAAAGTAAGTACAAGGTGCCTTTGGTGAGGTGGGTCTGAAATACCAAGGAACATTTGATTAGACTTGATTACTCGACATTTCCGGTAAGTACAAGGTGCCTCTGGTGAGGTGGGTCTGAAATACCAGGGAACATTTGATTAGACTTGATTACTCGACATTTCCGTTAAAAGAAGTGAGCAATACTTGTAGGGGTCATTGGTTTTAACGTATTAATTGTATGTTATGATTTCTCTCTTAAAATCCAAAACTATAATAATTTCTCTCTTAAAATCCAAGATTATCTAATTTAAATTTCCACGTTACTTGTGATGATGTCATGATGTGCTGTTATAATTTCTAACTTAAAATCCAAGATTATTTGATTTAAATTATTTTTTTGATTTAATTGCCCTTTTGGAGATGTAATCTTTCTTTCTCTCTCACTCGCCGTTCTCAATAGGCTGAAGAGGTTCATTTTCCCCTTGTCTTCTTCTTCTCTTGTTTTCAATCGAACAGAGGATTCCTTTGTGTTGTCTACTACCAATTAGTGATCTCTTGTCATAGTTACAATTCTCCATCGGAACTCTGATTAAAGTTGAAGTTGGACACTCTCTCAAATACATATTCTGCTCTCTCACTATTTCATGCATTTCGGTTATTTGTTCATATTTTCCTAGGTCTTTTATTATTACTATTATTATTATTATTATTATTATTATTATTATTATTATTATTATTATTATTATTATTATTATTATTATTATTATTATTATTATTATATTTTCCAAAGGTGTTTCCAGGTCTGAAAGCCCAAAAACTAATCCGTCGAGCCGGGCGAACTTCAGGCCGGTCTCTTTGATGAATTTTCAATCAGTTTAGACTCCTATATTTGTTTCAAATCGAAAAAAGGCATTTTTATTGTAAAATGTCATCTATGCTCTTAAAAAATACGTAACAAGCACGCGATGCATTGCAATTTCAAATTGATGCATCACAGATACAAATCAATATATCACAAATCATAGTATGCATCGCGATGCATAATATTGTATTAAAAAACAATTTTATAGTATCGTGATGCATGAATTTTATTTTCATTTTCAATGCATCATATTGTATTGAATTAATCGACATTTCAATTGCGATGCATTAAAGTGTGCATCACGATGCATAATATTGTACTAAAAAGTAGTGTTTTATAGCATCAAGATGCATCGCAATTCCAAAATCGATGCATCGCAAATAGGCGTCACGCCTCTTAATATGGCACCACGCCCTCCCCTGGAGAAAAAAAATGCATCGTAATTTAAATTTTATGCACCGCGATGCAAAATTGATTCATTATGATTCAAAATTGATGTATCGCGATGCAAGTTTTGTTCATCGTTTGTAGTTCTGCAATATTATCTGCATGTTTGCCTTTTTTATTCATCTCGTACGTCAAAACATTGCCAGTTTAAAAAACATCAACAACTATAATGCAAACAGATAAAATATTGGCCAATGATATCATATTTTTGAAATCTTCTTCATTGGTGTATTTCAAAGTACAATTAATTATCGGATTGAAAATTGCAATATTTACCTCTAATGGATTCGATCAAATCAGATAAACAAAACAAAAATTCTCTGAAACTTTCGAAACAATGGTATCTCCTATCGAATTAGCAAAACATTGACTGTGATATGAAAGGAAATTTTGGTAATAAATCACAATGGAAGGGAAGACACGATTTACAGGAATAATTGACCAATTTATCCACTAAACTGCACTTTACAGGTTGGAAACAATTATCCAGGTATAAAGTTGTTGAAAATCCTACAAAAGGTAACGGCCAGCAATCGTTTCTAGAAATTCTCCCAACAAATTTTTAACAAAGCTGTGTTCTCAAAGAACTCAAACTCTAGACATATAGTTAAGCTAGAATATGTAATTCTTATTTAGCTTAAATTAGTCCTACGAATAAGTAATTTAAAAATATGTTTTATAATTCTATATATACTAAACAATTAAGATAACTTATCATAATTATAATTACTTAAGATCGATTAATAAAGAAGAGTTTTACTGATCAACTAACTCAAAAATTTGTAATTAAAAATATTATTTAAAAAATTTAGATTCTTGAACCAATTGTTACCTTGAATTTATTGATAGAATTATAATTATAGTAGATATACATGTAATATCTTCCATAGTGATATGTTTATATTTGTATAGTGATAAGTAAGGAAGGTAGATTTCCTAATCATAGTAGGAGAGTATATTAGGTCCTAAACTATAGCACTAACTTTGTATATATACCTTAACGGATGAATGAAAGAGACAGGGACCATATTCCTTTATGGTATCAGAGCACTATACTGCCTCCCTCGTTTCTTTCTTCTTTTTCTTTCACTACGGCTTCCTTCTTCCTGGTTCTTCATGGCTCCTCAACCACCTCTACATCCGGCGTTCACGGTTGGGAACATCAAGAATTGGATACCACTCATTCTTGAACAAGAGACGGGGAAGTATGTAACATGGGCGGAATTGTTTCGGATCCATTGCCAAGTATTCGAGGTAATTGATCACATTATTCCTCCCAAGGATGCTACAGCAGCGTCTGATCAGGCGTTATGGAAGAGATTGGACTCCCTAGTTCTTCAATGGATCTATGGGACCATCTCCGCTGACTTGTTGCAGACGATTATTGAACCAGGATCGATTGCACAGAAGATATGGGAACGTCTCGAGGGGATTTTCCGAGACAACAAACACTCCCGTGCTGTCCAACTTGAGAACCAATTTTCTCAAGTAATTTTGGATGATTTTTCGGGGGTGTCTGCATACTGCAAGGAATTGAAGAGTCTTGCGGATCAATTGGCTAATGTTGATGCACCGGTAACAAACAGTAGGTTGGTGCTTCAGGCAATTGCTGGCCTTAACGAGAGCTATGATAGTGTGGCCGCTCTCATACAACAAACTGAGCCATTACCTAGTTTCATGGATGTTCGATCAAAGCTTGTTATGGAGGAATCGTGGAAGGCGAAGCAAGCAACTATGGGCGGCGGCGGTGCATCCAATTTCGCTTTGATTGCAGGCACTGATGGAGTTGACGACACCAAAGACCAGACAAGCGGCGGCGGTGGTGGTGGTCAACCTCGACATCCCAGGTCTGGTAGCGGTCAGGCGAATGGAAGAGGCATGCGAGCTAATGGGCATGGACAGAGGAATACGGGTGGTGGAAGACAGCAAGACAACGGCGGTGGGGGTCAGAGGCCTAATCACGGCGGACGGGGACATCCTCACCCTAACTCTCACTCTGGTCGACAATGGCAACACCCACCACCGCAATGGTGGAATTACCCACCCAGTTGGTCTCCACAGCAATAACCGTGGGCTTCTCCCCCTTGCCCCTATCCCACAACTGGCTGAGCTCGACCTCCTTCAAACAGCCCACAGGGAATATTGGGCCAGCGCCCAGCCCAAGCCTATAATGTTCATGGACCAGCTGGTAATTCTCTTTACATGCCCACAGATATTGAGACAGCTATGCATACAATGTCATTGAATGTTCCCGATGACAACCTTTACATGGACACCGGTGCTACTTCCCACATGACGGGTAATTCAGGTAATCTCTCGTCTTATTTTAATGTGAGCACTAGCAATAAATCCATTACTGTTGGCAATGGTAGTCGTATTCCCATTATTGGGTGTGGACATTGCACTCTCTCCCCACCTTTTACTCCTCTTAAATTATCAAATGTCCTTCATGCTCCTAAATTGGTCAAAAATTTAGTTTCTGTTCGTCGATTTACATATGATAATAATGTGTCTGTTGAATTTGATCCTTTTGGGTTTTCTGTAAAGGATATTCGAACGGGGGTGCAAGTAATGAGATGTGATAGCACTGGAGATCTATATCCCATCACCAACAATTCAAGTTTGTCAATAACATCTCCATCAGCATTTTCTGTTTCTTGTCCTAATTTATGGCATAATAGGTTAGGTCATCCGGGAGCACCTGTTTTTCGCTCCCTTTGCAAACACAATTTAATTCCTTGTACGAATTCTCGTTTAGATGGTATTTGTGATTCATGTGTTTTTGGTAAACAAGTTAAGTTACCCTTTTATGCGTCTCATTCTAGCACGATTTTACCATTTGATATTGTTCATAGTGATTTGTGGACCTCTCCTATGTTGAGCTCCTCGGGCCATAAATATTACCTCTTATTTTTGGATGATTTCTCAAATTTTTTGTGGACGTTTCCCATTGGCAAGAAGTCACAAGTTCCAGAAATATTCTTGTCTTTTAGTGCCTTTATTTCCACTCAATTTGAGTGAATCATAAAGTGTTTTCAATGTGACAACGGGCGGGAATTTCATAATGACCATTTTAAATCTTTTTTCCGAATCAAGGGTATGAGTTTTCGATTGTCTTGTCCTTACACATCTTCCCAAAATGGAAAGGCTGAGCGCAAAATTAGGACTATAAATAATCTTGTTCGTACCCTTCTTGTCCACTCCTCGATGCCGTCCTCATTTTAGCATCATGCTTTGGCTATGGCAACGTACCTCCTCAATATCATCCTAAACAAAGGTCTTGGTCACTCCTCCCCTCTTCAAATCTTATATCGTCGTGATCCTTCTTATGATCATTTACGGGTTTTTGGATGTTTATGTTTTCCGTTGATTCCCTCGTCTACTATTCAGAAACTCCATACTCGTTCAAACCCATGTGTATTTTTGGGATATCCTCCACATCATAGGGGGTACAAGTGCTATGATCTCACCACTCGCAAAATAATAATTTCTCGCCATGTCATTTTTGATGAAAAAGTTTTTCCGTTTTCTAACAAAGATTTTTCCTCAGAACATAGAGATTATTCCTTCTTGGACCAACCATTTAACCCCATGTTCCATGGCTGGGTGTCTCCTTCGGCCCAAGTCGTAAGCCCATTGGATAGGCCCGTTTGTCCCCCTGGTCCTGTTGCTCCAACCTCTTTTCCTACAGCCCATGAAAATGGGCCTCCTACCGCCGGTCCATCTTCTCCTACCTCCTTGCAGTCCAGTGGTAATTCGCCTCCATTGGTTCAGCCCACTGCTGTTCCAATTCCAGATGTGCCTGCTCCCATTAATTCTTCCAGGTCCATGACCACTCGTAGTATGAGTGGTATAGTGACACCAAAGCGTGAGTTCAATCTCCTTGCCTCAATTTCTCCATCCCCCATTCCGTCTAATCCCAAATTTGCGTTGTCCGACCCTAATTGGAAAGCAACTATGGTAGATGAATTTGATGCTCTCATTAAAACTAAGACGTGGGAGCTTGTACCCCGTCCTTCAGGTGTGAATGTTATTCGTTGTATGTGGATTTTTTCTCATAAACAGAATTCTGATGGATCCTTTGAGCGGCATAAAGCCCGTCTTGTAGGTGATGGTCGATCTCAGCAGGTTGGAGTTGATTGTTCAGAGACTTTTAGTCCGGTGGTCAAACCAGCCACTATTCGTACAGTTCTTAGCTTGGCACTGGCTAACTCCTGGTCCATTCATCAGTTAGATGTGAAGAATGCTTTTCTTCATGGCAATCTTCATGAGACTGTATATATGCACCAACCGATGGGTTTCCGTGATCCGCAACATCCTGATTATGTCTGCTTATTAAAGAAATCTCTGTATGGCCTCAAACAGGCGCCTCGGATGTGGTATAAGAGATTTGTAGATTTTGTTTTTACCATGGGGTTCATTCACAGCCGATCAGATCATTCCTTATTTGTTTATTCTAGGGGGAAGGATACAGCTTATTTATTACTATATGTTGATGATATTATTCTCGTTACATCCTCTACTCAGCTCCGGGACTCTATAATGACTATTCTGGCCGCTGAATTTGCTATGAAGGATCTCGGGTCATTGAATTATTTTTTGGGTATTGCTGTTTCTCATGTGGATGGGGGTTTATTTTTATGTCAAAGTAAATATGCCGAGGACATTTTAAGCCGTGCGGGCATGCTTTCTTGCAAGCCTTCTTTAACACCAGTAGATACAAATGCCAAACTTAGTGGCTCGGTTGGGTCCCCTTATGAAGATCCCACATTTTTTCGAAGTTTGGCTGGTGCTTTGCAATATCTCACCTTTACCCGACCCGATATTAGCTATGCCGTTCAGCAAGTTTGTTTACATATGCATGATCCCCAGCAGGAACATATGGGTGCTCTCAAGCGTATTCTAAGGTATATTCGCGGCACTATTCATCTCGGGTTGCATCTAACACGATCTTCTTGCACCTCTCTTACTGCTTACACTGATGCTGACTGGGCCGGTTGTCCAGATACTCGCCGGTCCACTTCTGGTTATTGCATTTTTTTTGGGGGATAATTTAATTTCTTGGTCGTCCAAACGACAGGCGACCCTGTCTCGTTCTAGCGCCGAAGCAGAATATCGTGGTGTAGCTAATGCAGTGGCCGAATCATGTTGGATTCGGAATTTACTTCTTGAACTTCAAGTACCTCTCTCGACAGCTACTATGGTGTACTGCGATAATATCAGTGCTATATATTTATCTGGTAATCCCGTTAAACACCAGTGTACTAAACACATCGAATTGGATATTCTTTTTGTTCGAGAGAAGGTCGAAAAAGGCCAGGTGCGCGTTCTTCATGTTCCGTCCCGTTATCAGCTAGCAGATATATTCACAAAAGGGCTTCCGCGCGTACTTTTCAATGACTTTCGGGACAGTCTAAGCATCCGGCCTCCTCCTGCTTCGACTGTGGGGGTGTGATAGAATTATAATTATAGTAGATATACATGTAATATCTTCCGTAGTGATATGTTTATATTTGTATAGTGATAAGTAAGGAAGGTAGATTTCCTAATCATAGTAGGAGAGTATATTAGGTCCTAAACTATAGCACTAACTTTGTACATATACCTTAACGGATGAATGAAAGAGACAGGGACCATATTCCTTTATTTATTATAGTTTTATATTACAAATTTGATAGAAATATCACATTAGTAGCACAGTTAGGCTTTCAAATTTGTGCCAATCCACAAAAAATAAATGGAAAAAGAAAAACAATGATAAAGACATGAGGTTGGTAGACATCATTCCAAAAAAAAAAACCAAAAAAACATAGGAAAATCTTAAAGAAACAGTATTTGAAGTTAATCCACCCCGCCCCCTTAAAAATTGGAAAGAAGACAAAAGTCACACATTATATACCACTGGGTTGTAGTACTAGGGACTCAACACCCATCTGTTGCATCAATAAAGAAGAAGAATATGAACATATATATATATATATATATATATATATATATATATAATGCGAAGAAAATTCTGTGCATATGCCCAAGCTAGTGTGTAATTATCGCTAATATCGTATTCGCTTAGAAGAAAAACAAAAATTGCATTTTCATTATGGTAATATGTTCGTATTGCTGGAAAGGCAAAGGTCCAACAGGTCAGGTAAATTAGCATCAGCACATGATTGAGATTCAGCTGATCCCGAGAAGATGAGTGCTCCTATCTTGTGTGATTTCATCAGATTTTTTAAAAGCTACCGTTGTTATCACGATGTCCCTATGATAAGTTGAGTCTATGATCAGAATGGTAGCAAAATTGCATAGGCTTAGGTTGCCTGCTGGGAGGTGTGATTTTTTGTTCTAGCAGATCTTAACTGCATGCACGTTGGAGAAAGGGAGCCTTTTCTTATCCACAAGACAATTATTGAATAAAATCCTTCACTTTCCCCAATATTAAAGGTTATTAAGATTAAAAACATAGGTCCAATGGTACCGTAAAGAGGATAAATTGTTATATTGTACAATATAAATTCACCAAAACAAAGGAAAGGAAAAACTAAAAAGAAAATGAGGAAGATCTTAAGTTAGAGCTCTTATTAAACACACACACACACACACACACAAAAGAGCAAGGAAATAAAACTTGCACATAAAAAAGTGTGTATAGAAAGTAGGTCTATTAATGGATTGGATTTAGGTCGATATGCCAAATCTTAATTTAATTTGTTAAGAAATTTTTAGATTCTCAAGTTAGGGCTCTTATTTCAAAAACTCGATCCATTTTCTAAATTTTTTGATTTGGACCGGATTCGATTTTATTCGACCCTCAATACAGTATTAAATAAAAATAATATCAATGTATCTTTTAATTAATTAAATGTCGAACAAATATGAAAATACATGTTTACATCTTACACAAACATGACTGACAATGTTAAAATAACATTATATTGCGTAGAAGAATTTAAATTTAGTTGAAATAGTAATTATTAATGACAAAAAGCTAAACATAAGTAACTTTTGTATATATAGTATTACTATATTTTTTTATATTAGATCGAATTGAGTTGTTCAGTACAAACCGGATCACCCTTAATCCAATGATTAGTTAAGCTATTGTGTTATTAGACTCAGATCACTATCGGATAATCAAATTAAAAAATTCAATTCATATTCTAAAAATAAAATTACACTCGAATCGGATTTGAAATAAAATCCGTCGAACTAGTGAAGATTTAGGCAACAAACAATGTCGGTTGGGTAAAGGAGGCACATACACAAAGGTTGACTTCATCATCATACTTTAAGTTGCATTAAAAGTATTAAAACTTTGTCGAACTAGTGAAGATTTTCACCAAGTTTTCTTCCATAGCTTTTTCTCAACTCAATCCACTTTAATGGTTGTTACCTGTTGTCCCCTACATCACTCAGTTCTTTTTGAAAAACAAATATATATATATATATATATATATATAAAGTTGGTGAGGATGTCTAAAGATGTGACACCTCACCCCTTTTGGTTAAAGATGTGAGGAAATGAAAAGCTAGAAAATAAAACAATGTTGTGAGTGAGATTTGAACCCACACCCTTTGGAATTAAAACATGCACCTTAGACCAACTCAACCATTTATATTTTAGGTATTCATTTAAAATGCTACATATATCATAGGGAAGAAGATTCTCACATGAAGAGGTTTTATAACCGATATTGGCTACTTAAAAGATATCCAGGTTCATTCAAATACTTGCCTCTTCGTGTATCTATATATAAATCATCTTCATTTTGGTATCAAAAAAATAATTATCTCTATTATAATTACTAATGGAGTAGTATAATATCTATGATATCAAAGTAATAATATCTATTATAATTATTAATAGTATAATAGCTATGATACGAGAGTTATAATCCTTTTTATAATTACTAATAGTATAATAGCTATGATATGAGAGTAATAATCCTTATTAAAATTATTACTGAGGGTAATCCCTATTATTATTACTAATAGTATATTATTAGCTAATAACTATACCTAATAATAATAGGTTTAACATATAGTATTTATACCTTATTAGATATTTAATAATATTAATTTTATAGGTATTATTATTAGGTAGTATATAACTACGGCATAATAGTATTAGGTATTACTATTAGATATTCAATAATATTAATCTTATAAGTATTATTAATAGCTATTAATAGTATTAGGTATTACTATTATATATTCAATAATATTAATTTTATAAGTATTAATATTAGCTATTACTATCAACCTATGACAATACTCGCTTAAAACCTTTTTTTAAGTGATTAATAACACATTTAATTCTTCTAAAAAAATACATTTAATTATTTTTTTTTAAAAATTCATTTCAAATGAACCATAATTATCTCTACTTCGTAACCACCATATTTAATTTCATTTTCTCTCTAAAATCAATAAGTTGGGTTTCTAATATCTTTATATATATATATATATATATATATATATATATATAGAGAGAGAGAGAGAGAGAGAGAGAGAGAGATTTGTAACTCCCTTCTTGCTAATTACTTTTTCATTAAGTGCTCCATTATTTGTAACTCTCACATATTTGTAATGAAATTAATTATTTTTCACAATGGTTCCTACCACTCTATATTCCAAACGGTTTGACCTTCAATTTTTTGAGATATCTCTATTGGTATTGTAAAACTTATAAAGCATGTGCCCATCACTCCATTCGTTCGGTTGCATGATAACTTTTCCCTTTTGTAGACAATAAGCAAGGTGAAACATCATTTGTCTGAAGGAATGGTGGTTTCTCTCTCTCCACCGGATCATGATGTATTGGATTCGCTTTGTTTATATAGCTCATGATATTCGATTTTAGCTTCCATTTTAAATTTGTGTCTGATTTATGTTTTTGGGTTTCGTTGTAGTTGAATTGTTCAATTTCGATTTTAAAATTTTTTCTTTTTATTTTGCACATCTTTATTGTGTTTTTTTTTTTCTCAATCTTTCACTTTTTGGTATTTTGGTTTTGGTTAGGCAATGTTTTTGGGGTTGATATTGCTCTTGATTTATGGTTTTATGTATCGATTTCTATTTTGATTTTGGTACATAATTTATATTAAAATTTTTGTTTTATTTCTGCTCTTGATTTTTTTTCATTTTATTGATATTCCCTTGGAAATTTGGTTTTGATTTTTGATTAAATGATGTATATCACTTTTTCTCTTTGTTATGTTTATAATATAAACCAACCAATTTCTATTTCCATAAATGTTAATTGAAATCTAGACTATAAATCTTGCATATATAACAATGTAAATATTTTATTTTCTATTTTGTAAAAATTCTCAAGTATATGTCTAAAATATCTTTATTAAGGGCGAGATGAAAAATAATTCAACAATTTGATATCATTGAAAGATACTTTAGGAATAAAAAAGTATATAGAAATAAAGATTTACTCATACCCATATACAAATCAATAACAAATATTTATTCTAAAATGAAAGTATTATACTAAAAATGATCATCAATTTTCGTATATTGACAAAACCTAATTTTTTTAAAATATTAAGTCAACAAATGCCTATATCAATTATAATTTTATTTTTATTTTTATAAAAATACTCTTAAAATATATCGATTAATCTCAATGTTAAATTGCACCCGTGCAGAGCACGAGTTCTATAACTAGTTGTTATTAGAATGGAAGTGTTTGAAAGACAACACTATATATGTTTTTGGGATAATGACACTATTAGTCCCTCGACTATGGCTGATTTCACCATTAGTCCCTTAACAATTTTTTTTTTATATTTTTGTCCCTTGACTATGAAAATTAGACACAGTTGGTCCTTTTGGTGGATGCCGTTAGTATTTTCCTGTTAAGTTTGTCATGTGCCTCTCACATGACTTTGGTTAAGGGCATTTAAGGAATTTCACATGCAAAGATATTTTTTAATACTTCAATTTTTTTTTCTCTCTCAACGGTGGTGGAGGCCCTCTTTCATCTACCCAAACAAATAGATAACATAACTAAGCTTCTTCCTCAAAGCTCCCCAAAGCCACCCCTCCCCCTTTCCCTCACCTCCATTATCCTTCTCTAACTCTCTCCTACACCCTCCAATTCTCATCCTCCCATGGCAATCTCAGCCGCAACTGCTACTGCTTCTTCCTCAAAGCTCACATTTTCTCACTCCCCTTCTTCTTCCCACCAATCAAATATCTCAAGTCAATTCCCCCTCTCAAATGTCAATTCCCCCTCTCAAATGTCAATTCCCCCACTAAAACCAGTAGATTAATACTCTCCTCCTCCTTTGTCACCAACCTTTCTACCTTTTTCCTCCAATCCCCTTCCCCCTTCCCCTCCCGCCACCGTTCCCTTACTATCTGCGCCACCCGCGGTAAGTTCGAGCGCAACAAGCCCCATCTCAACATCGGCACTATTGGTTAGGTCGACCACGGCAAAACCACCCTCACCATGGCCTTGGCCTCCACCACCGACGGCGTTGGCAAGAAATACGACGAAATCGATGCTGCCCCCGAAGAACGCGCCCGTGGTAATACCGCCACTGTTGATCTTCACCAAATCTGTTTTTTTTTTTTTTTTTTTTTTGCATTGAGTTGGAGGTAAAATTTTCAGGTTTGAACTATGTATTGGAGCCGGCAAAATTAACCCGGCCCAATGGGCCGGCCCAGCCAGCCCGATATTATGAGGGGTTTGGGCTTCAATTTATAAGGCCCGAAAAATTTTGGGCTTTTTTGGCCCGTCCCAATAGGCCCGTGGGCTGATTGGGTTCAAGCCAAAAAAGCCCGAATTTTTTGGGCCAACCCAGCCTAGCCCAAAATTTTTTAAAAATTTTCAATTCAAAATTTAGTGTTGTACAGCTTGTTAAAAAAATAATTGAAAAACTCACAAGGCTGAATAGTGAATAGGCAGAATAGCAACCACAGGCCTCGGTTTCGATAGTGACTCCCATAATCCCATTTCAAAACAGAACACCCAACTTCCAAACCCTAACCCCTTTCACACTTTAGCCTTTCTTTCCTATCGCTGTCGCCACACGCCGGAGATCAGTCCATCACCCACATCACGGAAGCAGCGCAACATCAGTCCAGTTCCAGTCTTTCGCTCGTTTCTCTCGTCTCTTACATTTAGGCATTTGTTGATGAACACTACTACTCCCAAATCGCCACCACCACCTCCACAGCTCCATCTGACTCCTCTTTCGCGGAGGTTGGAACTCCAGCCAGGTACGAATTTCATCTCTATCTCTCTCTTCTCTTATATTTTGAGATTGATTTTTTTTTCTTCTTCTTCTTTGTTCTCTTTGTGCTTTATTCGGTTTTCTAAACGAATAAGTAAATTACTACTAATAAACTGTATTTAGTTATAAATTCCAGCCATCTTTGTGCTTTATTCGATCAGAACAGAGACATGGGGTACTTGTTTACTTGTTCAATTTAAAAGTTATGCTAGCTGTCTTCAAAATCTGTTTGTAAGAAGTTAAGATATTTGATGGTGCTTACATTTTGCATTGTATAGATACACATTTGAATGTGTGAGATACAAAATTTGAATGTATTTGTTGTTTCAAAATCTTGGGACTTTGAAAGTAGTTGGATACATGACGCTGTGTAAACTGTTAAGTCAAACTCCTTAACATGTTTGCAATTGTGGTGCTTTTTAAGAATGAAAGTTAGCTTGTTTAAATTGGATCAGCTTGACTTATGTTAGGCTCTAGCTAAACAAGAGCTTTATTTCAAGTTTGTTATAAACTTCATTACAATTAAAGATATACGAAAAATGTATATTTTACATGATTCATAATATGTTTGTTAAGGCCTTGTTTAGTTGGACACTAATTAGTTGTGATTATTTTGTAGAAAATATGTTTAAATGTTTTGGTAGAAATTTGGGCCGATTTGGCCCGATGGCCCGAAAGCCCGATGACTTATAACTGGGTTGGGCTGGGCTAGAGGTTTGAGGCCCGATGTAGTTTTTGGGCTGGGCTGGCCCGGCCCGATTTTATGTGTTGGCCCGATAACTATCTTTCTATTTATTTTTGTTTCTAATTGGTCGGGCGCTCTTTTACCTTGGAAAATCATACAATTACCTCATGGGGAGTTAGCCGCACCCACGAATGATATAAATACTACTGTTGCTTTGGCTTTACTCACGTCAGTGGCATATTTCTACGCGGGTCTTACCAAAAAGGGTTTGGGTTATTTCAGGAAATATATTCAACCAACTCCAATCCTTTTACCTATTAACATCTTAGAAGATTTCACAAAGCCTTTATCACTTAGTTTTCGTCTTTTTGGAAATATATTAGCTGATGAATTAGTAGTTGTTGTTCTTGTTTCTTTAGTCCCTTCAGTGGTTCCGATCCCGATGATGTTCCTTGGATTATTTACAAGTGGTATTCAAGCTCTTATTTTTGCAACTTTAGCCGCGGCTTATATAGGTGAATCTATGGAGGGACACCATTGACTATAGTTTTCTAAATAGTCTTTTACAAGCTATGTATGGCTCAAAAAAATTGACTAAAAAAAATCGCTACAACTACACTAGCTACGATTTTGAGTAATAAAAAACAAGATTACGCTATCGAAAAGTAGAGAGTTGTAAAAAAAAAGGAAAGAGATCTAAAAGATCTCTTTTCCTATCTATCTATTGACAATTACCGTTGTTCCTCAGTAGCTCAGTGGTAGAGCGGTCGGCTGTTAACCGATTGGTGGTCGTAGGTTCAAATCGTACTTGAGGAGAAAGAGCTCGCTTTGACCGTTTAAAGAATGAAAATTTGACGCGCGAGAATTTCCTGATAATTCCCTATGGGAAACATATATACATAAGATAGCCAATTGACTATCTGTGTAAAAATTTCCGTTCTGGGGTTGATATATAAAACTCATTGTTGTTATAATTTAAATTGAGAAGATTTTTTTTGGAAAAGACTCAATACTGATTGATTATATATCAATTTGTATTTTCTTATATCATTAGGCAAAGATAATTCGAAATTCAAATCCAAGAACCATTCATGAATTCGCAGTCAGGAGTGAATAGTTAAGGGGTCAAATTTTTCATAAATTTAGAGAAAAGCCACATTTGTTTTTTTCAATAGAAAAGCGATAGGTTTATGTATTCGTTTGGCGGCATGGCCGAGCCGTAAGGCGGGGACAAATACCTTTTCCCAGTTCAAATCTGGTGTCGCTGATCACCAAAAGAATCGAAATATCTTATTCGATTCTACCGATCTAACTCGCCGAATTATTCCCAAAGAAAAGCAAAAGAAAGGGACGGATGTTGCTACTTAGTTGATTTTAAACACCTATTCATGGGTTTTCTAAAAGATTGTAAATCGTTGTATCAAGGATTTAAGGAAAGATTCTAATGGTCGAAGGGCTATCAAGACTTCCCGATCCCTTCTACTACTAATACTAATAATCGGATCTTAAAGTCCAATAGCCGGGGTAGGACAATGAATCAAATTCAATTAGTAATGGTGGAAAGGGGCGTAAGATTTTTTGGATATTGTATATCTAAACTCGCGAGAATCTCTGAGTGTTTGGACATTTAAAAAATATTAGAGTGGATAGATAATTTATTTTGTTTAGCCCAACCCAACCCATTGTCAGCTCTACTATGTATGTGGGAATTTGATACTTCTTAATAAAGTGTCTCTGCCATGAAAGGGATAGGAATGGCTAGCAGACATGGTGATGTTGCGAGAAGCTGGGTGGAGGGGGTGGTGGTGGTGGTGTTGTGATTTGTAATTGGGGTGTTGTTGAAAGTGGTGGCGAAATGACGGTGGCGATTTTTGTAATGGGGGAGGGAAAAGAGCGTGGTGGTGGCGGTGACGGAGGAGGAATAGGAGATTGAGCAATGGAAACTTGGCACCATAGCTTCAGATCTGGGTTTTAATTAAAGAGAGAGAGAGACACACACAGATCTGGGTTTTAAAGTCGACTTCATTTTCTTCCAGCTAATTGAAATTTTTCGACAATAATTCAGGCGAGAAGGGAGGGGGTGGGGGGAGAGAGAGAGAAAATAAAATATTATTTTATGTATTAAAAAATATCTTTGCAAGTAAAATTTCATAAATACCCTTAACCAAAGGCACGTGATGGGCACATGACGGACTTAACGGAAAAATACTAACGGCATCCAACAAAAGGACCAACCATGTCTAATTTTCATAGTCAAGGGACAAAAATATAAAAAAATTTTGTTAAGGGACTAATGGTGGAATCGGCCATGTCAAAGGACTTGTAGTGTCATTATCCCTATGTTTTTTAAATACTAGTTAAGTGCACATGCATTGCACGTGTTGTTAATGATTTTCTTAAAGTGTTTTGCTAGTTGCTTCATTTTTTTGTTTACTTTTAATTGTTGAGTTTTTTTTTGTGTTTTCATCTTTACAGAGTTATTAGACTTATAAATTATATTGATGTGTGTTTAGTTTTTTTTTAGTACTTTGTTTTTCCTTCGTTAAGAATGTACTCCCTCCGTTCCAGGCAAAGAGTCCACTTTGTATTTTTAGAAAATAATATGTGACTAAATCAAATCAAAATTTTACATACTTTACTTATGTTTTAGGAAATAAAATTTTATTAATTAAAAGCTACCTTAAGAATATTATGGATTGCAACTTTCATAACTTTGTAAAAACAACTAAATTTATGTTAGTTATCAGTCAAACTTTAACTAAATTGATCCAAAAAAGTTAATAGTGGACTATTTGCTTGAAACGGAGGGGGTACGTTTTTTATCATTGGATAACAACATATTCTACACCTTTGTTTTTTTTTTTGTTGGTTATTTCTTATCTCTTTTTTTATTAATTTTTTAAAAACATGACTTGCTTCTTTTTGTTTCTCAAAAAAATATTTGAATGATTGTATCATATGAATATTTAATTTATATTTATTAAAATTATAATACTTATTTTTTATATAATCAAAATCAGTTAATGATCATCCTAAAAAAATAAAGAAAAATCAATACAATAAAGTTTCTATATATGAAAAAGATCTGGAAAAATTATATTTTTGACCATCGTACAAATTGGAGATAACCGATTTGACTAACGCACTTCTAATATCCAAAATGTGACCAACGTACTCACGATTTGAGTGCAATGTGGTCTTTGTCGTTAATGCCCCATCCAATTTTTTAACGCTCATTCATGTCACATCCATTTTTTTAAATGGGACTACTGACGTAGACTATGTGGGCCCTTATCCCACGTAAATGACTGCTTGTGTGGACTACGTGGGCTTAGTTGTTCCAAAAATAATAATAAATTAAAATTGTAGTATAATATTCTATCAAATTAATGAAGATAACTATTCATCATAATTATTTTATCAAACATTTTTTTTGTACAACTAAGCACACATAGTTCACGCAAGCAGCCATTTATGCGAGATAGGGGCTCACATAGTTCACGTTAACAGCCCCGTTAAAAAATGAACGAGACATTAACGATCGTTAAAAATTTGGATGGGGCGTTAATGACAAGGACCACATCGCACTCAAATCTTAAGTACTTTGGTAACATTTTGGATATTAGAAGTACGTTGATCAAATTGGTTATCCTAAATTTGTACAATGGTCAAAAATATAATTTTCTCAAAAAGAACTATATTTCTGAAAATTATTTTTTGCAAGAGTTTAAAGCACATAACTCACGAGAATTAATTAATTAATTATATATATATATATGTGTGTGTGTATGTGTGTGTGTGTATTTATATTTCCCATTTGTATTAAATTAATGAAATTTTATTTGCCCCAGGTGCCTTTTTTCTCCACTTGGATGTCTTTTCAATCTATACCACATTCCAGACTTCAATTTGTGACTTCTTTTAATTTTAAGGCCAAACGAAAATTAGCCCCTCATATAAAAAATTGTTCCAAAGTCATACACCATGTTACATTTTGTCCCACTTTGCTCCCTGGGTGCTACAGACGTTACAAATTTGACGTTAAGTTGACACTTGAGAGTCACGTGAGGGACATTTTGGTCATTTGGATAGGAGTGCAAAGTGGGATTTGATGCATTATTTTTTAAATAAAACTCTTTCTTTTATTTCAAATGAAAAAAAAATTAAATTTTAAATAGTGAAAAATAATAAAATTAGAATTTGTACCTATAATTTTTTGTTTTGCTTTTTCATGTTTTGTTTTTGTTTTTTTTTTCCCTTCTTTCTCCTTTAATCAAAGTTATGTCATTTCTTTTTTCTTTTTAATCTTTCCTCATGTTTGGTTCTAATTTTCTATCGTACTCTCTCTCTCTCTCTCTCTCTCTCTCTCTCTCTCTCTCTCACACACACACACACACACACACACACACACATCTCGACGCCATTTCTGAACTCGTTGTCGGTCTCGCCGTCGATGAACCATACCATCAGTAAGTCCCTTTCTCTTTCTCTTTCTTCTCTCTCTCTCTCTCTCTCTCTCTCTCACACACACACACATCTCGTCGCCATCTATGAACACATTTTTCGATCTTTTCGTCGATGAACCATACCATCAATAAGTCCCCTTCTCTCTCTCTACCCCCAAAGTTTCTCTTTCCTTCCAACTAGTAATGAAAATCTAAGAGCATCCACAATCTCGAAGCTCTTTTGCTTAGCTTTTTTGTGGCCTTTGCATGCCACACCATCTCCACTTCAAAAACTCAAAATCTCAAACCTCTATCCATTATAAAAAACCTCCCAATAACTTTTTTATGGATCCCACTTTATTTATACTACTTTACATGATATTGATTAATGGGGGCATTTCTCTTCAATTGTTGGGCCCACAAGGAGACAAAAATATCTCTCTCCCAAGAGAGCCGCTCCCTGCCACAAACCTCTCAAATAATTCCCACAATGGTAAGTGAAAGATTTGCAAGGGTCAATATTCAAAGTATTTTAGCAGAAAGTAAATGTCGCGTTTAAGATATGATCTAAAATGTGATTACAGATTTGAATCACATTCCAGATAATATTTCGCAGCGGAATAATAAAATAGAAAAATAACACAAGATGTAAACATTTATCTATAAGTAATATACTTGTAGATGTGCCAATATGGCGAAACTTTCACTAGAAAAATCTTTTTTGATCAATACAAACTATTTGACTCAAATACTAGTGAAAATCAAATGAAAAACTCTCTATGAAGTAGATCTATCTAATATTGCTGAACTCACCCAACAACAGAAGTATATGACTCAATCTGTATAACAAAAGAAAATAGATGGGTGAACAGAAATTCTTCAATTAAGCAAAGGATCGTGGGTAAATGTGAGTCAGAATGCCGACGACATTTTGGATCACACAACACGAACTGAGTGTTTAATCTTTGCTGAAATTCTCTCTACAATCTCTCTTGTGATATTCTGTAATTCTTGGTTGAACGACCTCAGCCTTCAGCTGGACACGTGGCAGACATCGCGGCCTCATAGGCTCCAGCTGGGCAAGTGCCGAGGTGATATATGCCACCTCGAACATGACGACTTGGAAATTACTATACGACAGGTCACCCACCTTATCAGTATACTCTCTCAGCACGCTGACACAGGGACCCACAGTACGACCAGAGGACATCCGAGGTCGACCTCACTGACATCAAGCGACCTGGCGTATGCCAGGCCGACCTTGATGGCATCGAGCGACCTGGGCGCATGCCAGGCCGACCTTGACTGCATTGAGCGACCTGGAAGCATCCAGGCCGACCTCGACATAGTCCCTTCAGCTCGGCAAAGCAGAGTCCACTACGGAAATTGTCTCTCAAACTGGGAAGAGTCCTGCTTCAACTCCACATATCAGTCCTAAGCATAAAAGAAAACATATTCCGAAAGACATGGGGATCATATCGCCCCTATTCCGAATTCGGCCAGGATTATGATTCATATCTGTATAAAAAGCACCCTCAACAGGCCTCATAAGGTACATGAAAATTACTTGCTTACATACTTACTTAGCTTTACCTCTCCTACGAAGTATCGCTAATTCTCACATTTGAGGGTTATTGCTGGGACAACCCAGCACCCCTTACGATGTTCTTTGTTGATCACAGGTTTCAAGCAGTTTATACTTTGAGGGTAATCCCTGCAATACAGCCGGAATCCTACTAAACTACACACGTGGACCAGACACGTTCACATACAATCTTTTTGGCGTGATCATTGGTGTATCAAATGAAGAGGCTGACTATCCCTTTATATAGTTTTCCAAGAGATCTATCTAAGACAACAAGATATACACAAATATATAATAAGAGAGTTACTTGGATTAGGAAACAAATTATACCAAAAATATATCTAGTCAATCACTAAAATTTAGTAATTAGTAAATCATAAATTTAGTAGATCAAATCTCCAGAATATCTTGATATAGCAGATCAAATCTCTAGAATATCTTGAGAACACGGTTTACAGAGATGAAGATTTTTACTATCATAAAACACTTTTTTTACTTTTCTCCAAGAAATTCAAAAATAAAATACTAAAATTAAAATTCTAAATAAATGACTAAGAAAGGCAAAATAAAAATAAAGGAAAATGTCGGATCTTACGACCCAACAATCTCCCCCTTTTTGCCTTTCTGGTCAAAACACCAACAAATAATATATATATATATATATATATATATATACACACACACACACACAAACCAAAAAAAAAAACTTCCCCTCGATTTGATGTGGACTGTAATTGAACTCCCCCTTGATTCGTAGTACCATAAAAATACTCCCTAGATTAAACATAGATTGGATACTCTCCCTTGATTAGTAGTACCATCTCCCCCTTTTTGACCAAAAATCTCAAGAAGATGCCAGAAGAGTGAACCACATCCTAGACTGCATCCAAGACTACATCCAGGACTGCATCCGGCATTTCATCTGCAACTGAAGGCTCAAAAACTGAAGAAGAATGAGCAGCATTCGTTGGATGATTGCGAGGAGGATTTAGAGGCACTAGCAAAGAACTTCTTGAATCTGGAAGCAAGCTTGTCCATAGAGGACTAATGCAATTTGAAGATCAAACTACAAAAAGTTAGAGAAGAGCAAGAAAGAGAAGCAAATTGATCGTATACACAATTAAGGGCACAAACTGAGCATAAATATCTCACCTACTATCATTGAGACTCATGATGAAACCTGATTAGACAAGGAGAGACATGTATTGACATAAGGAGACCCCTTTTTTAAAAAAAGAATGCAACCAATACTTGGTAGAATCCTGAAGGTTTAAAGAAATATAGTTCAACAAGGAGATTACAATGGCCAAAAATGTTGATAACTCAAGGCAAGATAATTTACACCATAATCAATTTCTCTACTATTTGCACAATATCCCTTAAATTAAACTTAATCCAAGAGAGGTCAAGATTTACATAATCTCAAATTGTATAGAGATTGACAATTAGAGGGTTAAACAGATTCACCAATATTTGCATGTCTTATGATTTATGCCTGAAATTATGAGAGAGAAAATTTGCATATACTCAAATGGAGAAATAGAATCTCTTTAGCTTTCGTTCGGTCATATTTCTTTCTTTGAATGTCTCTCTCTTTTTAGTCGTTTTCTTCCTTCGATGCCAGATCGGTAAGCAAGGAGAGAATCTAACTTTGGGATGAGACTACTTGAAAAGATGTCAGCACGTGACAATCTCTTTAAATCAAATAAGAGGTACGGTAGAAGAAAAGAAAGTTGATAGCCATGAGAGGGTAACAAAGTGATTCTCTCATCTAATTACCTCGGGTCCTATGGAAATGTGTAAGTGATGACCAAAAGAGGTTAGGGATTTGAAACCCAGTCATGGAAATGAGTAAAATATTCAGATGGATTTAGGGTTTGGAGCCCAATTATTTATTGTTGGTGGTAGTGGTTTTGATATTGGTGGTAGAATAGGCGGTGACTTAGCTAGAAATGAAGAGAAAAGAAGAATTTTTGGAATTAAATAATTTTTTTATTATAATTATATAAATACTAAAATAGGTCAAAATGAATTAGTCTCAAATTTTACTTTGCACCAAGATCCATGTGACTAAAATAACCCTCATGTGACATGCACGTGTCAAATTCTGTTACTCTTTCTAACACCCACAAGGCAAAGGGGGGCTGAATGGGACAGATGACAACAACGTGTATCAAAGTTGGACACTTCGTAGGTTGGGGTGCATAGTGAGGTTTGCAGGGCCGGCACAACACTTATAGAGGCTTAAAGCAACCTCTAAGATGAGGCCTTTTTAAAGAAAATAATAAAATATTATTAAAATTATTATATTTTTATTTAAAATTTATTTTTCGTGCTTTGGGGATGCAAAATCATTTGTTAATTATTGTAATCGATTCAATTAACAATTCTTTTTCAATCGATAATAAAGCTAGTCCACTTAATCATCTTTGTTGAGACATTGTCAATCTTAGATAAGATTTTATTAAGAATAGAGATGATGAGAAAGAGGAGGATTGGAGGAGAGAGAGAAATTAAGAAATATATTATAGGCCAAAATATGAAAAACCCCCCAAAGTATCCACTCAATCCTATAATGGTACCCAAAATAAAATATTTCGCACCTGGGTATACAATGTTACTAATCATCCCATTTTGGCACCTAGCCCAAACGGCCGTTACAAAACTAACGTTAAAGTGCACGTGGTCTTCCACATGCTGGTTTTTTTTTGTCATTTCCTAATATACGGAAGGAAAATTTGGGGTATACATACAGATGAATCGAAAAACCCTAGGTATTACTTTGATTTGGGGTTAGGGCTTGCTTTGCTACAGTAATGACGATACCGAGTGATTTACATGCGTAATCTGTGGCTATGGCTAGTGTACTAGACGAAGATCCACTCGCATTTGATGGTACGTTTTCTATTTCAATTTTAAGCTTTTCGTTTTATAAAGACTTTGATTTAAGTGAGATTTTGTATATAATACTGTAATGCGTGGGTCTTTGGAGCGTGTGAATGTTTTGTTGTTTGACTTTGAATACCGTACACGATTAGTTTTAAAGTTTTGTATCTTTACTGTAATATGTTAGTTTTTGGAGTGTGTGCTATTTTTCACAGTGTGTTGGAGTATTTTGTTGTTTTGTGATTTAGGTGAGGTATATTGTTGTTTACTCACTAATCTGCCTTTGATTATGCAAATGCTTGGCTTTTTTTGCCTTTTTCTGTATTATATGTGTGTGAAGCATAATGGGGACCAATGTCTCAAAATTCTGTCCAAATGGTCCCTCCTTGTCCCCTTATTTGCCTAATACAAAGCTTGCATGCATGTAAAGTGTTTGCCCCCAGTTTTTAATGCATTTTTATTTGTTTTCTCTTTGTGCTCTACCAAATTTAGATGTAGTTTGGTATGCTATTAGGATTCATCATGGTGGTGAGTTTGTTTACCACCCCAAAACTATTTATATGGGTAGTGAGGTAGAAATAGTTGGAAGATTAGATAAGGATAGATTGTCAATGGCTGTTTTGAACAAGTTTTACAAGCAATTATGGTATAAGGACTACAGTAGCTACTACTATATCTTTCCTGGTGGTGATATGGATAAAGAACTGGTGTTAATCTCAACTGATGAGGTAGTGGTGCAAATGTTAGGATTTATTGGTTGTAATAATAAAGTGGTTGATATATATTGCAAGCACAGTGAGGAAAACCAGGGACTTAAAGCTAAAATTCAAAGTTTTGATATATCAAGCAGTGATAGTGAGAATGACAGTATGAATGCCAATGAGGATGATAAAAGTTCAGGATATAGTCGTAGTGCATATGGGGACAATGATGGTGATGCTTTTGTTGATGATAAAGAACTCAATATGCCTCCTAATTTAGATATTTTGGGACACAATAATCAGTTTGTTGATTTGACATTGAATGAGGATGTGGGAGGACCACACTTAATGACATAGAGATTGAGGATGGAACAGTGATTGAAAAATTAAAAGAAAAAGGAAAGGGGAAGTCTGTGAGTGGAAAGGGTAAGAACAAAAAAAGGTGTCCTTACAAAAAAAGGTCACAAAATTTTGTAATTAATGAATCTAGGGATGTGCCTATGAATGAAAATTCAGAATCAAATTATGAGAATGATAATTCTGATGATTTTGAAAGCCTAGATGGTTCTGATTTTGAGGAAGATGACCCTAGACAGCTTATGAGGAGGAAAAATAACCCCAAGTTTAAGAGATTTAACCCTTTGGTAGACATGGCTGACCCTAAGTTTGAGATGGGAATGGAATTCACTGACATAATGAATTTAGAGATGCTGTGAGGTATTACTCAGTAAAAAATGGGAAGGGGGTTAAGTTCAACATGAATGAGAAATATAAGGTAAGTGCCAAGTGTAAGGAGGGTTGTTCATGGTATATATATGCTTCAAAGTTAAAACGTGAGGGGAATGTTTTTAGAATCAGGGCACTTGTTGACAATCACAATTGCAGTAAGGTTATGAAGAGTAAATGTGTCAATTCTAGGTGGATTGGGAATAAATACATTGAAAGATGTAGACTAAACCCTACCTGGCCATCTGACTCATTTTTTAATACTGTTGGGAAGGAGCTTGAGCTTCAGGTCTCAAGGAATAGTGCTTACAGAAACTTGAATGTTGCAAAGAAGAATACACAGATGGCTGCTGAACAGCAGTATGCGTGTTTATGGGATTATAAGGGAGAACTGATTAGGTCAAATCCTGGAACAACTGTTGGAATTGTATGTGAGCATTTGAATGAGAAAGCTATTTTTAAAAGAATGTATGTATGCCTTGGGGGTTTGAAAAAGGGTTTTTTTAGAAGGATGTAAAAAGGTTGTTGGGTTAGATGGCTGTTTTTTGAAGGGACCAGTGAAGGGGATGATTCTTTCAGCTGCTGGGGTTGATGCTATGAATGGGATGTGGCCTTTGGCATATGCAGTGGTTAAGGGAGAAAACATAGAGTCCTAGACATGGTTTTTGGAACTTTTATTGGTAGATATAGGATGTGTAAATTCATCTGCCTGAACTTTCATATCTGACAAGCAAAAAGGCTTTGTTCCTAGCCTTGACGCCCTTGTCCCTAATACAGAGATAAGGTTCTGTGTGAAACATCTGCATGATAATTTCAAACTGAAATTCAGGGGTAATGCTATAAAAAAAATAGTTGTATGCATGTGCTAAAGCCTCTTATATTGAAAAATTCAACATTGAGATGGAGAAAATGAAGGAAACAAGTTTAGAGGCTTATGATTGGCTAGCTGGGAGAACATCTGCACACTGGAGTATGGCATTTTTTTCAACAGACCAATGCTGTGATATGTTACTCAATAACTTGTGTGAGACTTTTAATTCTTGTATTCTAAGAGGAAGGTCTATGCCTATCTTAGATATGCTTGAATGGATTAGGGTGTACTTGATGGCAAGATTGCAGAAAGGTAGGGAAAAAATGAGGGAATTTCAAGTGTCAGTGTATCCAAGGATAATTAAGAAGCTGGACAAGTACAAAGGGGAATCATATGGGTTCATCACAGTTTAGGCTGGGATTAGAAAGTACCAATTGAGAGGAATGTATTAGGATATGTTTGATGTGGATTTGACTACTCAACAGTGTTCTTATAGAAAATGGTAGTTGTCAGGTATACCTTGCCCACATGCAATTTCTGTTATTAATCATAACCAACTTGATCCTGAATTGTATGTAGCTGATTGGTATAAGAAGGACACCTACATGAAGTCTTATGATCAGATTGTGTATCCTATGAGGGGCAGAGATATGTGGCCCAAAACCAATCTAGAATTCCACCCCCCAATTGATAGACAAATGCCTGGTAGGCCTAAAAAGAGAAGAATAAGGCAGTTGGATGAGAGTAAGGGAAAATCCAACAAATTGAGGAAGTACCAGAACACAATGAGGTGTAGAATTTGTGGTGAAGAATATCACAATTCTAGGATATGTCCTCATAAACCACCACCACCACCAGAGACTGAAAATGAAGAAACAACTGAGGTATAACCAAATGAAACCACAGAAGATCAGCAAAAGGATGGAAAATCAAACAAAAAACAAAGGAAGACCAAAATTGTAAGTGGAATAGAAGTTTTTTTAATTAAACTTTTATTGTTGCTTCAATTTACTTAACCTGTTGTCCATTATATATTGAATGGTTGTGTTTCATAGGTTAAGAATAAAGAACCCACCAATGATAGCCAATTGGGTGGATCTTCAAGTATTGGTCAAGCTGGGAATCCAAAAGTTTTATCCCAAGATCCAAAAGTTGGGAATCCAAAAGCTTTATCCCAAGATCCAAATAGTACATCAATGAAAAATTTCTGCTCTCTAGTACACTTGATTTTTAGTTGCATTATCTCATCTTGATGGTGATTGATAGCCTGTAGTAGACCTGGAATCACAACATTGGATTGAGGGCACATTGGGGGATCATGTCAAGAAAAATAACGACATCCACCATCCTGCAATTCATCAAAATTATGAAGCAAAAAAAAAGGTGGAAAATTGGACAAGGACAAAGAACCTAAAACCCAGAAGAAATGCAGGTCAATTGGGTGATTAAAAATCCATAATTACAAATTAGAAACACTTACAAAAGCATAGTTTGGGCAGCCAAAGAACCTTCGCCCAGGGTTGTTCCAGTCCATGACGTCTTTAGTACAGTATTTTTACCACAGTAGCACATCACGTTCGCCATGGCTGCTGCGATGGAGGGAGTGCGAGGAAGGAGGAAGAAAGCTGTGAGGAAGAAAGCTCGTCTGGGACCTCTGGATTGATAGAGGTAAAATACTTACTCCGTACATTAGGAAATGACGAAAAAACCAACACGTGGAAGACTACGTGCTATTTAACATGAGTTTTGTAACGACCATCTGGGCTAGGGGCCAAAATGAAATAATTAATAACATTGTATGTCCAGGTGAAAAATATTTCATTTTGAATACTATTATGAGATTGAGTGAATACTTTGGGTTTTTTTTCTTCATACTTTGGCTTATATTATAAATTATTATTATTATATTATATTAAAATAGTAAGTTAACATTATATTAAAAACGCTATTAATGATTGATTGGAGAAACTTAAGAGTTACTTTTTTTAAAATCGGGCAGCTCTCAAAGATGTTGCTGGCTTTCCATATCATCCAAATGGGTAGGCAAATATTCTTGGTAAGTTGACATTTAAAAAAAGATATATATATATTGTAAGTAATAACTTATTTTTTGAAGCCTAAATTTTTTTGAGGCCAAAGCCTTATTGTAATACCCTAAATTTTCATTAATAATATTAAATTGCATAAAATAATATCATAATTATTTTGGGCCGGTTATATCGGTTAGTTGGACCGATTATATCTGTTGTTGTGGGCTTGGCCCGTAAATTTAATTCATTTATTTTAGCTCAAGAGTTAAATAGATAATAATAATAATAATATTAATACTAAGAACAGTAACAAAAAAAAAAAAAATTAAAGAGACGTGAGGGAGGCTGCCGCATCAAAGAGAGAAGGGATTTGATTTTTGAATTTCGGAAAAGAGATTACTTAGTTATTGTGCCGTACTCGGTAGAGACTTAATTTGAGAACATACTCTCTGCCTAAACTGGAGAGGTAGAAAGAGAGAGGAAGATTAAGAAAACTTGAGGGAGTGTGTGACGGCAGTGAAGAGGAGCAACCACGTTGGATCGGATTCTGGTGCGTGAGTTATCGGAGGTAAACAATTTTGTCCTCGATCTCTATTACTCTCTAATTCTGTTATACCTTTAAAATACATAGTTCCTTCGCAGCGTGAGTAATGCATAGGTGTGGGTGTAATTGATAATAAAAGGTATTGTATTGAGTTGTTGGGTGTATTGTATTGGTCTTGCTGGTTTGAGAAAAAGAAGGGGAGAGTTGAGGGCAATACACTAAAATTGGATAAACAGTGTGTGCGTATGTACGTGGGTTGTGTGTGTGGGTTTATTACTGGAAGGGAAAAAAAAAAGAAGAGAAAAAGAGAAGGGAGAGAAGCTGGGGAAAAAGAGAGAAATGGGAAGGAAAGAAAAGAAAGGAAATAGGAGCAGGGAAGGGGGTGCGGCAGAGAGAGGGGAGGTGGGGTAGGCTAGGTAGGGGAGTCTCTGTGTGTGTGTACTGTGCGTGAGTTAGTGTGTGTGTGTGTTTGTTGGGTGTGTGGTCAGTGTGTATGTGTGTGGTCAGTGTGTGTGTGTGTGGTCAGTGCGTGTGTGCTGAGTGTGTGTGTGAGTGTGTGTAAGGGTGGGAGTGATATTTGATAATGGTGGGTTTGAATATTACTTTAATTTGTTTTGTTTGGGTTTTCTCTCCTCTGATAATAGTATAAAGAGGGGAAGTGGTTAGAGAGGCAGAATGTTATACATTGGGTATTAACTAGTCTGAGAGATGAAAAACAAAATTAATTAATTAATTAAACAGATTTTGTATAGTCATGGCTAAAAGACAATTTGTACTATTAAGAGTAATAATTTTGATTCTTAGACTAGTTACTGATTTTAATATAAATAGCATAATTTTGTAATTTAGTGATGTTTAAATTATAGATTTGGACAAGCGCGGGTAGCGGTTTCTTTCGCCAAGCTAAATTTTTGCTACGCTATTAAGGTAAGAGATTTCGCTTCTTTTAGGTTATTTTGTGAAGTATATTTCTTTCGACGTTAGATTTCCTCGTTTATTCTTGAAATCATCGTTTTGATTGCCATGCCCGACCTCGTGTCGAAATTTGCTTTGACTCCGTCGATTCACGTTTCGTTGAATTATATTCTTCAAAACCTTGTGTCATATCTTTGGTATTTGATGAAATAATTATACTTTGAAAGTAAATTTTGTATGTATCGTTTGATAACAGTTTATTTCGAATTTCGCTACGATCACTAGTTGAAGAACCCGTCACTAGGTATAGAGTGAACCTTTTAGTTCGTGATTACGAACAACCCGCTACTGGGTATAGAGTGGACCTTTATATTTTTGCACCACCTGACCTTTGGTGCGGTAGTCCGGACTTACCTTTATTAGTTACCCTTGGGGTAAAATTTTGGTACCCTTCGGGGGCATTTGTGTACTTGGTCAACGGACCACCTATGTGATCATAGCATCTGTGAGTAGTCCGTCGTGACTAGCTGGTATGGGACGGTTGGTGATGATTGGGCTACTTGACTGCGTACTTTGCATGTTTTCTTTTCTTTGAGCTCTCGTTTGTGAAACACTAGCTCGTTCACTTTTGTTATAAAGTATTACCTGAACTGCAAACTACCATTTTGTAATATTGTTCACTTTGATTGTTCTCCTTATGGGTCCACCCTTCCTTAGAAATCGGAGGGGGTGGCGTTTGAATTTACTGGGCCTTGTTCGCTCACCCTTCACTTTATTCTTCTCCTCAGGTCACAGATGAGATATTAAGGTTTTAAGTTGAGGCGTGCAAGCAAGGACGAGCTAGAATTTATTTTATTTAGTTTCTATGTAATAAGTTGGATTTAGGTTTCGATGTTTGAATAATTTAGTTAGTCCTGCGAGACAGTTTGTTTTGGGCTTGGACTTTGAGATTGTAAATTTGGATTATCTTTCCGCTGTGCACTTCCCTTAAGAACTAATTTTGATATATTGTAAATTTGATTTAGTTAAGTTGGGTTGTGAGCTGTGACGTGTTCGGGCTTGGGCCCGAATAGTTGGGCTCAAGGTTTGGGTCGTTACACTTATCTTCTTTGGCCTTACCCTTGGACCGGGCCTCGGGATTTGGTGGATACATCAGAGTGAAAATCATATTTTGACCTTTTTATGTTCGAACGATATTTTTTAACTTGGCAAATTAATTAATATGAAGTTATTTCATTTTCAAGGAAGATTGGGAAGAAAGTTGTTATGCTCCTCTCAAATGCAAGTTTTATATGATTGTTTAGGACAGTTCTTGTGCATTAAAAGATTTTGAGTTGGTGTCTACAACGTCGATAAACTAACTTGCAATAAAAAAATGAGTATTTTTATTGTTGTTTGAGGCTTCGCTTATGTCATTTTTAATTAGAATTTATGACTCAGAGTGTTAGGAAGTGGAAATAATGGTTTGATTGTGGGATTTTTGAATGCTTGTTTTCAATTGACATACTGATAAGAGTACGGATTCAAAGTAAAATGATTTTGCTCATTAAACTTTAACTCTATTTCTTTTAGGATAATTTATTTTGCAATTTAGAAAAGAGTGTGTAGATATTCATAGTAATGGTTAATTTGAAGAAAATATTAATAACATATTTTTTATTTATTTTTAAATTTTTTATTTCTAGAGTACAAAATAAAATTGCCAAAAATAACATATATATTTACTTTAATATTATTACGTAACATAAGACTGTCTATACATTTCAGAAAGTAGGAGTCTTTATTTGAAATTTCTAGAAATTAACGGATAGTGAAAATCCTAATAAAAGTTACTTAGTTAACTAAATAGAGATTTGGTTATACGATCTATACCTTAGGGGGGTCAGTATGATAGTCTTTATGGATGCTTGTAATAGTCCGAAAATTCAAAGGAGCAAACTGTATATTTTAGTTTTCTTCTCCAACAAAACGTACGGATTCATCAACTAGGTTCTCCATTTTTCTTCATTTTCTTAAAATTATAACACATTTTCTTAACACATTTCTCTTAGCTTGTTCACTGAAAATTACCAAATACGTTGTCGATTTGCTAAATATCTCGATACTCACCAATAAATCTATATTTTATTATACTTATTTTCATATACGTCTAATAATGTATGCCTAAACATATTTTAAAAAGTAAAACCATATTATTTTTTAAATTCTAATAAAGTTTTAGTCCCTCAACTTAGTAAGGGTATTTTTGTCATATTAAAAAATATTGAACGACATTTGTAACGGTAATGGCAGAAGGGGGGAATCTGACAAAAAAATTGACATATGGGACGAAATGAATAAAATTTAAAAAGGTAGGACCTAACTTAAATTTAGGTACAAGTGGAGGGCCCAAATTATTATCCTTAATCAGCAACAACCATCAATGGGGACTTCTTCCGGACAATCCGATCAACCGATCCATACAATAATAAAGATAACTAGCAACAATGTGGTGTAGCAACAACCATCAATGGGGACTTCTTCCGGACACTTAACCCACTGGCCTCACTCATGTCCAAATCCTCCCCTCTTGCTCCACCAGGCAATGCCAAATCAAACTTATGCACTACATTTGCCAAGGCAAGCTCAATTATACTTGTAGCAAATTTGATACCGGGGCAACCTCTCCGGCCTGCACCAAATGGAATCAACTCAAAGTGAAATCCTTTATAATCGATGGAGCTATCCAAGAATCTCTCTGGTTTAAACTCCTCAGGATCTTCCCACAACGATGGGTCTCTTGCAATAGCCCAAGCATTAATAAACACTTGCGTGCCAGCTGCAATGTCGTAGCCCATTATTTTGGCTTCTTGGGTCGATTCTCGAGGAACAAGTAGTGGAAGTGGAGGATGTAATCTCAAAGCCTCGCTGAGTACGGCTTTTAAGTAGTGCGATTTCTCTAAATTATCTTCGGTGAATAATTGAGATCCACCCTGGGCTATTTCTCTCACCTCGTTCTGCAACTTTTTCATGACTTTGGGGTGTCTTAACAGCTCTGCCATTGCCCACTCTAGCGCTGTGAAAACAGTTTCGGTTCCAGCAGCAAACATATCCTGAAACAGAAAAAAATCAATTAGCAACCCTAACCTAGGTTCCACTCGTACCACATGTTGATCCCTACAATGCAGTCACCATGATATTGCAATTTCCAGATCTACAGCTAAACTAGGTTGGCAGTAAACACTTAAGCAGCCTATACAGGTAATATATGCATTGGTATTGTTTGCTTCCACAAATACTTATACTGCTAATTTGACATATATATATAAATAGCTACTAGCTATCTCAATGCAGTAATGCTTTTGAATATGTTATCAACAAAATTCTAGCTAGTTGTAGCTAGCTCAATGCAGTAATGCTTTTGAATATGTTTTCAACAAAATACTAGCTAGAACAATGTTGAGAGTAGTTGATGTAGCGCTGCAATGGAAGAAGAACAAGAGAGGAAACTTTGAGAAGAACTCAATGTTTTTTTTAATAAATCAATCAACCCCCAAAACAATAACCACAAGTTCTTTAAATACTCAAACCCTACTAAATATAAATTACCAAAACGACTATGACCGATAACTTAATTAACCGAGAACATAAAATAATAAATTAAAGTAATTAATAATAATAAACGAATAGCAATAAACAACTAGCGTGACACGAGCTTCGGAAGAGGATCCCATGATGCTAAGAAGGTTAACACAGTTTCCTCGCACAACGTCCAACGCTAGGTACAAAGCTTCGGCCGATGCTAAACGCGGCAACTTGGAATTCGAGGTTGGAGACTTTGTTTGGGTTGTTGTAACTCGTGATCGCTATCCGACTCATGAATACAATAAGTTGTCGTCGCGCAAGGTTGGGCTTGTTGAGATCGTGGAGAAGATTAACCCGAATGCTTACCGTCTCAAGCTTCCGTCCCACATGCGTACGTCGGATGTCTTTAATGTCAAGCATTTGAGCCTGTATGCGGGCGATGACTCTTCTGGCGAGGAAACTCCTTCCGATTCGCCGTGTTGAGTATTTAAAGAACTTGTGGTTATTGTTTAATTGATTTATTAATAAAAACGTTGAGTTCTTCTCAATGTTTCCTGTCGTGTTCTTCTTTCATTGTGCGCTACACTAATAGTGGTGGATCAGAAAAAAAAAAAAAGTTTAGGGGACTCACAAATTTTAACTATTACTCTCTCCGTCCTCAAATTATTGTTCTGTTTGATCCGGTACATGGATTAAGAAAAATTATTTGACTTGATTATTAATATTGGTATAGTGTGTAGTTTCTTTTAATATCCATGTATATGTAAGCCAATAATTAAAGTAGGAAGAAAAAGTAAGAAAAAAGTAATAAAAGTATTGTTTAAAAAGAAATTTTCAAACAAGATAATTATTTTAGGCGGACAAAAAAAGAAAGATAGACAATAATTTAATGACGGAGGGAGTATAAAAAACTTAAAAATTATAATTATCCTCTACGTGTTTTCCAAATTAAAAGCTCAACCAAAGCTCCGTCAAAATGTAATTTCAACAAATCGAATATTAACTTCAAATTATTTCAAAATAAGCTTATTTTCCTATACAAATTTATTACTTAAATCAATTTTTTTATTTTTTTTACAACTATTTAACCTCAAATAAAAATCTTAATTTCGGATAAAATAAAGAGGGAAGTGAAAAAGGGTTTATTACCAAAAAATTCTTTAAAAAACTAGCTTTAATGCACGTCATCTTCAGTCTCTTTGCCAAAATCTACGAAAATTTGGTGATTTTTGAGCGGAGGAAGAAGGGTTGCTCGGTTGCTCCGTCGTTCGCTGCTACTGTTGCTGTGCGTAAGTTTTTCTTTTTTTTTTTATATTTTGCTGCGTTTTCTACTGCCGTGTGGTGCCCAGGAAAAGTTAAAAAAAAAAAAAAAGAAAAAGAGTGGGGTCACTCGTTAAATCTATGTTGTTTTTGATTAGTCAAGAAAAATATACTAGCTCTTGGTTGTTTTCCTTGCAGCTCTTGTTTTAGATGTTACATTAGCTAGCTAGGATGATCCCAAAAAGAAACAAAAAAGATACCTCAGAAAGTAAAATGAGAAAATATTCTTACCAAGATGAGAGCTTTGATGGTATCTCTATCAATAGAAAATCCCACTGTATTTTCTCTTTGAATCTCTAGCAGCATGTCCACAAAATCTTGCCTTTCACCTTCATCACTTCCACCACCACTAGCCTCTCTTCTCCTCCGGTCCAAGTGCTCTTCAACTACGCCCACAAGAAACTCATCAATTTCTTTAGCATTTTTCTCTACTCTTGCATTCAAACCATTAACAACATCCAGCCAGGACAGCCATGGAATATAGTCCCCAACACTAAAAACACCCAATAGATATCCAAACTCCTTCAGAAGCTCCTCAAACTTCCTCCCATCATATTTTCTCCCCAAGGCTATACTACACACCACATTGTTTGTGAGTGATATAAACAAATCGCTCAAATTCACCAGCGAAAAAGAAGATAGTGAAGAAGTGATATGATCTATAATCTTGTTGATCAGAAGGGCCGTTTCTTCTTCTCTAACTTGTCGAAATGATTGAACTCTCTTGTTGCTTAGAAGCTGGAGCACAACAATACTTTTCACCTGTCTCCAATACTCACCATAAGGAGCAAATGCTATGTCCTTGTGATTATAAAGAAGTTTCCTTGGAATGGTTGTATTAGGTCTGTTTGAGAAGATTAAATCATGGGTTTTCATGATTTCTCGGGCTGCCTCATTGGACGACGCAACAATCACAGGTACACTGCCTAGGTGAAGAAGCATAAGTGTACCGAATTTTTTAGCTAATGCATGGAGTGAGCGATGGGGACTCAAACCTAGTTGTTGAAGGTTTCCTATAATTGGGAGCTTTCGCGGGGAGGGTGGTGGATTTCTAAACGGTTTCTGAGCACCTGAAAACCATTTGTAAAGAAACACCAACAAAACCAACAACGAAAGGAAAATGGGAAAATATGACCTCAATAGAATCAACATTCTTCTCAACTGTAAACAAAGAAATAATTTTCTAATGTTTATATAAACACACTATTGTATGATATGGGGTGAGCAATGTATGCTGCACCACAAGTTCAAGTGAATGCATGCAGTCCATTCGGCTTCAAGTCCAAAATAAGAAAGGAAACAATTAATATTGATAAGTAATGTGTGGTTGATTTTTGTTGCCTTCAATAAGTGTATTTATATGGAGAGGAATTGGTTGAACGTTGGTTTGGACTTTGGAGATAATATAAAAAAGATTGAAAGGAATGGGCTAAGCTAAGATTTACCACATCTTCCATGAAAAAAATAAAAAAAAAAGTGCACCAATACATGGTTACTGTGTACTATAAAAAAATATGAATTTAGACCCAGTATAACACAATGCACATTAGTGACCAAAGTTGGTCGTTTTGGGACACCAATCCTGAATTGAATGTCATTAGAGTCTGTTCCGGTAAGTAAGATTGTAGGGATGAAGTTGTAAAATTTAAAAGTTTAAAGTATTAATTGATTTATTATTGTTATTATTATTTTTTTTTTTTGGAAAAAGGTTGGAAGGGACTTCGACCTTACCCCCGCCCTTATTGCCTTTAGTAAGACTAGAACAGATGGTGTCAGTTGGGAGTATCCGATAAGAGTAGCAAAGTACCAGGGTGTCTCTAGTGAGATTTGAATATCCGACCTTTTCCTTTAAGAGTAGTGAAGTCCCTTGAGAATATCTAAATAAAATTAGAATTTGTGCTCAAACTACCGAAATTAAAATAAGCGCTCAAACTACCGAAATGTTCGACCATGGATCTGTCACTAGCTAGCTGCTCCGGTCATTGGGAAAGACTCGATGTACAAAACACACACACACTACTCTCATAAAGCAATTACTCCTGCACACTAATACACGTAACTCTCTCTCACACACACACTAAAACACGCTTACACAATTAAATACTTCGGTTTTGTTAATTTCTCTTGTTTACTACAGAATATTTTACATACTTATGTTTTAGGAATAAAATTTCATGACTAAAAAACTATCTTAAGAATAATATGGATTACAACTTTCATAGTTTTGTAAAAATCACTAAATTTATGTTAATTATTAGATAAACTTTAATAAAGTTGACCGAAAAAGTCAAAATTTGACCCTTTACCTAGAACGGAGGGAGTAATTGTTTTTTTTTTTTCTTTTTTGTAGTTAGTTATTGTTTTTAACATTATAATTTTAGTTGAGAGTAGTGAAGTACCATGGAGCCCTAAGGTGAGGAAAATTATAAAAATGACTAACATACTATCATTTAGTAACCGATTTCACCTTGTACTCCCAATATCCTAAAATTGACTAGTGTACTACCAATTTGAGTCCAATGTAGTCCTCTTGACTAACTGCCCATCCAAGGATTTAACGGAGCGGTGTTTGTGTGCAATGTTGAACTCCCAATATCCTAAAATTTTTGTTGCATTCCAGATGAATTTAGGAACTGCTTTTGGAGCATTTTTGGATCCAGTGGCTGATAAGGTGTGTTTTTCCTTTTCAAAATTAACATTAATTTGAACTCATTTGAGTTAACTGCAATGTTGTTTCCTTCCGGGATAGTACATCAGTTGCTAAACGTCTTACTAGTATTTATTTGATTGTTTTGCTTTCTGGATACAACTTATGGTTGCTGCTACTTTGGTCTTGTTATGTACAAGACCTCCGGGGGTTGATATGTTTGGACAACTCCCATGGTTATTGACTGTACCTTCAATTGCTATAATTGGTAGAGAGGTGAATTCCTGAGCTTGATATATTGTCAATATTGGTTTTATTTTATTGTCCATTTCGCAAGTATTGGAGATGAGGACACCTATATTCCCATCCTTTTCTGTATGTTTATTCTATATCACTCTTTGAATAAGGCCTTTTGAATTCAGGTGATACTTTCCAACAGACAATTTAACTTGAATTAGATACAAGAAACTACAGACAATTTAATTCGAAAAAAGCTAGGGTTCTTTACTAAAGTGATCTGTGGTTATGTGAATATCGTGCTTGGAATGGTTTTTTCTCCATTTTCTGATGTATGTTGATCTGTTTTATTAGCCCATTTTGAAATTAGGGCTTTTTAAATTAACGAATTTGTGGTCAAAAGATTAGGGCTTAAAAAGGGGTTTTGAAATTAGGACTTTTTGTCTGTCTGTCTTTGTCATGTTGATAACCCCCCCCTATCTTGTTTATTGTAGTGTACATGGTCCCCAAAAAATAAAAATTGATTGCTTACTACATATGGTCTCCCTTTCCCATTCTTTATGCCCGTAGTTTTGGACTGTTGCCATGAGAGTGTAACATTTGTGACAATTTTATTTCTTGGTTTTTCTTTCATGCAGAATGTCTGAAACTATATCATTGTGCGCAGTCACTATGATGGGATAATTAGGACTAGTCCATATAGGCATTATGATGGTGGTGACGTGGCAAGGATTTTTGATATACCTTGTGAGACTTTTACCTTTGCTGTGTTGGAAGAAATGATAAAATCACATTGCAAAAAACGAATTGAAAAAAATACACTACAAAGTACCACAGTATAGCATGGAGGATGGGATTAGGTTTATGTGGCGTGATGAACAAATTAAGGGTTTATTTGATGTTGGTAGAAGTACCAAGGGCCTTGTAAAGATATATGTTTAACATGACAATTCTGGGGATGAAAATCTTGATGTAAACAGTGATAGTGACAAGGATGATGAGGATCCTGATTATGATGGTAGTGAAGATGATGTGGCTAGCTTGAATCATTTAAGTGAACATGAAGATGAGGTGGTTTATTTTAGGGAGAAATTAATTGAGAATAAGAGAAAAGCTACACCTAATTTGACCTAACCTATATCAAATGTGACCTCTCCTGATGTTATTGACACCCCTAGTGTTGATGAACCATTTGTTGAACCCACTACTGTGACCCAACCTACAAATACATTCACTCATCCAATGCCAACAATTAAGAATGATGATTTCATGAATTAGATTAGGAATTATGGTGGTAATGTGGATGTCAGTGGGTACCACAGTGAATATGTGGACTCTAGTGACTATGATTCCCCCCACTTTGATAGTGATGATAAAAAGGACAATGAGTTGGATATTTTGACCCATTACCCTGTATTTGACCCCACAACTAAATGGGACCACATGTACTCAAGCCTTAGAATGAGTGCACAACTGAAGCACTGCTTAACCTGTTATGCTACAAATAATGGTTATGATTTAAAATGGGCCAAAAATGAAAGGATTAGATTGTTAGCTGTACATGTGTAGGCATCCTAATTGTAAATGGAGGATTTATGCTAGCATGATGCAGAAAGAAGATTCAATTTAGATCAAATCATTTAGAGATGTACACAAGTGTGTGAGGAAGTACAAGCTGAAAATTGCTGGTTCTGCTTCGAAAGCTAAGGTGTGTGCATCTGAGATAAGAAAGTCTCCTAGGTGGAAGTTGAAAGAAATGAAAGCTTACATTCTGAAAGTGTACAAGGTGGATTTGACTCTGAAACAGTGTTCTAGGGCTAGATGACTTGTACTGGCTGAAGTGAAATCAGTATTGAAAGAACATCACAGTAAGCTCTATGACTATGAATATGAATTAAAAAGAAGTAATCTTGGGTGCACATTAGCTTATGAAACTAAAAGGTCTTTGTCAACAGGGGAGTTGATGTTTGAGAGGTTTTATGTGTGTTTTGCTGCATTAAGAAAGGGATGAACTGCAGCTTGTAGGCCTGTGATTGGCCTTGATGGTTGTTTCTTAAAGGGATATTGCAATGGGCAATTACTTTGTGCAGTGAGTAGAGATGGGAACAACAATTTCTTTCCTATAGCATGGGCTGTTGTAAAAACAGAAAGCATCAGCACTTTGATTTGGTTTCTTCAACTACTCAGCAATGACATAAGATCCAACAATGGTAATGGACTGACTTTGATTACAGATCAACAAAAGGTATGACTTTGTGTGTTTTATTTTAAATATGTTAACTATCATGCAATATTAACTGTATTTAAAATATTTAGCAGCAGTGTTAATATGTTAAATACATTAACTGTAGTGTCTATATTTGTTGTGAATCAGGGACTTTTGAATGCCATGGGGACTGTATTTCCTGAAACAGAGGTCAAAAATTGTGCTAGGCATGTATATGCCAACTTCAGGAAGCAATACATTGGGGTCCAGCTCAGAGACTTGTTTTGGAAAATAGTAAAAATTGGAACATTAGAGGAGTTTCATTGGGTCATGGTTGAGATGAAGATGATAAGTTCAGCAGCTTATGAACATTTGCTCACAAATTAAGGAGCCTAGTAAGTGGTGTTGCCATATTTCTCATGCAATAGTTGTTGTGATAGTGTAGAGAACAACATGGCAGAGTCATTTAATGCATACATTTTAGAAGCTAGGTGTAAGCCAATTATCAGTATGTTGGAAGACATATGGGTGGCAGTGATGTGTAGGTTGGCTGATAAACAGAAGGTGTTTATTAGGCAAGATGACAATGTTTGTCCTATAATAAGAAAGAAGATGGAGGTGTTGAAAGATGGATATAGGGAATGGACTACTAAGCATAATGGCAACAATAAAGTTGAGGTCAGGAAGGGAGGAGATGTGTATTCTGTTGACTTGCTTGATAAGGTATGCAATTATAGGATTTGGCAGTTATCAGAC
This sequence comes from Platycodon grandiflorus, assembly GCA_016624345.1. Lineage (NCBI taxonomy): Eukaryota > Viridiplantae > Streptophyta > Magnoliopsida > Asterales > Campanulaceae > Platycodon > Platycodon grandiflorus. The sequence goes on from CM028363.1 coordinate 50,513,829, forward strand.
ATTCCTTGAACTCATGCAATATGTGCAATTTACTTCATTGGGGATGAGCCTGATAACTATGTAAGTCACCGGTTTCTTAAAGACCATGTTTTGAAGGCTTATGAATATCCTATGCAACCAGTGAATGGAGTGAATCAATGGAAGAGGTTTGCAAATGAAAAAGTGTCAGCTCCCATTATAAAAAGAATGCCTGGGAGGCCAAAGTATAATAGAAGAAGGGAAGAAGGGGAAAATTTTCAAACTAAAAATGCCAGTAAAATTTCAAGGAGATGAAGGAAGTGAAATGCACTAATTGCAATGGAGATGATCACAATGCAAGAACTTGTAAGAATGCCAGAGTGAAAAAATATGCTATAGGCGTATTTATAGGAGTCCACGACCCCAATCATTAATAAATCCTACTTGTGAGGACCCTTGAGCCCCTTATAGGCCTTGTATTGCCCTTATTTCATTAAATTTTTGGTATCTAATTTTGAGAAAGTCTTTAGTCTTAAATATGAGCATTTTTTCATAATACTAACCCCAAAATGGGGTAGAAAATGAAAAAAAAAAAAAGTCCATAATACTAAGTCCATAATGGGGTAGAAAATTATAAAATAAATGAAAAATGAGTTATTTTTATTTTGAAAGTTTACCTGTAATTTTAAAATGTTAAATTATAAATATATAAATATATATAAATTAAAAATTTAATGTTCAGTAATAGTATTATTTATTAATTATATGTATATGCAATAGAGGATGAAAAGGTAACGTAAGAGAAAGCAAAAATAACCTGAAGTAGAAGTGGAAGTGGAAGTGGAAGTAGAAGTGAACAATGAATCAATTGACCAAGTGCAAGAGGTTCCAGTTGATGTAGTCCAAGAAGTTCCAGTTGATGTAGTGCAAGACCAAGTGCAAGATGATCAAATGATGGTAAGACTTTTCTAAATTGTGTCCAACATTATCTAATTACTTTGTGCAACATAATCTAAATTGGTTTTATGTCTTTTATTATAGAGAACTGTTGGTTCAATTCCCTTATCAACACCTAGGCCAAGAGCAAGAACAAACACATTCAGAGCCCCAAGAAATGTTGGAGCATCAAATGTACCTACACAGGCCCCAACATCACCAACTTCTAATTAAGCACATGTATTGGCATGGTAGGATATGCTTATATCGCAGTGAGGTATCAGCACTTAGGATCAATAAAGAGCCGCCTTTGACTGGTCCATCTCAAGGTAGCCAAATACCAAATACCCCTCCACCAATTGGAACTCAATCTCCAAGGCAGTCACTAAGGCTAAGGCAGTCACCAAATACCCCTCCACCAATTGGAACTCAATCACCAAGCCAGTAACCATGTGTGAGGCAGTCACTAAGGCTAAAGATGCTGAAGAAATAAGACTACGCTGTTTAGATTTCTTTTGTTTATTTTGAGTAACAGAGGAACCAATCAGGGCATATTTCTGTTGTTTACTTTTGTTGACATTGTTGGTATAATGGTGATTTGTTACTTTTGTTGACATGGTTGTCTACTTTTGTTGACATTAATTTCTTTTGGTTGGTGATAGAAATGAATGAGCAATTACTAAAGTGTTGGTAATGCAAATTGGCATTTTCTTTGGTTGTTGATAAATTGACATTGACTTTAGAGAAACCAGTTGACATAGCATTTGTGTTTGGCTTCCTTGCAATGGTGTCTTACTTTGTGTGGAATGGCAATGGCAATACATAAACAGAACAATGTAAATAACAGGGCAATGACATCAACATTAACATGGCAATGTACATAACAGGTCAATACATTAACATGTCAATTTTGGCATTAACATTAACAGAGTCATTTCAAAAGTAGATTCAAACAACACATTGCCAAGTGCATAATACACTACAATTACACTAGGCCTAAACACTAAGGAAGTAACATATTCCTGGGAATTGTTTGGCCTTTGAAGAATCCCATAATTAGGCCAACAACCACTATCCAAGCTATCAACATTGCACACAAACACCACTCTGTTAAATCCTTGGATGGGCCGTTAGTCAGGAGGACCACATTGGACTCAAATTGGTAGTACACTGGTCAATTTTAGGATACTAGGAGTACGGGGTGAAATCGGTTACTAAATGATAGTACGTTGGTCATTTTTATAATTTTTCCTTAGTTTTAAGGTATGTTACAATTTCTTTCTTAAAATCCAAGATTATCTGTTTCAAACTCCGTCGAACTAGTGAAGATTTTCACCAAGTTTTCTTCCATAGGTGCTCAGCCTCCTGTCATTACTATTACAAATGTCCAATATTTTTTAATATAACAAAAATACCCGTACTAAGTTGAGGGACTAAGACTTTATTAGAATCTAAAAAATAATTATATGGTTTTATTTTTGTAAATATGTTTGGGCACACATTATTAGAAGTATATGAAATTAAATATAATAATAGATTTATTATTGAGTATCAAGATATTTAGCAAATCAGCAATGTATTTGGTAATTATCAGTGAACAAGCTAAGAGAAATGGAGATTCTATTTAATTTCTCCATTTGAGTAATGCAAGGTGAGCGCATTTCTAGGTGGTGGTGATGGATATGGCGGCGATGACCAGGATGATGGTCGTGGTAGTTAGGGGCGGTGGTCGTGGTGATTTTAGGGATGACAGTGTTGATTTAGGTAAAATACGGTATTGTTAGATCTCCAAATCTTCAAATTTTAAAATCTTCATATGGGTTTGAATTTAAACCTTCAAATTTTAATATTCAAACAGTTAAATTTGGTTTTGTAAATAGTGAAAAAGTTGTGGTGGTGGTGGGTCTATAAATGATGGGTTTCATCCTTTTTGAAAAACAAATTGTTATTAGAATGGAAGCGTTTGAAAGATTTAACTCACAAATAGAGGAGGACAATGAACTTCAATTTAAAAATATTTAAGTATTTTATTAACTTCTTTAAGAAAAATTGGACAATGAATTTCAACATTACAAAGATGTGCTAGAAAAGAAATCATCCATGGTAGAATAGAACGCTAGAAAATACTTCAACATACTCTGTCAAGTACTTATTATAGTACGCATAATCGAGATCTAAATATACAAGGTTATGTCCAACTACATGTAGTCGCACTATCCACTCATGCGAGAAAGTAATTTTTGGGCTTGAGAATCGGGATGATAGATCGATGCAGCAGTAGTAGTGTATTCATAATCATAATTGCAAAGATTTATATTTAAAATAAATGAAAAAGGGTACGTACTAGAGTTATGGCCCTGTTTGATTAGTCTTATGAATATGTGATTATGACTTATGATAAGTCATAAGTTATTTTATATGCGTTTGATTTTATTTATTACTGAATAAGTTATAAGTTAGGTACAAGCCTCATATTTATTAACCAGTTGATGAACTATTGAAGACATGTTGGCTGACCTGGCATCATGTTGTCCATCTACCCGTTGATGCTTGTTTTCTTTTTACCATTTCAAGAAGGCACACGCTCCAAGGCACAAAATTGAAGACATTGCAAGCAGCTAGGAACGGTAACAAGTATTTTATAAGCTGTTTTAAAATGACTTTATCTAAAAAAAATTAAAAAAAATTGTGTAATATTTTTTTTTTCTATAAATTAGTTCTCAACCATTTTTTATTTCACTCATTCTAGAATATTTTCTCCCTAAATTCTACAAATTCTCTCATTTTACTTTTTGGTTATGGATAACAATTATTTTATGAATTTGTTAAACACTCCAAATGTCAAAGATTCTACTAATCATCAATCCACAAAATGCTCCAAATTTGCAGTATCCAAATTTTCTAATTCCTCCACATTTTCAAGTTCTTCAAAATATTCAAGGTACTTCAAATTTATCAAATTTTTCATATTCTCTAAATTCTCAGTTTTTCTTGTATTCACACTATGTATATTTTAATCTGACTATGCCAAATCAATATATCCCCAGATATTTCAACCCGACTATTTTAATCCGGGAGAAATTGAAAGATATAATGTACGCGTGCATCATATTGTATAATATTATTGTAGAGAATGAAGGGAATGCAACAAGTAGTTGGTCTGACGAAAAAAGTAGATCCTCTGATACATGTGTCTTAAGGATCTATTCAAGGATTTTAACAATACTTCCACATGTATGCGGAACTACGTGACCGTGAAGTACATAAAAAACTTCTATCCGACTTGGTGGAACATATTTGGGAACTTTTCAGAGATAATAACAATGAAAATTAATTTGTATCAATTTAGTACTTCTTATTAGTATTTTATTACTTCATAATTTAATTTTATATGCATATTCAATTATGTTTGTTATGATTTTGTATTAATTTTTGTTCAATAAAGTCTATATTATTGTATTAGTATTTTAATTTTTAATAAATATTATTATATTAAAAAACATTTTTAAAAAATTTATAATATAATAAATGAAATATTTGGTAGACATAATATGATTTTTCAAAAAATTAATTATTATTTTAAAAAGAATATATTTACTTTTGAAAATAAAGTAATTACTTTTATATGTATATTGTTAAAGAACAAAATATTTAATAGTGGGTCAATGCAATAAAATTTTAGAGGTTTATCTATAATGGAGAATATGTTTATAGATAAAAAATTTATGAACTGATGACTTAGGGCGATGAATTTAACATTTTAAAGGTTTGTCCATCGGTGATGACCTAGCTCCAACGAGGTTTTTAAACCCCCCGCATGGACGCCAACAGATCCATATTGAGTGTTAGGTGGCAGTTCAAAATTAAACAAATTGATACTCTTTTTGTTTCAGATAAAAAAGTTTATTATTCTATTTTAGAATGTTTAATATAAAAAGTCTACTATTTTATTTTGATATGTTTTATACTCCTTGAGTTTATTATATTATTTTAGGACGTTTCATTTAAAAGTTTACTTTCAAAAAATTATGCTTACAATTTTCATAATCTTTTATTTTTACCCTCCACTTGAGTTATAATCATCTTGGTTGTGTTCAAGTATTTTTATAATTATGACAAAATCCAATAATACTAATATATCTCTTAATAATTAAACTTTTAAATGCGAACTCTTTAGGTGGAACAGAGGGAGTATAAAGATTCTACTTTCAAATTTATGTTTACAATCTTTATAATTTTACCCTTCACATGCCGTATAATATATTAACTATGTTCAAATATTTTTTTTAATTATGATCAATTCTAATAATACTTATATATCTTTTAATTATTAGACTTTTAAAACCGTGGACTCTTTGGATGAAACGATGGAAGTATTTATCAACTTGTTGGTGTTGCCTAATTTTTTTAAGTTTGACAAATAGTAAAGGTAACATAACCATTTGAAAACGGTAAGAAAAATAGCCGTTTTCAAATTTCTTTTGTTTTTAAGTGTAATTTTTTTTCTTCTATAAATTCGTTTTTAAACCCGTTTTTCTTTTCGCTTTTCCAAATATACTTTCTCGATCATTAAACTTGAAATACCCAAAAATTACACTAAGGATAAAAATGACAATGATGGACAACACGCGGTACAACGGATCAGACACTTGCATGGAACGCCGCAAGATAAGCGGCCTACCCAAGGCCTAGCGGTCTGAGTCACTGGGTGGCCTAGGTGGCCTGAATGACCTGGGCAGCCTAGGTAGCCTGAGTGACCTGGGTGGCCTAGGTGGCCTGAGTGGTCTGGGTGGCCTAGGTGGCCTGAGTGACTTGGATAGCCTAAGTGGTCTGGGTGGCCTAAGTAGGCCAAGCAACTAGTGATCATTATTACGGAACTATCTCCGAGCAAATCACGGAACTATCTCCGACTTATAGAATCCTACTATATGTTCATCACATTAATCCTTGACAAATACGCTAGTCTGACCCGTAAAGTACGGGATCTGACCGCATCTACCGAGCCCGAAATTATCTAGGGCTACTGACCACTCTTTTATAAATAGTAACATCAGACACAATACAAGATACGCGCAACTATACCATTTTTGCTCATTCAATTAGCATTATTCTCTCTCTGATATACAGTGCTAATTCTCACACCGGAGGGACTTTGCAGGGATCCTTTGCGCAGTAACTCTGTTCTTCTTTTCAGGCCAGTTACCAGTCACTTCACCGGAGCGAATTTCCATCAGGACCACGGTGCAAAAATTGGCATCATCAGTGGTTCCATTGCCGGGAAACATTTGAAAGCCCAGATATCCAAACAAACAGTTCGAACTTTAATTTGGTGATTATGGCAGGTAACGCGACAATTACTGGCACTGGAAACGATCCTGCTCACCCAACGGTTGAGCAAATGGGAGCGACCAACATAGTGCTAAATCATGCTGCCACTGCACCGCCACAAGGTAGCTCACAGGCGAAGGAAACTCTGTATGTCTTAAAGAATCGTAAAGAGGCTACGGCGAAGAAACCCGCAAAGGGAAAGGGTGCCCGGGCAAGTAAGAATGTAGTAGAGCCACAAACGGGGTCCAGTGATCTGCGTGATTTGTTGGATACACGTCGGGCGACCACCGGTACATCCATGCCACCCGAGGTCGACCCGACCGTCCAAGCAGAGGCCCTCAAAGCGCAGACGGCCACGCTGGTCCGGATAATGCTAAACAACCAGCTCTTGCGGTCCATGGGTCAAGCTGAAGTACTCATTCCGTCTGCACTGTTGGATTCCCAAACACCAATACCCCAACCTACTAAGGTGGTACCGATTACTATAAGTGGGTCACAAGGCCATAGCGGACAACCTGAGGGAGGACGCTCAGGTATGGGGGCTGGTCCTTCTGAGAGAAGGACTGGGGAAGGAAGTAAAACTAGGCAAGTATGAGAAGATGAACGTATAGCCAGGCATATGGGCGAGCAAGCGCCTTCTCAGAGCAGGATTAGTATCCGACACAGACTTTACGACCCACGAGGTCGTGTGAATGAAGCCACGGGAAGGACTGCACGAGAAAGAAGTTATAAGGGGGAGTCTGACCCGAATCTTCACAAAAGACACAATGGGCATGCCTACCGACTAGCAACACAATCGAGGCGATCAAAATCTCCTCGAAGCCGGGCTACGATGTCGCGTGGGTACTTTCATGAAAAGGGCAGGTCAGCAAGTCCGAAACGGGGGAGATCCCTTGAAAGAAAGCTGTCAAAAAATCAGGCAGCCAGCAGGCCCGCCCAGGATAAAGTCCAGGATCTAAGAAGGCGGCTAGAGGCCATTGAAACTGAGAAGGCCAAGATAACACCCATCGGTACCCGCTTTAAGCCGTTTGCACGATGGATTCTTGATTCCCCGCCTGACCCAACTATAACGTATCCCACTTTTAATGGGTATGAGGGGAAAACCAGTGCACGCGATCATCTCAACCATGTTGAGATGAAGCTAGCCCTGTTTACTACAGACGACACAATCATCTTCAAAGCTTTTATGGGTACTCTACAGGGTAAGGCTGCTACGTGGTTCGCCAACTTATCTGAGGGTTCAGTTAAAAGTTGGTCAGATTTGCAGAAAATATTTATGGGGGAATTCGGAATAGCGGGCGCATTACCCAAGGCAAGAGGCGAGCTAAGCAATGTGAAGCAGAAGCTCGGGGAATCCATCCTAGCATTTGTGAAGCGGTTCAAGGGTGTCCTGGACTAAATAAATGATATTTCTGATCAGGAAGTTTTGACATGTTTTGAAGGAGGCTTAGCGCCCAATAATCTAAAAAAGGAATTCTTTGCTCGCCCACCTGCGAACAGGGCAGAGCTATTTCAGTTAGCCCAAAGGATAGGTAGCGCTGAGGCACCGGTAGAAAATGAGAAAAAGAAGGAAGAAATGGACAATGCGGGACACAAAGAGAGTGATCGCGGAGAATGATTCAGCTGAGCTTGTTAGCAAAAATAGTCCCACTCAACTTATTATGTACTTGGGAAAATTTTATTATCAATAAGACGTGCTTCTATTTCATATGTGTATACCTTTTGAACATTTTAATAAGCACTGTTGATAAAACGCGAGGAATCACGCGAGCTAAAAAAAGTCCGAATCGGCGATTAACGCGAGGAATCACGCGGGCAAAAAAGTTAAAATCGACAGCAAAAAAACTAAGAATAAGACCCTTGACGGGCACCCACGATGCCAAAAAAGTCAAGCCAATAGGCAAGACAAAAGGCTTAAGGAAAAGACCCTTAACGGGCACCCACCAAAAAAAATAAAATAAAATCAAGCCTATAGGTAAGAAAAAAAGTTAAGGATAAGACCCTTGAAAGGCACCCACCAAAAAAGTCAAGCCAATATGGGCAAGAAAAAAAGTTAAGGATAAGATTCTTAACGGGCACCCACCAAAAAATTTAAGCCAATAGAAAAGAAAAAATGCTAAGAATAAGACCCTTGACGGCCACTCACGATACCAAAATAGTCAAGTCGATAGGCATGACAAAAAACTAAGGATAAGACCCTTGACGGGCACCCCTACCGAAAAAAGTCAAGCCAATAGGTAAGACAAAAAGTTAAGGATAAGACTTGCAAGTAGCAGGCTCCCTAAAATTGATGCGAGGCCGCGTACATGCTAAAAATGTAGCAAGATCGTGCATTAGGATAAGACCCTTGATCGGGCACCCACAATGTCAAAAAGTTCAAGCTAAACAGGCAAGACGGACAAAGCCGCTTGCATGCTATGAAAAATAACAGAAGCTATCTACGCTAAAAATGAAGTGACTCATTAGGGCTTGCTAATCAGAGGCCATATTCACACTAAGACGACACGTCCAAGCCGCTCGAATAGCAGAGGATATATTCTATTTACGCTAGTTATGAAGCGAAACAAACAGAATAAAAGCAGTACACAAAAGCACAAGTGGTCAACTCTTAAAAGAGGTAAAACTGCACTTCCTTGTAGATGCATCTTGCAAATTTGAGCCACGGATAATGGCAATCGCGGATAAAGGGCCTAGGTGGCCTGGGTAGCCTCTTGATGGCCTGTGTGGCCTCTTGGTGGCCTGGGTGGCCTGGGTAGTCTGGGTGGCCTAGGTGGCTTGAATGGCCTAGCGTGGGTTATGTGACCCAACATGCCCTTGGTGTTAGTATTAATGTGCAAAGTTTTTGAAGAGAACGCAATAAAGTGAGATAAAAATAGTACAGAGTTTAAAATTAATATGAGTGGGACTCCCTCCTAAAAAGTTCTAAATATCAGTTAAGGTAAAGATGCCGTAATGACTCAATGCAGCGAGCAAGAACTAATTGTTATCACCTTCTTTGGCGACATCATCTTTTTTGTCGTCCTGATCACCCTCATTCAAATAACATTCAAAGTCTTCAGTTTCAAGATCGCAAAGATGCCAATTCGGATGTAAATGCTCACGTCTTCAGTAAAGGGAGTAAAGGGAGGCTGACTTCACATGGCGGTATGGAGGACCGCATCAAAGTTCTTATTTGGCTGCAGGTGAGTAGTCTCGCGTGTGTATTTATCTATTTAAATATAATTTTGAAGCACTTTTGAGTATACTCCTTGGTCTGAGCACGCTCACACAGCAAGGAGTAGGGGGCTACTGAAATACCCAAAAATTACACTAAGGACAAAAATGACAATGTCATGGACAACACGCGGTACAACGGATCGGGCACTTGCATGGAACGCCGCAAGATAAGCGGCCTACCCAAGGTCAAATGGTCTGAGTCACTGGGTGGCCTGTAATACCCTAGCTCCCCTAATGTGTTATTTGCATAAGTATATGTTTTATTAGCATGAGTAGAAATGCCATGATAGTAATATGAACTATGGTTGTGTAGCTTGTTGAGTAATTTGACCTTATATACTTGTGATAATTGCCTAAGAACTTTTTGGGTTGGCTCTGGTTGCATAAAATGACCTTGTATTTGGTGAAAATCATACTGGAGATAGAGCGATCGCCTTGGCAAGGGCCAGAGCGATCGCCCTGTGGACAGAAAGTTGGTATCAGTGAACTGAGGACAAAGCGATCACTTTGGCTTATAGCAAAGCGATCGCCTTGTGGGCAGAAAGTGGAGCGATCGCTTTGACTCACTGGAGAGCGATCACCCTGATGACAGATTTGTTATATGTGTTTAAATATTATAAAATACATGCAAGACCTTTGGCTAGGTGGAGGACACGTCCTTAGAAGAGAGAAACCAGCTTCATTCCACCTCTTGCTCTCCTAAACACCCTGAGAGAGTATCCATTACTCTCATTTTCTTCCAAAATCACCCAACAACACAAGAGAGAACTGTGTGTACTGTCAAGGTGTGTTGCTGTGTGTTTTTGCATCTCCTCAAAATCCAACCATCCAAACTTTAATCCAAGACCAGATTTGTGTTGCTTGAGACTAGGAGAACAACTTTGAAGGTTTTGATTCTCTTTTTAGTGGTGTGATTTCTATAATTGAGGTAAGTTACTAATCCCCTATGTATGTTTAAGAATTTGCTACATAATATTGATATAGTGAACATGCATGTCTTGTTTACTTGATGATTTCATGTTTAAATGATATGTTGAGATGTATAACATGTTTATATGTTATGTGTGGTGTTTGGATGATGTTGCATATTGATGTTGAACACTCAACCATGGAATTTAACTCAAGAATAAGTTAGAGACTTTAATTGAGAAATATTTGCATATAGCAATTATACCCAAATTTTAGAAGTATGTTAATGATTCTAGAAATTTGATATTTGAAGAGAATAATATCTACCGAAAGACATGTTAAATTCCTACGTGAATTAGAGTTTGTTTGCTATGGATTATAGCCCTCCGATAATTTGGTACTGGTAAAATAAAGACTCCGGTTATAAGCGTAAGATGGCGTCTAATTAATTTAGCAAGCCGTATATTCGAACTTGTGTAGTTTGGGATGTTTGTTTATTAGAATTATCAATTCACAAGAGTTGTTTACACGTATGAATATTAAAATATGGAATGTTAGAGACTAGTACATTAGTCTCGATGTGATAAACGATTGTTCGATAATCTTGGGATTTGACTACAAAACCATATGAATTAAGATAAGTGTACTTGAGGGCACTTGTATTTATAAGAATGAGTTGTTTACGCTTCAAGCGTCATTGTGGGTGTAGTAATTCCCACTCGATGTTAATGAACTAAATAAGTATCCTTGGGTGTGTTTGTGCTTGAGAACTATATGAGTAGTCTCAACATGGGATTTGTAACTAGACTAACTTAGTAGTCTTAAGGTGCATTTATTGGGAATCATATATGTATCTCAATGTGTAGATGTTTATAGACTAAATATGTGGTCTAATGGTTCTTGAGAAGTACTTGCAAAAATGTGCTTGTATGATTATGTGATTCAAGACTAAATATGTGGTTTTGAGATATTGATTTGTTACTTCACAAAATGTGTTTAGCAATGTGTTAAGGTAGGGTCATTGACCTCCTTAGTTGGGATAAGGTTCACTACTTTGGAACCTTATTGTTGTTGTTATGTTACGAGTAAATATCTACTTGTGCGTTGTGTAAGTCCAGCTGGCGTCGTTGTTACTAATGTTATGGTGGGACGACATATAGTCTTTACGAATTCGTTTCGTGATCGCTATAAGTCGCCGTACCGGTATGCACACACTCCTCACCTGTTGGCCACAGGTAGGAGGTAGCCTATCTGTTATAGCAATACGCGTGACTTTAGTTGCTAAGAGCCGATAGATTTTTGGGGAGACCCGGCAGGTTCGGGGATGTCGATACATCGCACACGAGTATCAATACACGTTGTATTTTGTGTATTGTAGGAGCAGCACAAAGACAGATAAAGAGAAAGATATCCTTTATTATGTGATTGATTTGTACGCACTTATGTGAATATCAAAGTGCTATGTGTTTAACATGAGTTGTATATCATGGATAATATTTCATGTTCAATTGTGATGTATAAAAATGCTATCACTTTGTTATGATTAAATTGAGCATTATGCCATGTCATATAGTTGCATTTGTTAACTTACTGTGTCTTTATGACTTACCCCATTTGTTATTTATTGTTTTTCCTTAGATCCGAGCCAGCCTAGCGGTTCTCGGTGAGATCGGTGAGATTGCGGTTCGCTAGTAGGTTGTATTTTGGTTTAGTAGCTCTTGAAGCTTGTGGTTGTTTAGTAGTATTTCTTTTGGTGAGGACGTTGGTTAGGTAAAGTTATGTAAACTTTACTTGGGTAGTATTTGTTCGTATTGTAATCCTTATATTCTTTTGGTAGCAGACATGTGTATGTCGTGCTTGTATATTTAACTTCTTAGTAAGTTCAGTTTCTCTTCCGAGCATGTTGTAGCTCGCTTTTATGTTAGTATTCCGGCATGTTATAGCCGACGCTGTTGTTGTTGTTCCGGCATGTTGTTGCCGATGTTGTTGTAGTTGTTTTCTTTCCCGAGTTGTAGACTCGAGTTTGTTACTAGTTGGTTTCCGGCAGTAGTATCGCCGAAGATGGTTTACACTTGTGTTAATCAGGTGTTTATGCATTATGTTTTGTTTTGTGGTTGTTTTGGCAACCCGACCTTGGGATTTTGTATGGAAATCCGGGTCTGGGCGTCACAATTGGTATCAAAGCAATAGTTTGCTATCGCCAGGATAGGTTCCATGGCCTAGGTGGGTATGGTGTTTTGTTGAGATCTTAACATCGAGCGTTGTGGGTATGGTGGCCTAAGTGGCCTGAGTGATCTGGGTGGTCTAGGTGGCCTGAGTGCCCTGGGTGGCCTAGGTAGCCTGAGTGGCCTGGGTGGCCTAGGTGGCCTGAGTGACTTGGATGGCCTAAGTGGCCTGGGTGGCCTAGGTAGGCCAAGAAACTAGTGATCATTATTACGGAACTATCTCCGAGCAAATCATGGAACTATCTCCGACTCATAGAATCCTACTATATGTTCATCACATTAATCCTTGACGGATACGCTAGTCTGACCCGTAAAGTACGGGATCTGACCGTATCTATCGAGCCCGAAATTATCTAGGGCTACTGACCACTCTTTTATTAATAGTGATATTAGACACAGTACAAGGTACGCGCAACTATACCCTTTTTGCTCCTTCAATTAGCATTATTCTCTATCTGATATACAGTGCTAATTCTCACACCGGAGGGACTTTGCAGGGATCCCCTGCGCAGTAACTCTTTCTTCTTTTCAGGCCAGTTACCAGTCACTTCACTGGAGCAAATTTCCATCAGGACCATGGTGCAAAAATCGGCATCATCAAAACTCTATCAATTCTTTTATTTTGCTATTTCAAATCGTTATGGATTATGAATATATTAGTTTATATTTTTGAAAGAGAAAATTAAGAAGTAAATAAATTATTTTGTGGACATAATATGTGATTTTTCAAAAATAAACAGATAATTTCAAGACTTTTCTTTTCCTGAAATTAATAAATTATACATTAATCTAATATATTTATTTTTCAAATATATGTATATTAATTTTAAGTGTATATTATGAAAGAATAAAATATTTATTGGTGAGTCTATGTTATAAAGCTTTTATATGTTAATATGTAGTGTACGGTAGGTTTATAAAAGAAAAGGTAATTATAAACGGATGATGTAGCATAATGGATAAATCTTTCATTGTGGATGCTCTAATGCCGACAAACATTCAGCGGAATGCACAGTTTAGATCCAACAATTATAATGAAGTTGAAGAAGAAAAGTCTTGAACATGAAATGCCTTAACCAAATATTATTCATATTTTGTTGTGTGGTTCTACAAAGCCAATGACTCGGGCAAATAATGAAGTAAGGATCAAATTAGGGTCTGTTTTTCTTCCAAAATTTAGGGATTTCGGTTTTTTGTGTTAGCAAATATCCCATAGAATATTTTAGATATATTTGTATCTCAATTAATTAGGCATGTATATATATTAGGCATGTATATATTTGACTATAACGTGATTAGACGTGATTAGCATAGGGCAACTATCACAATCCTAAATTATAGCATTAGACTTTGACTAGGACATTGTATATACTAGTTATAGAGCCCGTGCAATGCACGGGTGCAATTTAACTTTTGTGTTCAATTGATACATTTTAAAAATATTTTTGAAAAAAATTATCATTATTGAATATAGAAGTTTGTTTACTTCATGTCTGACAAAAGTTAAGTGTTGTCAATATATGTAAATTGGTAGTTGTTTATTATAATATTTTCGTTTCAAAATAAGTATTTTTTATTAGTGGTCAATACATATATTTTTGTTTCTATACATTTTTTAAATTTTTTAGTACCCTTTAATGATATTATATTATTGGGTTTTTTATCTCTTTTTTTCATCTTGCACTTAGTAAAGATATTTTAGACAAATATTTGAAAAAATTTACAAAATTAAAAATAAAATATTTACTTTGGGACATATTGAAGAAATATAACATTTTCCTGAACAAATGAGAATTGTTTAAGAATTGAATATAATTATATTATTGAAATAATTTTTGGAGATCATTCAATGATTAAAAAATGTTTAATTGGATACTATATATATTTACATAATTTTTATACACTATTAGTTTGAAAAAGAAATTTACACAAATATCAATAAAACATAAGCATTAATTTTGAATAAATAATTTAAAGTTTTGTTAATATGGATCACATATTATATACATTATTTTAGGACGTTTTAAATAAAAATATGAGACTCAATTTGACATGGAGAGAGTATCATATATAAAAATAAAATCTAGTTGGTTTATATTATAAAATAATTGATAGAATAATATAATATGTTTTTAAAATCTTTACATATAATATAATTGGTTGAGTTGGTTTAAGGTGTATAATCATATTTAAAAGGGTGTTGGTTCAAATCTCAATAACAACATTATTTTATTTCCTAAAGTCCTTCTCCTATTAGTATTAACTAATATTAATACATATTGTAAAACCTATTATTATTAGGTATTGTTATTTTTTAATGACTTAGAAATGAAATTCCTAAAGTCCTTCTCCTATTAGTATTAACTAATAGTAATACATATTGTAAAACCTATTATTATTAGGTATTGTTATTTTCTAATGACTTAGAAATGAAAAGTCATTTCACTCCAAAAGTCATGCTTACTTGGAGGCTTGAGAATTAAAAGAACTAAAAGTTGGACGAGGTGGCACACTTAGAGCCATCCTCACCAACTTTAAATATATATATATATATATATATATATAGATTTGCTGACTACACGAATATATCTAGAATATTCTATGGGATATTTGCTAACATTCTGTTTTTGACTTTCTTTCCCTACGGCCCCGCCATATTATCTCTATTTTTTTACTTTTTTTTTAATCATTACAAAATAAAAATTCAAAAACAAACTTCAAATTCAGTACGAATTTGTACACTCACTTAACGTTGGTGTACAATACCAACACCCCTAAATGGTTGATAACTAACTATGAACAAAATCATCTTACCAATTGATGATGTCGATTTTTGCACCGTGATCCTAATGGAAATTTACTCTAGTGAAATAACTTGTAATTGATCTGAAAATAAGAACAAAAGTTACTGTGCAGGGGATTCCTACGAAGTCCCTCCGGTGTAAGAATTAGCACTGTGTATCACGAGAGAATAATGTTAATTGAAGGAGCAAAAAAAAATTTGTATAATTGCGTGTACCTTGTACTATGTTTCATAATATTATTTACAAGAGAATAGTATTGCCCTAAATAATTTCGGACTGTGACTAACGCGATCAAATCCCGTAGTTTACGGGTAGAGGTAATGTATCTGCTTTGGACTTATTAGTAAATCGGAGATAGTTCCGTGATAGGTTAGGAGGTAGTTCCGTAATATATCAGGAGATAATTTCGTAATGTGCTAATTCGTGATATACAAAAAATACCAAAAATAGAGCGAGGTTGCTAGGCCCGCCCTATGGGGTCTGGCACTGGTGAGGCCTAGCGGCCTGATGGCTTGACACTAGTGAGGCTCGCTTAAATGGCCTGGCACTGCTGAGACTAGTGGCTTGGCGTTGGGAGGCTTGGCGTTGGGAGGCCTGGCACTGGTGAGGTTGGCGGCCTGACACTAGTGAGGCTAGCAACCGGTTGGCCTGACACTAGTGAGGCTTGCCCAAATGGCTTGGCACTGGTGAGGCTAACGGCTTCGCGGCCAGCAGTGGCGAAGCCACGTTAAGGCCGGAAGGGGCCATGGCCCCTGTAGGCTTTTCAAATAGCAGTACTACTACATATATTATTTCAAGGTTTGAGAATTTTTTTTGGAAAAAATAGTACAATGGGCCCCCCTAAAATTTTTAAGCCAATGTATATGGCATGCATCAGATTCTTTCTTTTCTTTTAGTTATTATTTTATTATTAAATTTAAAATAATAATATTATTTTATTCTTAGTCTAACATTATCAATCAAATATATAAAAGGAATAGGAAAGGTCAACTCTACTATCTAGTATAAATGTCTAAAAATCAGTTCTCCTGTATATTTTGGTACTTTTTGTCAAAGACTAAATTGTATCAAATAGTGGATTTGAAATTATATTTTTGTCGAAACAAAGTTTGTTATATTAAAGTTGACTTTGAAAAAGTAGATTAATGATTTTTACATTTTAAATGTATAAGAGCTCGTTTGGTCGAGCGTTTTGGCTAAAACGCAGCTTATTTGCAAAAAATGTGTTTCAATACTGCGGCAGAAAACGCAGCGTTTTCAAAACGCAGCTGCGTTTTAAAACGCTGGAATTCCAAACTTTTTCCCAAAACGCAGGTTTTAAAACGCTTATTGAAGTGATATCCCAAACATATTTATAAGGAAAGACTTGCGTTTTTAAAACACTGCGTTTTTTAAAACGCTGCGTTTTTAAAACACTGTGTTTTGTAAACGCTGCATCAAACGGACTCTAAGTTTACTTTTTTAGAGTATATACGGCCCCTGTAGAGACAAAATCCTAGCTTCGCCACTGGCGGCCAGTAATTTAAATATTTGTCATTTTTATCCTTGATGTATAATTTTTAATAGTTTACCAACACACCCTAAATGCCTCTCTCACAAATATGGCTTTACTTTCTTCTGATCGCCATTGATAAGCTTTGCTGGAATCATTCAATTTGTTAAAAAGTGCACTTTCTATATTTCAAAGTAGCATAAACATAATTAAATCAACATTCAAAATATATGTACTAAAATAAACATATTATGAGCTGTAATATTTAATTAAGTTGTCCAAAAACAAGTTAAATTTAGATTCTTTAACGTGAAACTAATCAAGGAAATACAATGCAACAAATATTTGTGCTATGGTATATGGTTATAATTTCGAGAGTACTAGGTGTCAGGTGGTATGAAAGAGCATCCACCGTGGTAACACTCTATATCATATTCTAAACATCTCGTTTTTTTGTTTTAGTTTTACTTTTTCAACACTCTAAAAAAGAATCCACTCCAACAAGCACCTTCTATACAACCCTCTAGAAAATAAATTTCTCTCATCTCATCTAACATACCCAACTACTATTCTATTTTATTTATTTTATATTTCTATTTTTTCACCCAAATCAGAATAAAATATTTTATATTCTATGAAAAAAAAAATTGTACAGTATGTTTTAATAATTTTAGTTACTTTTATCTAAAAATATATGTCATTCTAAGGGGCAATTTATGTTTTAAAAAACATTTAATTATTAATTTTTGTCCACATATATTAAGTATACAAGACAAATGATTTTTTTGGTTGAAAAGAATTTCTAGTTAATTCACAAATTTTATATAATAAAATAGATATTTTTCTATTTGATTGATTGATAAAGTTTATGATGTAATGTAACAAAAAGAATATGTATATTGTAGGAACATTAAAAAAAAAGAAAGATGAGATGATATGATTAATTTTCAAAGCTTATATTTTTTATTTTTTTAAGTATCAAAAGTGGAAATAGCTCAATTTGGATGAGCCAACACTTTACTCTAAATGTTACTACTCATTCTAAATCACACTCTATGTTAAGAGCATTCACAATGGTTCCACCCTATACCACACTTTAAATACATCGTTTTCTGTTCCAGTTTCACTTTTTTAACTACTCCATCCATCTTTAAATTATTGTCTTGTTTGACCCGACATACGGATTAAGAAAAAATAATTAACTTGATTATTATTAGTATAGTGTGTTGTTTCTTTTAATACTCATGTACATGCGACTAATAATTAAAATAGGAAGAAAAAGTAAAAATAAAATAATAAAAATAATTTATTAAAAAAAATTTAAACAAGATAATTATTTAAAAATAAATAAAAAAATAAATACAATAATTTAGGAACGGAGAGAGTATTCGAATTTTCTACATAGGTGTCTTTTTGGGAAAATTAATGAGTACTAATCTTCTCTCACTAATCAATACTACTCCTAGTTTTAAACTGCCACGTTATTAGCGGGTAATACCAAATTATCCGAAGCCATCAACTTGATGATATGAACATCTTTTTAGAACTTTATAATATTTGATTTTGAACCTTCTCTATAATTTGTTTTTCAACCTCTGAAAATAATATTTAAATCATCATTTTACTTTATTTACAATTGGTTCTAGGCCACACCTTATACAATATACTCTCTTCGTGACAGGTAAAAAATCTATAATTTTATTTTGATATATTTCATTTAAAGAGTTTACTTATAAAAATTATGCCCTCTAGAAACTTTGCTACTTTACCCTCTATATATTATGATATAAGCATCTTAATTTTGCACATGTATTTTTGTAATTACAACCTACTCTAATGACACTTATATATTTCTTAATTATTATATTTTTCAAACATGAACCCTTTGGATGGAACTTAGGAAGTAGTAATTAACTCTTTTTCAACTAGCACCTCCAAAGCCTAACTCTATTTTCTTATGGTTTTGGGTTTCGCAATATAAGCTGAGGAAAAATTATGAGCCAGTTTTTAGATAATTTACAACCGCTTAAATTCACTGTAATTATTTTCAACCTCTTAAGTCTATTTTAAATGATAAATTAACTATTTGTTCCAAAACTGCCACGTAACAACATATGACGTTTTTAAGTATAATTTTGTGCATTGTCATGTGTGCGAAATGTGCATCTTTAATTTAATTTGTAATTTTGTCTTAAGAAATGTGCATCGTCAAGTATAAAATGTGTATCGTCAATGTAATTTGTAAATTTGTGTTAAGAAATGTGCATCGTGAAATATAGCATCTTTACTTTTGTGCGTCAGGATGCATAACATTTTTCATCGCGACGCACAAATTTTGAATCCAAACAAAACGGTGTATTAACGGTTTCATTGAATACGATTCGTTAATTAATGCATCGCGATGCATCAAAAATAACAAAAGTTTGCAATACGATGCATAAAATTTGAACCCTACAAATGGTGTTTTATCTTCAGTTTTATATGCAAATTTGAAACCTTATAAACGTTATTTAGGACATTTATGCTCTGTTTTTGAAACCCTAAAATGTATTCAACAATACTAACCTGATACATTGTTTTTGTTGGTTCTGGTGGTTGTTGCTTTCTTTCCGTTGATCTTTTGTAGTTGAGAAGATATTTTTTGCTCTGTTTGATAATATCTCACGATGATATTTTCAAAAGTTTTTACAAAATCGCTGAAGGGTTTTAAGATTTTTTGCTCTGTTTGAAGTGAACATGATTTTTTTTGCTGTGTGTTTGAAATGAAAAGGGTTAGTTTGTTTTTATAGTCTGAAAGCCGATACAATACGTAAGTGTTAGAAGGAAGGGCATAAACGACATTTTGTAAGTGAAAAAGGTAATTTGTGCATCGCGATGCACAAAAAGTACGTTGTAATATAATTTTTGTGCATCGCGATGCACAAGTTTTTTGTGCATCGCAAGTGAAAAAAGTAATTTGTGCATCATGTTGTGTTGCGATGCAACGTTTTTATTTTTGCGATGCATAGCATGTCGTTCTGTGTTTTTTTAAGGGCATAGATGACATTTCGCAAAAAAAGTATCATTTTTCAGTTTGAAACAATTATAGTAGACTTAATTAGTTGAAATTTGTCTATAAGGTACCGGCCCAAAGTTTGCCTATAAGTAGAATACATAACCCATCAAACATTATTAGATAGCGCAAAGAATCATGTAAATTATGAGTTTCTATAGATATTTAAAGGGAGGTGCCAAACGCAGCCCCCCTTCACCTCTATACGCTAAATGCAAGCCCCTTGGGCGAAATTAATTAACTTGTCTTCGTCTGTTATAATGTATATTTTTGCAATATATATTTAGGTGCATGTTCAATTTTTTTCAATTGTTGTACTTTTACACCCTGAATTTATAAAAATTGCACTAAACCCCCTTAAATTTGTTAATTTCGTTGAATTGTTAAACTTAATAGAAATTTGCACTATATCAAAATAAAAAGTTTAACGAAATTAACAAATTCAGGAGGGTAAAGTGCAAATTAAAAAAAGAAAAAATTTGTTGGACATGTGCCTGGCCAGGTGCATGTCTAATTTTTTTATAAAAATGTATATTATAACACAATAATAAAACAAATATATATATATATTTAAAACAAAATATGTCAAAAACATATATATTTATTTAAAACAAAATGTGTTAAAAACATACACATTCGAAGCAAATAACTAACAAAAAAAATTAAATTTAACACAAAATATGTCGAGAACATACACATTCGAAGCAAATGAAAGTGCGAGTTTTAAGTTGAATATTTTCTATATATAAAAAACAAGGGCAAGTTAGTAATTTTATAGGAGCTGCATTTAGAGTATGAGTGGGAGGCTGTGTTTAGCGCCTATCTATTTAGAAATAACTTTTTAGTAACCTGTTATCATTTAGTCAGAACAATACAAGTTTTTCAGTGATGTGTAATTTTTTTATTTCCTCTCTTTTTATGTGTTTTTCTTTTTCTTCTTTTCTTTTTTGGATGGGAAGGGGAGGGGAGTTTAAATTCAAATACATTCCCTTATGAAATTGCTTATATATTACTCTCCCTATCCAAAAAAGATAGTCTCATTTCTAAAGAGAATATTATTATATCTAATAACAGGGAACATGTCAGGTTTTTGAATGCACCTTGTGTAACTCTTTTTATTTTTTGCTTTTAAATTTTATAAAAAACATTTTTTTTCTTGAGTTAACTAGAGGTTGGAATCAAGTGATTTTGCATTTTTTTTTATTTTTTATTTTTTGCTAGTCTATGTTAATTAATGTTCGAGTTCCCCTATAAAACCCCACGCTCTCCGCCTCTTGTTTACCATATTATCACATTCTCTCTCACTTTAACAGAGAAAAGAAATGAAAAAAATGATACCTTGGGTCTGCACACTTGTTTCTTTGTTGTCCCTATTACTTGCAGCGTCTGCCGAGCAATGTGGATGGCAGGCTGGGGGTGCACTGTGCCCCGGAGGACTTTGTTGCAGCAACTGGGGTTGGTGCGGCAGCACTTCTTCCTACTGTGACCCTGATGTTTGTCAAAGTCAATGCACACCCGTACCTACTCCACCTACCCCTCCGGGACCACCGAGCCCTCCTTCCGGCGGGGACATCGGTAGCCTGATTTCCCAAGCTCTATTTGAAGAAATGCTCTTGCATCGTAATGATAATGCTTGCCCTGCCAAGGGATTCTACACGTACGATGCTTTCATAGCTGCGACCAACGCGTTTCCTAACTTTGCGTCTGTCGGTGATACCACCATACGCAAAAGAGAGATCGCAGCCTTTTTAGCTCAAACTTCACATGAAACTACCGGTAAAAAAAAAAAAACTAATTATTCATCTAACTTCATTTTATTTCCGTTCTGACAACGTCGTCGATTAGAACAATTAAAAGATGATTGTTTCAACAAGATTAATTAAACACTATTCCATCTCTAATGAATTGTTTTTGCTTTGATATATTTAAAGGTGGTTGGCCTACTGCACCGGATGGTCCATATGCTTGGGGATATTGCTTTCTTGAAGAAGTTGGTAGCCCTTCAGATTATTGTGTACCAAGTGATCTATGGCCGTGTGCGCCCGGGAAAAGTTACCATGGCCGAGGGCCCATTCAAATTTCCTAGTGAGTACTAAAGTTTTATTATGCGTAGACCGTACGCTTACGGATTCTAATTCATAAGACGGAACCCCATTTTTTCACAGCTCAGCCCACTAAAACACGGTGGGTTAGGTCAGAGAGCTCCGTCTTATAAAAAATACTCATTATACGGTCTTTTTAAAAATTTTGTCCTTTATTATTAACTTTATCATATATAGTTTTGGAGAAATTCTGAAATATAACAGAGGAATTTAATTTTGTGTAATTTCAGCAACTATAACTATGGGCCGGCGGGACAGGCCCTTGGGTTAGATCTTCTAAATAACCCAGATTTAGTGGCTACTGACCCAACCGTCTCGTTCGAGACAGCACTTTGGTTCTGGATGACACCCCAACCTCCAAAGCCCTCATGCCACGACGTTATTACTGAGAATTGGACTCCGTCTCAACAGGATATTGAAGCAAACAGGCTTCCTGGATTTGGGGTAACAACAAACATTATTAATGGTGGACTTGAATGTGGCATAGGCACAGACCCACGGGTCCAAGATCGCATTGGGTTTTATAAGAGGTACTGTGATTTACTTGGGGTAAGTTATGGTGACAACCTTGATTGTGGAAACCAAAGGCCTTTTGGCTCTGGTTTTACCTCTGGACTCTTGTTGGGGAAAATATAGGCTACCTCTTGTATTTGTTTCGCTTTCCCATCTTTTTTTTTTTGGTTTTTCTTGTTTTATCTTTCCTTTTTCAGCGTGACGATGTAATAAACGAATGGGTTGTGCATTAATAAGGTTATCGAGCTCTGATAGAGCTCCTTTGATTTTAAATGTACCTATCACATCGTGGATGTAATAAAACAATGGATTGTGTCTCAATTATCGATAAAGCTCTTTGATTTTAAATTTGTACTACACACCACTATTTTATGTTCCAAATATGCACTAGAAATGGAATGGTAACTAGCTTAAATGGTAACTCTAGTTTAATTAGAATATATAAGAATAATGCTATCATTTTCATTTTTTTTATTCAACTTTTTGTCTTATTATAAATGTCAAACATGTAATTTGTAGATTAAATATTTCTCACCCTCGGATAAACAACATAGCCTAGAAAACTTTGTCCCACCCTATCACATTACTTAACCTATAAAATCATGGACCGAATCACATATATGATACATGGATCGGAAATTTGGGGCAGTATTATAAGATCTCTAGTTATTTTGATGTAGAACAGGCTGCCGATGTGTTTCTAGCCTAGATGTAAGGTTCTAAGAGTTTCGGTAACAAATGTGGAGGGAAGGGTTCGAAGCGTCAATTTTGAAACTTTTGCTCAAGTGGAAATAAAAAATTTAGGACTTGCGCGTGGGGTGCAAGTGTCATATTTTGATAATATGAAGTTGTTGTCAGATCGCGATGAAACTGTGGTTGATCCGAAACGGCCCTTTCTTACCAAAATATAAAAATAAATACGTGATATTTTCATTTAGAAAACAGTCTGTTTAACTCAAAAAAAAGTCAAACATGATAATAATTTAGGATTTAGGAACAGAGGGAGTATATACAGTGCATCGTTCCTTTCCCCTTGATGACTTGTCAGTTCACGAGCTTAAAAACTAGTAAGTTTAACTTCGAACCTTAGCTCTAAATGAGCCATACAAAGCTTCTTCATGAGAAATTTATGCTTGAACTAACTCGTTTGGTTTCGTTTTGTTTTTACATTCTTTTATAACTTTTCATGTATTTTTCTTACAGAATTCGACACAAATATTTATCCATAATCAATACGGAAAATTGAAACTTGCCGGAGTCCAAAACATTCTGAAGTCGACAAATTAAAAGAACACATATTGTTGGTTGCCGGCAAATGCTAGATCAAACGTTTAGATACAACCGAAATCAAGACAAAAAAAAAAAAGGCTAAATTTTTTTGTCATAAATATAAACAATATGAAAAAACCTCTTAGAACACGCGAAAGGGTAATGCAACTGTAGAATGGCATGATTCCAGATCTATATAAGAAAAGAAAACTGAAATCTTGACCCAGTAAAACAAAAATGAAAATGTGCAGAAGAGGCTTTTCTTTTCTTTCTTTTTTTTTTTTTTCACCTAGTAATGTCTTTTCACCTAATATGTGCTTTCTTCATATAGAAATCAAATTTTAATACTTTCATGAGGTAAAAACACATGTAAAATAGACTCCTAGAATAACTTACTAAAAAAGGTAATTAAAGTATGATATTTATGATTGTAGAAATCCAAAATGCTCTGTCAATTCCAATGGTTTAGGAATTAAGAAACTTCAACCTTTAATGCTATATATATAATCTAACGAGCAAGTGCTTATTTCTTGGAGGAGCTCAAAAAACCCAAAAACACAATTATGGGTGATCAGAAACCAGGCTCTCCCGGAAGCTCCATGCATGGAGTCTCAAGCAAAGAACAAAACTTTTCCTTCTCAGTGTCTTCCCCAATAGTTCAAACAGACACAACAGCGAAATTCGCCCTACCCGTGGATTCAGAACACAAAGCCAAAGTCTTCAAAATATTCACCCTTGCCAATCCACACATGAGGACTTTCCACCTCTCTTGGATCTCATTTTTCACATGCTTCATCTCTACTTTCGCCGCAGCCCCCCTAGTACCAATCATCCGCGATAACCTAAACCTAACGAAGCACGACATAGGTAACGCGGGCATCGCCTCCGTCTCGGGTAGCATCTTCTCTAGGTTAGCAATGGGCGCGGTGTGTGACCTACTGGGCCCACGATACGGTTGTGCATTTCTCATCATGTTATCCGCCCAGACCGTGTTTTGCATGTCATTTGTGTCCTCGGCCGGAGGGTACATTGCCGTTAGGTTCATGATTGGGTTCTCTTTGGCGACATTTGTGTCGTGCCAGTATTGGATGAGTACGATGTTTAATGGTAAAATCATTGGGGTTGTTAATGGCACAGCGGCCGGGTGGGGGAATATGGGTGGTGGTGCAACTCAGCTCATCATGCCACTGCTTTATGAACTAATCAGGCGAGCTGGGGCGGCACCTTTTACCGCATGGAGGATAGCTTTCTTTATACCGGGATGGCTGCATGTGGTGATGGGGATTTTGGTATTAGGGTTTGGACAAGATTTGCCTGATGGTAACCTTAGTACCTTACAAAAGAAAGGAGATGTTCCTAAAGACAAGTTTTCCAAGGTCATTTTCTTTCTCAATAACTTGGATTAATTAGATTTATATATTAAGATTTATATAGAGAAAACTAACTAATTTCTTCATTTTTTTTAAATGATACCTTGATTTTTAGGTTCTTTGGTATGCTATAACAAATTATAGAACATGGATATTTGTTCTTCTATATGGCATGTCATTGGGCGTAGAATTAACAACTGATAACGTCATCGCGGAGTACTTCTTCGACAGGTTTCTTTTTTCGTCTACCGTCGCCATTTTGTTTGAGCAAATACATTTGTATGGAGTATATATCAAGTTATAAAGTTTTTGGAAAGAAATCTTTTAATTTAATCTAATAAAATTTTCATCCTTTCTTTATACTATGATTATTTAGTTAAATATAATTGAGCTATGAAAATTATGATATTATTTGAAATTTTTTTCAATTAATTTTTGGTTTACAGGTTTGATCTAAAACTTCACACGGCTGGCATAATTGCTGCCACTTTTGGCACGGCCAACATATTTGCCCGACCTGCGGGTGGACTCTTGTCGGATATATCGGCTAGGCGGTTTGGGATGCGGGGCAGGCTGTGGAACCTATGGATACTCCAAACGCTAGGAGGGATATTCTGTATATGCCTAGGAAGAGCCAATAAACTGCCTGTCTCCATTCTGACCATGATCCTCTTCTCCATTGGAGCTCAAGCAGCATGTGGAGCCACATTTGGGATCATCCCGTTCATCTCTAGACGATCGCTTGGGGTGATCTCGGGGCTAACTGGTGCGGGTGGAAACTTCGGGTCGGGTATGACCCAGTTGTTGTTTTTCACAAGCTCGAGATACTCTACTGCCACAGGGTTGTCTTTGATGGGAATAATGATTGTGACGTGTACGCTTCCGGTGACATTTGTGCATTTTCCGCAGTGGGGGAGCATGTTCTGGCCGGCGACCAAAGACAGCATGAAGGGTAATGAGGAGCATTATTACGGGTCGGAGTGGAACGAAGAGGAGAAGGAGAAAGGGTTGCACCAAGGGAGTCTCAAGTTTGCTGAAAATAGTCGGTCGGAGCGAGGAAGGCGAGTTGTTTCTCAACTTATCCCACCGGATTCCAAACCGGCATCTGTTTAAGTTGTCTATCTCTGTATGAAGTACTATATACTGTATATATTTGTTAATCATGATTGTTTCTTTCTATTTTCATCTTGGGCCAAATAATGGATCACTTTAATTTCTCCTTTCTTAAAACCTAGTTAGTAGGAGTAATTAATTAAGATGCTGCTTAATTAATTCCTGCTAGCACACGTAATTATGGATATATATTCTTGTAAATATTAAAGTTGATATGTACATCTCCTAAGTTAGGACGGTCAATATTCTAGATTAATATTGTGATTAGTATCAAGAACTGACCCCTTGTATATATTGGGACTTTATGGAATAGAGAAAGGGGGATGATTGAATTCTATTATGGTATCAGAGATTCTCTAAGCCACCCATCTCTCTCTCTCTCTCTCTCTCTCTCTCTCTCTCTCTCTCTCTTTCTCTTCTCTTCTATTCTCTTTTTTTTTTTCGGCAACAATGGCCCCTAACAAACGCTACATCCGCGTTTACAATGGGAAACATTAGGAACTTTATTCCTATTATTCTTGAACCGAGACAGGAAATATGTATCATGGGCGGAACTTTTCGGACCCACTGCAATGTGTTTGAGGTCATCGACCATATCATTCCACCTCAGAAGGATGACAAAGGGAAAGCGAGGAGTCATCGTTGATAAGGGTTTGTGGTCGCAGCTAGATTCGTTGGTTCTTCAGTGGATCTACAGGACAATTTCTCCTGATTTATTGCAGACAATACTAGAGCCGGGTTCTAATGCACAGAAGACATAGGAGCGTCTAGAAGGTATCTTTCTTGATAATAAACAATCGCGTGCCGTCCACCTTGAGAATCAATTCTCTCAAGTTATGTTGGATGATTTCCCTAGTATTTTTGCATATTGCAAGGAGTTAAAAACACTTGCAGATCAATTGGCTAATGTGGGTGCTCCGGTTTCTAATAATCGGATGGTTCTTCAAGTCATCGCCGGCCTGAATGAAAGCTATGACAGTGTAGCAACATTAATCCAACAAACCAACCCCCTCCCCACCTTCTATGAGGTTCGATCTAGGCTGGTTATGGTGGAATCTCGCAAGGCTAAGCAGGCTAGTATGGCTGCGACGGCGACAAATTCTACACTTGTGGCAAGCAGTGGTGTTCTTGATGAACATAAAGAGCAGCCTGAGGGTGGAAATCGCAGCAGTGATCGTATGAATAATCAAGGGGGTAACCGAGGTAGACGCTCCAATGGTCGGCAGGTTTCTAATCAGGGAAGGCAGCAGGATGGAGGCCGTGGACAGAATGGCAGAGGGCTCGGTCGTGGTAACAATAATCACCATCAGCTTGGCTCGTTCCATCAGTGGCAGCCGCCACAACAGCCCCCATGGTGGACTTATCCGGGCTGGAATCTGCAACAGCAATGGGCTTCCCCACCGTGCCCTTTTCCTACTACAGGTTGGACTCGTCCTAATTCTTCTGGACGTCCTGGTGTTTTGTGCCCATGACCAACCCAGTCTTATATTGCTCATGGGCCGAGTTCCTCCTCTTATATACCCACCGATGTAGAAGCCACAATGCACACTATGACCATGAATGTTCCGGATGACAATGCTTATATGGACACCGGTGTAACTTCTCATATGATGGGGTCTTCAGGTAACCTTTCGTCTTATTTTAATTTGAGCAATCAAAATAAATATATTACTGTAGGTGATGGCAATGCTATTCCGATTGTTGGGTACGGACAACAGACTCTTTCCCCTCCCTATCCACCTCTTAAACTTACTAATGTTCTTCATGCACCTAAATTGGTTAAGAACTTGATTTCTGTTCGTCGTTTCACGACCGATAATAATGTTTCTATCGAATTTGATCCTTGTGGTTTTTCTGTGAAGAATATTCGGACGGGGGTACCCATCATGCGATGTGATAGCACCGGAGATCTCTACCCCATCACCAACACCTCCAATCATTCACAAATTTTTCCGTCAACTTTTTCAGCTTTCAGTCCTAATTTATGGCAGAGTCATTTAGGTCATCCTGGAGCACCTGTTTTTCGCTCTTTTTGCAGTCAAAATTTAATTCCTTGTAAGACATCAAATTCCGATGGTATTTGTCAGTCTTGTGTTTTTGGTAAACACATTAAACTACCGTTTTATCCGTCTCAATCTTGTACTGTTTTACCTTTTGATATTGTGCACAGTGACTTGTGGACGTCTCCAATTTTGAGTTCCTCGGGACATAAATACTATCTTCTTCTTCTGGATGACTTTACTAATTTTTTATGGACTTTTCCAATTGGAAAGAAATTACGAGTCCCAGATATTTTCCTTTCCTTTAGTAAATTTGTCTCCACACAATTTGAACGAACGGTGAAGTGTTTTCAATGTGATAATGGTCGGGAGTTTGACAATGACCAATTTAAGTCATTTTTTCGCCTCAATGGTATGAGTTTCAGATTATCATGTCCCTACACTTCCTCCCAAAATGGTAAGGCTGAGCGAAAAATTCGGACTATCAATAACCTCATACGGACCCTCCTTGCCCATGCATCCATGCCACCCTCATTTTGGCATCATGCATTAAACATGGCAACATATCTCCTGAATATAACCCCTCAAAAAGGTCTTTGTTTTCTGTCTCCAACCCAACTTCTTTACCGGCGTACTCCTTCTTACACTCACTTGCGGGTTTTTGGATGTTTGTGTTTTCCTCTCCTTCCCTCTACCCATCTACACAAACTTCAAAATCGATCTACTCCATGTGTGTTTTTGGGTTACCCATCCAATCATAGAGGTTATAAATGTTATGATTTATCAACACAAAAAATCATAATTTCTCGTCATGTGGTGTTCAAGGAGCGGAGATTCCCGTTTGCGCCCACAACATTACCTCCACAAAATGTCTCACCCTCTGACTATTCCTTCTTGGACCAACCACTTCATCCCTTCTTCCATCAGTGGTCCAATCCTCCAGCCCAAACAAATGAGTCTCAAGCACAGCCCACATCTCCGCCTAGCTCCCCACTGGACCAGGAACAATCTGGTCCTGTTTCTCCAACTAGCCCGCCACTCTCTCCCCCCAATGGCACTCTTTCTGGTCCAGTTTTTCTGAGCCCAGAAAATCCAGCCGCTAGTCCACCTCCTGCTCCGGTCCATAATACACAACCCAGAATCATCACCACCCGAAGCATGCATGGTATTGTTAAACCGAAACAATTTTTTAATCTTTTCTCATCTATTTCTCCGTCGCCTATTCCTTCTAATCCCAAAAT
Source organism: Platycodon grandiflorus (assembly GCA_016624345.1). Lineage (NCBI taxonomy): Eukaryota > Viridiplantae > Streptophyta > Magnoliopsida > Asterales > Campanulaceae > Platycodon > Platycodon grandiflorus. The sequence continues at coordinate 50,543,357 of CM028363.1, forward strand.
GGCATTGTCTGACCCTAACTGGAAAGCGGCCATGCGAGAAGAATTTGATGCTCTAATTAAAAATGAGACGTGGGAACTTGTCCCCCGTCCCAATAATGTCAATATTATTCGTTGCATGTGGATTTTCTCTCATAAGAAAAATTTTGATGGTTCTTTTGAAAGGTATAAGGCCCGTCTTGTAGGTGATGGCAGGTCTCAGCAGGTGGGATTGATTGTACAGAGACTTTTAGTCCAGTTGTGAAGCCGGCTACAATCCGTACCGTTCTCAGCCTGGCCTTGGCAAAATCATGGTCCATTCACCAATTAGATGTGAAAAATGCTTTCTTGGATGGTTCTATACAGGAAACCGTTTACATGCATCAACCTATGGGTTTTCGTGATACCACTCATCCGGACTATGTATATTTACTTAAAAAATCTCTTTATGGTCTCAAACAGGCTCCTCGGGCGTGGTATCAACGGTTTGCTGATTTTGTGTCCACTATGGGATTTCATCATAGTCGTTCGGATCATTCTCTGTTTGTGTTCCATCATGGTGATGATACTGCTTATCTTCTTTTATATGTTGATGATATAATCCTTACCACTTCTTCTGACAGTCTCCGTCAGTGATTTATGACTGCTCTTGCTTCTGAGTTTGCAATGAAAGACCTCGAGCTTTTAAACTATTTTTTGGGTATTGCTGTGACTCGTTCTACTGACGGACTATTCTTGTGTCAGAGTAAGTATGCCGAGGATATTTTAGAGCGCACTGACATGTCCACCTGTAGGCCATCCCTTACTCCCGTGGACACCAAAGCCAAGCTTGGTATTTCTGGCGCACCATATGATGATCCGACCCATTATCGGAGTTTGGCTGGTGCACTGCAGTATCTCACATTCACACGCCCGGATATTAGCTATGCGGTTTAACAAGTGTGTTTACATATGCATGATCCTAAACAAGAACATATGACAGCCCTTAAGCGTATTTTACGCTATGTGAAGGGCACTCTCGAGCTCAGCCTAACCTCTCTCATTCTGCGGTTTCTACACTCACATATATAGATGCCGATTGGCGGGTCCCGACACACGCCGATCAACGTCTGGGTATTGTGTTTTCTTGGGTAATAATTTAATATCTTGGTCTTCTAAGAGACAACCTACTCTATATCGTTCTAGTGCTGAGGCAGAATATCGAGGTGTGGCTAATGTTGTAGCCGAGACCTGTTGGCTTCGAAATTTACTACTCGAGCTCCATGTTCCTATTTCAAAGGCCACTATGGTTTATTGTGATAATATTAGTGCAATCTATTTAATTATCTGGTAATCCGGTTCAGCACCAACGTACCAAACATATTGAACTCGACATCTTGTTTGTGCGTGAAAAGGTTGAGAAAGGCCAAGTGCGTGTAATGCATGTTCCGTCTCGTTATCAGTTGGCTGATATCTTTACTAAAGGGCTTCCGCGCGTACTTTTTGATGATTTTCGGAACAGTCTCAGTATCCGGCCTCCTTCCGCTTCGACAGCGGGGGTATGATAGCACACGTAATTATGGATATATATTCTTGTAAATATTAAAGTTGATATGTACATCTCCTAAGTTAGGACGGTCAATATTCTAGATTAATATTGTGATTAGTATCAAGAACTGACCCCTTGTATATATTGGGACTTTATGGAATAGAGAAAGGGGGGATGATTGAATTCTATTAATTCCGATGATCGGATTTTGGTATGAAGTTACAGTTGTGCATGCATGAGCAGAGTAATTAAGTCGTGAGTATCATCAAAACTAAAAATTAATTAAATTATAATCCACTACTACATATATAGTTAGAGAAAAAAAAAAATTTAATGGCAAACAAGATATTATCGAAAAATACGATCGACACCCGCTATACTGTATAAATTTGTAAGTCAACTCTCTGCACATCATTTGAATTTGAAGCTGGCAAAGAATAAATGTAAAACACTGGTCTATTATTTTCAAAAGATAAATAGGAAAAAAATCACAAGCTCATTTGCTTTTGGACATGGTGTATGACTTCTTAAATAATTGGTTGGAATTTGTTCTGCACGTTCATATTAAATGTATGACCATTAATAATCCATATAGAGTAGCAGTATTACCTTCCCTGCCTTCTTCTGGTAAAGGCTCCCCACATTAATAATCCACTGAGATATCATATATATCAGCCAGTTTTATGATCAACGTACAGAGATGTAGCTATTTGGTCTAGGCAGGCTTTAACTGTTCCATATATAGATGAATATTCTTACGTACAGTAGGGTAGGCGTCAATAATTGAAACTTGAATTATGATTAACGTTGATTTTTCACTGTGCTAACTCATCTGTAAATTAAAAGTCGATCAGATAAACAAAAAACTGAAGAAAGCAACTAAAGGAAATGGACCCAAAATGGCATAAACGAATCCTTGTTGCAAGTGAGTTAGCAGTTTAATTAATTATGAATATATATAATGTAGGTTGGTTCTTTTCAGCAATCTATCCTGCAAACTAAATTAATTAGCTACTGTAGTTGTCAGTCAATAAGCATTTTTCTTCAGAAGTTCATGAATTTTAATTTTTGGCATCGACATTCCTGATTTGGAAGGACAAATGTTAAAATTTACAACAATATATGTGAAAATATATGTATGAGCTGAGGGGGTTAGACAGACAGGATCAATCCTCCTTGATCACATCAGCATATATCCCCACTACGCAAAATCTCCACTTAGTGAAGAGAGCAGCATTTCCACGTTACTGCAAGGTACAAGTCGTCTACAAAATATGTAAGGCTTCGTCGTCTGATCTTACTAACAAGTCGTAGGCCTTTTTTTGTGCCCAGTCACCTAAACTCATACTTTAATGGTTCCTTTCTCTTGGCCCAAAATTTATAGAAACATCTAGCTAGCTTTTTTATTTTCTTTTTGATACTAAATTTTGTGCTTATAACTATTTCGTTTTCTTTTTTGTCATAATAAGAAAGAGCAACGGTACACTTACTGACAATGTATACGATTTCATCCACCAACATGCTCAACAAGGTTTCCGACATGCTTTACAGGGTTGTATAGTACTACTCTATAGAGCATGTCGGTGAATGTATCTATATACATTGTCGTTTGCCCAAGCATTTTCTAATAAGAAAAACTTTGAAAGGAGAGAAGAGTGTCCCGTCAAGTCTATCTACCGATCAATATCCATTTATTTAGTCGAGGTAAAACCGTGATTTATAACAATAAAAATGAATTTGGAGCTATATGCACCGTCATATTTTGTACCTTCACAAACCAATGCCGACAAAACAGCTTTAACTGAGCCTCAAACTCACTCCTGCAGTTTTACTAAGACGATATTTACATCTTTTGTACTATTAGTATTAACTTTTTCACGGTATTCTACTTTTCTATATATGGTTCAGAAAATCATTACAAATACAATTATTGTATGTATCACTTTTGAATGGAAGATTATGGATGGTTGGCTCTCTCTTTATTTCATTTCATTTCTATGAAAATAGAATTTCCTATGTTAACATCATTCGAATTAAGATTTCTAAATCAGATTGGACATTTGTGTCGGCATCACAACCCTTAAAAGAAGAAACAACAATCGTATGAATTTATAAGTGAGCATACAGTTAAACAATCGTACGACAGAAGTCTTTCGCCAAACTAGTCGTCGTGGCACATGTTCGAGTTCGCCTCTCCAAACCGGAGCTGGTAACGCTGCCTACAACTCGACTTGGTAAGTAGCCACATTTTTGTAAGGTTGAGGATGAGGATTCGACAATTGGCAACCGTTTGTTTCTATATTTGTATTTGTTAAATCAATCGAATCAACTTTATTTTCAAGACTTGATTAATCATGTCTATTCCTCGGCAATGCATGCACTTAATACTTATCAATCAAGTTACTAATCTTAATTTTAGTGTAAATGAAGTTGTCTAAAAGGAAGGAAAGGAATAATACAAGATCCAACAAAAATAGAGAATGCATGATATCAAATCGGATCCTCTATTAAAATAGTGTTTATCTATTATTTGTTGGATGTTCATATAATTAATGTTGTTTATTCACATGCACACACATTGAATAGTGAAATATGAATAATTAATGGATCTATTCATAGTCATCACGCAGGTAATTAATGTTGTTTATTCACATGCACATGTGGCACATTTAATAGGAGATGAAATATCATTTTGGAATAGAGGATCCGATCATGATATAGCTACGAATTTAATGTAAAGATTTGGTTTACATCAACAAGTGTAATATTGTACGGTACAACTATCGATGCATAGAAAATTTGTATCATACATCTTACGCTTATTGTAAACTAAATCTATAAATAAATTATGTTGCGGTAACAATACTTAACAAAAATATTAGAAGAAAGATCTGACATGATAATGGAGGTATGATAATACGAGCACAAGTTTGCGGTATTATTACATGTTTTAGTGTCAGTGCCGATAGATTAAATCTACATAGATCTATACACCATTGTATCAAATTTATTACATTGAGGCAAATTTAATCAAACGGTTTAGAGATCTAAGTAGATTTAATCCGAGGTATTAAAGTTTGTAGTAATGCCACAAGCTCGAGCTCATAATATCATTTGTTATTTTGTAAACATAACTCCCAACTTAAATTTTTTTTTTAAAAAAAAACTAACAATTAAAATGAACATTAGCAACAATAAACCCCTCATATTTTTTAAGCACAACTCCCAATTAAAAAATAATTATTATAAATAATATTGACAACATTTAAAATATGTTTACAATACCTCACACTTTTTAAACACAATTTCCAATTAAAAAACTAAAATTTAAATAAATATGTTTGTTTTCCCTCATAGGAGAAGCTATTTTTATTACAGTTTTAGCTTATCCACTATATTAACAATTATTACATTAAATAATACATATTTGGATAAAATTAGCCCCTAATTACTTGTCCATATTAACTTGATTAATAAAATTACTTTTCTAATTGCATTCTAATATTATTTCTAGTTCAAAACACATCAAATGAACAATATAGCTATTATTTTTCTATTTCTATTTTCTTAAGTATATCATTGTAAGAAATGATCCAAGAGTAAAATTATATCGTGATATAGCTTCGTAAGGTTTTATTTTCTTTTGCCCATTTGTAACAATTGATTAAATTTTTTAATTTTTGGATTGATTGAAACTGGTAATCAATTCAATACCTACATATTTCTATTGAATTCATTTTTTAAAATAATATTATCTAAATAAAGTTTAAAAATCATTAGTAATAAAATGCCATATATTTTCTAAAATTTTGGTAGACAAATGTCTTTTTGATATTATTTTTATGATTACCGAAAAAATATATATGCCCGCCATTACTACCATTATGACAAGCAGTTAATGTCAGCCCCTATATAAGCCTTGGACCAATTCCAAGCCAAGGTACTCGCACTTTCATAGCAATTACACTCTACCGGATTGAGTCTTGAGCTATGCACTTACTCTCACAATGGAGTGCCTTTGCAGGGCAGACCCCTGCATTCACCCTAGGGTTCCTGTCTTGTCTATTATGCGTCCAAAGTAGTGATCCTTGCGTTTTCTCGATCCTTATAGGTTCCGACTCTTCCTTTAGACTGCGCGATCGATGAGGCCACTGACTCGGAGGCAACCAACTCTATTGAAGCCTATGAGTATGACCGCGGTCAAGCGGCAAGTAGTAGTTCAAGCCTCAAAGCCCCTTCTTCTTCTTCTACCGACGAGTCCTCCTCGGATGACGAGCTCCTCATCACCAAGGTCGTATCAAGCGTCAGGACTTCTGTCTAAGATGAGGAGGCTGGTACAAGCTCATTCAATCCTGCTCGTAGCAGGCCGATTGCTCGTCCTGCCCGTGGTGGTCGTCAGGTCCCTCGTTGCGAGGCTTCACCCGACCACTGGAAGACTTTTGACTCCTACCGAAAAATCCAAGCCTAGTTTACGACACTGGGGATTAGTTTTGAGGATTATCGTGTGACCGTGATGGACCCTGAGGTGGACTTCACGGAATAGCGAATTATCTAGGGGAGAAGATAGTTTTTTTCTACTATTTCTTCAGGGTCAGTTTGCGACTCCCCCTTGATCCTTTCGTTGTTGAGTTCCTGAACCTAGCTTAATTAGGCCGTTCCCTGTGACCTTATGCTAAACACAATCAGGATCTTGGTGGCTTTTACTATCACCTATCGTGTTAGGAATATGCCTGTAAAACAGCTGATATATATGTATGTATATTCCAACACAGTGATTTGCTTGTTCCCATTACAACGCATGTTTCACAAGTGGCTAAAAGGGCTGCGTACCGGTTAGTGTGGCAGCTTGTTGAAACAATGCATAGGTCATTAGACTAGGAAGTCTTTGTACATATCCGAGTCTTTGTCCTACCAAAATGATGACAAAACTTTCATATGGATTAGTTCTTCATGCGCCAGCAGATATGTTCATCAGAAATGTCTCACCAGTAGACATTCCTTTCAGCCGTGTCTTATCAGCAATCTCCACACCAGCAGTATTATATCGGCAAATCTCAGCCTTTACTTATCTTTTCTGTAATATTTGATATATCTTGTGCAATCTGGTTGTGGAAAGTAATTGATGCATCTAATATAAGATTTTAGTTAACTGTTATGATAAACTTGTACACATTCACTTACAGTTACTTCAATCTTGTTTGTTATACTTATGTTGTTTATTCTTCCGCTGCTCAAACTCTTTTCTACCAGCCAAGTATAATAACATCTTCCTATCATTCTTTCTTTAAGACTGCCGATGAACTTCGTCTGATACAACTATATCAACTGTGTTGCTAGAACTAGGAAGATGACCTATTCATGTTAATTATTTCATCCATGCTTTCCAACATACAAATTAAAATAAGATGAAATTTTAAATAAAGGTAGTATAGGCTATTCACCCCCCCTCTAGCCTATACTCTGAGCACATCACTATGGACCTAACATATCGCCTGCTCGGTCATGAACCCTGCTTGCTCCTACTGAGGAAACTCTTCCAGTTTTCTACCGACAAGAATTTGGGGAGCAAACTGGGTGCACTGAAGCTGTTCGGCCCATTCCCTAACAAGATCGAAAAATGGGTCAGCAAGCCGCTGCTCGTTGATTCTAGGTTGGGCTGACCATTCCCTCCTCCAACTAACAAAGTTAAAGTGTCAACCTACAACAGGGATGGTTTTACTTCAGGTGAAGGCCACCTAATGAACGCTTTACCGCAAGCAGGAGTGGTTCCTTGACTGAAAATCATTGGTTAGCGAGGATGAATAATTGAGGCTGGCCGGGGTCCTGCGCTCAAGGATTGAGGGTGTTGTCCCTCATGTGACAATGGCCGAGGAGCGTGCTCACCCCGCCTAGGGCCTTCACCAAGATAGCAGTGTTCCCAGTGACTATGAAGTGTGCAAGGAGCTAGGCTCGAGATGCATAACCCCTTATGATGGTTTAACTTTTTATCAACCCTTCACTGTCAACCTTATGCACCGCGCTATTTTAAACTATTTTCTTTTCTCATTTATAGGGTTGATAAACATTGACGCCGTCAAGGGCTATCGCAACTCGCGGAAGGCTGAGGCTTTTGCTCGTCAACGCGAGCTTAGCAAGCTCGCTCCGGCTACGTTGCCCAAAATTGCTACTAACAAGCAACGAGGAATGGTCTCTACTCCTGCCCAGGACAAGGGTAAGCAAGTTGTCCTGCCCAAGGTGGGGCCTACTGCTCGACCAGGCCCCTTCCCCTATGGACACGGCTGTACCTCTAGCCGCAAGAGGAATGCTGCCGATGCTACTCCCCTTGACCGCTCGGTGCGTGTCTGCGACAGTGATGTGGAGGGAAGCCATGCCCACTCTGACTCTATGCCCTCTACTCCGTTCTGTCCCTCCTTGAAGCGGGAAGGCTTCTCCGAGCTGGTTGACGTGCCAAGAATTACTGGCATTGACATCCGTGCAAGGGGACACCCTACGGCCATGGTTGGCCAGGGTATTTTGAAGAGGATTCTGCACTTTGACGTGTACAAGGAGTGCAATGACTCGACGAGTGTCCTGCTCGGCGATGGGGGCATGGCTTTCTACGAGGTATCCTTTCTCTTCCTTTTCACTTATAGTTGATTCCTTTACTTTCCTCATTGCTCATTTCTTCTTCCCTTTTCAGCTCGCAACCAAGTTCTTCACCATGGCCAACCGAGCTAGTGACGGAGCTAAAACTGCCATTAGCCTTAGCGAGGATCTCAAGGTTGCTAATGAGATTCTCGAGGAGAAAAATGCTGAACTCCTCGCTAAGGACAAGGAAGTGCTTGAGAAAACTGGCGACATATCCAAACTTATATGTGAGAAGATCACCCTTATGCGTAAACTGGAGACATCCACAGTCAACGAGCAGTCCATCCACTCTCGTGTGGCCCAGCTAAAAAAATAAGTAAATGAGCTGGAAGCGAAAAAAGGCTGTGTTGGCCAAAAAGAACGAGCAGTTGAGGTCCCAGAGTGCCCAAGTAAGTGAGCTCGAGAGAGAAGAGATTATACAAAAGTACTTGGCCTCTGAGGATTAAGCTATAGAGCTAGGCAAGAATCTGTGTTCGTATTATGTTAAAGGCCTGAACCATACCCTTCGAATAGCCATGGGCAGCAGCCATCCTGGCCTTACTGTAGACCTGCTGGCTGATTGGGACGTGGCCCGGCATTATGGCCTGGAAGCTCGGCGTGGCCACTCCAAGGTGCCTTATACGGAGGATGAGCTCGAGCTGATCAAGGAGGGCGACCAGGAGAGGAATGGTCGCCTCTAGCGGCCCTAGAGGTAAATATCAAGACTATCATGGCTGTCCTCAAGGAGTTGTGACTGGCTGAGACAATGGCGAGCCCCGAGAAGGAGACTATCGAGGCCAGTTCTGATGAGGCCCCAACTGTTGATGGCGCCAGTGCTGTTGTTGAAGAGGATACTGCTCGCAATCCTCCCCCACTATAGAGGGTTAGGCTTAGTTTAGCTCGCTGTGTCGAGCATCTCTTTTTTGGCCTGCGCGCCCCTTTTACTTTTCCTCGATGAACTTATCTATTGCTAATGTGAAGCACTCTTGATATCTCCTGCTCTTCGAACTATTGTCTGCGAACATAATGATTACTAACCCTAAACAATAGCAAGGTGTGAGTACTATCATACTTTCAAATTTAACCAAGGCATGAGCTCATCTCGCGAGTATATCAAAAACCTTAACACTTGAACAAGTTACGAACTCGTCCTTAAGATTAACTAAGTCATGAGCTCAACTTGCGAGTAGTCAATGACCTAAAAAATTAATCAAGGTGTCAACTCAACCTGTGAGCATAATAATAAACCTTAAGGTTAACTAAGTCATGAGTTTGACCTATGAACAATCAATGACCTAACCCATTAATCATGGTATCAGATCGTTCTGTGAGCATAACAACAAACCTTAAGATTAACAAAGTCAAAAGTTTGACCTGTGAATAGTCAATGACCTAAAAGATTAATCAAGGTACCAACTCGGCCTGCAAATGTAACAATAAACTTCAAGATTAACCAAGACATGAGCTCATCCTGCGAGCAGCCAATGACCTGAAAGATTAATCGAGTCATCAACTCGGCCTGCGAGTTACACATTCACTTTGAGCTTAAACAACTAGCATTGCTACAGAACTTTGACTTTTATTGATTTAAAATTTGACCATTACATATGCATAACCAGAAGAACCTATTCACTAATGATAATACTTTTTGAGGTGATCTGCATGCCACGGGTGTTTTAATGCTGTTCCATCTTATGCCCCCAGCCTGTAAGTTCCTTCCTTGACTACCTGAGTCACTTGGTAAGGCCCCTCCCAGTTTGGTGACAGTTTTCCCCTGTCTGTTTGCTGACCTGTTGCCTCTATTTTTCTCAGAACCCAACACCAACCCGGAATGACCGTTTATGCACTCTCTTGTCATGATGGACCTTAGCCCGCTACTTGTAGTTGATCATCTTCATTATTGGCTCCACTCTTTTCTCCTCGAGTAGATCTAGGTCGGTCTGTCGAGCTAGTGTGTTCTCCTACTGGCCGTAGTGTGCTACCCACAAGCTTGGCAAGGCCATTTCTACTGGAGCCATAACTTTTGATACATAGGTTAGGGCAAAATGGGGTTTTCCCAGTTTTCCCCCTGACCATCGTCCTGACTATCCACAAAGTTGATTGTAGCTCATCTAACCATCTTTCTGCTCACCCTTCCAGGCCTCTCTTGAAAACGTGCAGCACCTGCTTGTTCGCAGCCTCAGCTTCACCGTTTTCCTGAGGGTATGCTACTGATGACTTCCAGTGCTTGACGTGTAGGTTCGCACAGGCCTCAGTGAACCTATTAAAAATTAAGTACTATGATCTGAGACAATGGCCCAGGCTAAAATGATACCATATGTAATCATGCACGAAGTTCATGGCATTCTCCTCGGTAATGTTTACCAGAGGCTTTACTTCCACCCACTTAGTGAATTAATCAATGGCCACAATTGCATACTTGCAGTTTTCTCTCGTTGTCGGGAATGGCCCAGTCCAGTCTATTTTCCACATGTCAAACGGTCAAGACGCTACCACCGAGGTCTGCTCGGTCGAGGGCAATCGTGGGATGTCCGCAAATCATTGGCACTTGTCATACTTTTTCACGTAAGCATCTGCATTCTTTCTCAGCATCATTTAATAGTATCCAATACTCAAAACCTTATTGGCCATCGTCCTTGCCCCTGGTTGGCCACCACACACTCCCTCATGAACCTTTGCTAGTAACCTCTCAGTCATTTCTGGCCTCACACATCGCAACAAAGGCTTCGAAAAGGATCACGGGTATAGGACACCACCAACTATTGTGTACCGGGCTGAGCATTTCTAGACCATTCTGGCCTGGTCCATGTCCTTGGACAGTAATCCTTACTCGATGTATTCTTGGATCTTGTCAATCCAGCACCTTTCTATCATCTCGATGTCCATGGCATGCTCTCTTTCTATAGATGGGTTGTCTAGCTACTCGATCACCACTACCGAGCTCAACACCTGAATGTCTTCCGTGGCCATCTTGGATAGATAGTCTGCCCGTATATTATCTACTTAGTTTATCTGAACAAGTTCCTATAATGACAAACGGGCGAACAGTCCCTTGACCAGCTCACAGTATTTGGCCAAAGTGGAGTTATTCACCCCGTACTCCACCCGAACTTGATTCAAAACAAATGCTAACTCCAAAACTGCGAGCAAGGCCATATACTCCGCCTGATTATTTGAAGCCTAAAAATTGAATCACAAAGTCTTTTTAAGCTCCTCCTACTGGAGAGGGGAGACATGCAGGACTCCTTTCCCTCTACCCTCTTTACTCACAGTACCATCCATAAACAACTGCCAACATTCGTCTGGTCGCTCGTGTGGGGGGCAGTACTAGTGGTGGGGACATTTTTTTGGTGGTACTTCATCTTGTCTGGTAAAGCTGGTTTTGACCAGGAAATCTGTCAGTGCCTGTGTCTTAATAGCCCTTCGTGGTTGATACTCGATATGGAATTCTATCAACTCGATCGACCAGGCGAGTAGTCTGCTCGAGGAGTCTGGCTTATGCAGAATCTTTCGAAGAGGGTAGTCAGAGTATACAAGAATTACATGTACAGAAAAAGTAAGCTTGTAATTTTTCAGCTGATACAACAAGCGAGTAAGCTAACTTTTCTGCATTGAAATAACGAGCTTCAATCGAAGTTAAAGCTTTTGATACATAGTACATAGGCTTTTGACTACCATTTTCCCCCTAATAAGTACTGTGGCCACAGCCTGGTCGGTGGCCGCAAGATATACATACAAATTTTCTGCTCGGGGTAGGCAGGATTTATCACCACTTCTTCCAACTCCTCATGTGGCTAAATATCTGGTATATCCCTAACCTGCAGGGTTTCTACTTCCACCAAGCCTGGACATAAGAGGATCTACCCTTCCTGCGATGCCATCTATTCTGCCCGCAAAGAGACCTACTCCTCGTGCGATGCCTGCAAATCCTCCGTGACCTCAAAGATCAAGTCCATACTCATCGGGGTTATGGTGGTGAACTTCACCCTCTCTGTCAAGGTGATCTCATGGTTAGGTGTACTGATCGTCACCTCTTCCTTTGACTTGTGGGTTACCTTAAAAAATTTTAGAACTGCCTATAGTCGACTCCTCAGCTCAGCAACTCCTCCAGCAGTCAAGAATTTTACACGTTGATGAGGTACGAAGGCCACCATCTAAAATTTTACCATGGTCGGCACCCCTAGAATAGCATTGAACTGTGATTTCAAGTCTATTACCAAAAAGGTGACCATCTCCAATCGTGACCTATCCTTTGTACCAAGTATCACCTCCAACTCGATAGTCCCCTTGACTGCGACCTTGTGATTGGTGAACCCCTCAAGGTGGCCACGGTACGGTTTCAAATTAGTATCACTATACCACAACTTTTTAAGACACCAATAACACATCTCGTGAGACACCGATGATAATTAGCACTTTGCCCACATCTCAATAATCGATGCAGGCTTCAACAACCAAAGACTGCTCGCTGCCAACTTGGTCATAGCCAACTCACTCTTGGTGAATTGAATTATTTCCTCCTCGGTCCCGATCATTATGGGAACGGTTGGTAGCTTGTTAAGCGTGTAAATCTGGGTTTTTAGCTGGTGCAGGCTGGGCTCCTCCTTTATAATCACATTTACTCTCCCCATGCGATCAGCATTTGCTCGCTTAGAGGGCTCCTCTCTGGCATCCCTGTTGTCCCTGCAGTCCCTATTTTTTCCCTAGAAGCAAAAGCAATCAAGTTTGCCCAAGTTCAACAGCCTCTGAATCATCTTCTTCAGGTGCATGCAATCCTCTGTGTCATGCCCCAAATCATTATGGTAGGCACATCGCTTACTCAGGTCTCTGTACTTATGAAACAAAAGATCCAACGGCTGCGTAGGAGGGAGCTCTGCTCGAACCTCATTCATGATCGTCTTTCAGGTGGTGTTGAGGGGAACAAAATCTATACGGTGAATTGCCCGAGAGTGATTTCTTCTCTAGATCCTACTCGAGGACTAGCCAATCTTGGCCCCCGAGTCCTCCTTCGTATCCTCCTTTTCCTTCTTATTTTTTTTCTTGGACTCGCCTGCATCCTCCTCATAAGTTACACTCCAGCTCTGCGCGCGAGCAAACATTTTTTCCCGATTCAGTGGCTCCCTCATTCCAAACTCAACCCTCAGCGGGTGCTTGGTCATACCGCCCACGAAACAAATTATCACCTCGCGGTCGGTGAGGTCATCCACCTTTTCAAGCATCTTCTAGAACCTGTCCATATATTTTCTCATGATATCTCCTTCCTTTTGCCTAATATTACAGAGGTCCATTCTAGCCTTGGGAATGACTCCAGCCATGGTGAACTCTACTAGAAAGTTGTTTTGGAGGTCCGACCAGCCCGTGATCGATGCTTTAGGAAGCTTTCTGTACCAGGTCACTGCCTTCCCCTGAAAGGTGCTAACAAATGCCTTGCACTTGGGCGCAAGGTCCCTGGTGATCATGTTAACCTAGTTTTCAAAACTCTGTAGATGGTCCTGTGCATTGGTCTTGCCCGAGTACTTGTCAAACTGCAGGATCAGTACGTACTGGTTTGGTGAGGCAGCCACAATCCAGTCGGCTAGAGGATCCTTCTTCTAGGCTGGTATGGCAAACCCTGACCCTGATCTACCAGCCTCTAAAGCCTTCAACCATATCTATATCTCCTTTAATGCTGAATCCTGACCAGAGGCGGAGGGTGCTAGTTACTGGCCTGGTGCCACCAAGGGGGAATGATGCTCCGACCTTCGTCCAGGTGACCTGTGCCTCAGCGAAGGTGTGCTCGGGCATGGTGCGACCTTTCTACAGCCTCCCTGCGAGCAATCCTTGGCTGGGACGCTGCCTCCTCGCTGCGAGCTCTGTCCATTCGTTGCGAGCCCTCTAGTCGTCCACGTTCCTGGCTAGTTGATAAAACCAAGCGACTATGTATGTTTTGTGCTCGAGAAGGCTCAGGGCCCACGAGGTCCTTTCCCTTATCATCCTTGACAACTTCCCCGCGAGCACGCACTGTTCCCGTACTGTCCAGGTTAATAGGGCCGCTCCGGCCTTGCTCCAGGATTACCCTATGAATCACTTCATTCCGAGCACCTGCCATTTGCATGGTAGGGATAAGCTGAGTCTCCACCGAACCGAAGTTTACCCTAAAACAAGCAGCTACTGATTAAAGGTGTACATATGGCTAAGGTACAGCGCCTGCTTAACTAGAGTAGCAGAGCAGGCAGCCTCCGAAAGCTAGGTGATATTTGGAGTGCTCGTGTGCGCCCTATTGGCGTTGAGCTGGTCACAAATCTCAACCCTATAACCAGCTTGATGATTAGTATGGGAAGGACTATCCCCCTGCGTTGACACCGAAAAGGTAACTCGCACTAAGCAAAATCGCATCACACTGGCGTCATTGCCCTGAGTTGGAGGTGGCAAGGTTGAGCCCCCGGTCGGAGGTGGGTTACTCTGACCCCCAACAGCCCCATGGTGGGGTTCTCAACCACTGCGTCTTTTCCATTTCCGGCCATTTGATTGTATGACAAAAATTAAGTGTTTATTGAGCAAGAAAAATTTTCCTAGCAACGAAACCAATCTGATGCTACACAAAATGTCATGGGTTTCTCCGGGATATAAATATGGATATCTGGGGTTTGATTAACCTGCCAAAGAAAGAGTAAACACTAGGGTGAATGCAGGGGCCTGCCCTGCAAAGGCACTCCAATGTGAGAGTAAGTGTATAGCTCAAGACTCAATCCGGTAGAGTATATTTGCTATGAAAGTGTGCGTACCTTGGCGTGTAATTGGTCCAAGGCTTATATAGGGGCTGGCATTAACTATTTATCATAATGGTAGTAATGGCGGGCATAACCGCCGCATAGTGGGTAAAACTCCCGGTGTGGTGGGCGTAACCTTCGGGCACGTCTGGCCAATGACGGTCTGCCATGTGGGCACGTCTCCTGAGCACCCACGGGGTGGACGGGGAGGCGATGTAAGACCCCAACAACCCGATATGCTTAGTATCATCTTATTCATTCCCTCGTGTGCTTATCTTGGGTTGAGAACCCTTAACATGCCTTTAATTTATCCATAACACCTAGTCGTGAGCCTAATAAGTTGAGCTGTGCCTTAGATACAAGGCCACATTCCTATTTCATTTCCATTGAGTCCGTAGTCACTTCGTATCAGCTTAGGAGACCTTGTATTATGATGAGTGGACTCCCATGATTAGATTGAGAGAGTTGTCATGCTTGTTAAGCGTGACGTGATTAGAATTGACATGTGTTTGACTTGTGTTTAGTACGTGATGAACTGTGCAATAGTTCTGTATTAGCTCAAGATTATTCTCGACATCGTTTATGGTTCGTATACATTACAATTCCTCTTTGGTTGGTCGACCTAGACTTGGTTTAGATTCGTTCGCAAATGACAAGCAAGTTAGTCTTGTCGTTAACCCGTAAGTTGAGTTGTTTCGTGTGACGTTCGTGTGTTTATCTTCACGTACGATTGAGACTTGTGTTGTTCATCATTCAAGCCTCATTAAGGGATGATTAGGTTAAGTTTTGAGTGTATTTTGACCTTGGTTCGATGTTAGAATAAACCTAGGATGACTTAGGAACATTTCGGGATCAAACGAGGACATTTTCGAAAAACTACCCAGTGCTTAAGCTCTATGCGGCCGCACTATGTGAGCTCCCATAGAACACACAACTTTTCTGGAATCTATGTGGTTGCACTATGCCTTGGCATGGTGCTTATGCAGCCGCACTATGCGCCCGCATAGCCGCGAGCCCTGTTTTTCTGGTTTTTGATATTTCTCAGTTTTTAACATTTTTAAATGGTGTAAAATGCTCAAACAAGTCCGAAATTAGACCAAACACTTACCCATGGATTAAATAAGAGAACCCAAGGCTTATTCCTCCCTCATTCCTTCCTTGAGCCAGAAATTAGAGAGAGAGAGTCTAGAGAAAAAAAGGAGAGAGAGAAGAGAAAGAAATCGCGATATCTTGAGCTCTACTTGTCAGATCGACGATCCATCTTTGCCGTAGCGTAGAGGGCGATGAAAAGAAAAATTCTAGCCAAAGAAATCATCCGATCTGTTGAGGAATCACAAACCCCATCTCTTCTTCCACGTTTTTAAAGAGAGAAAGTCGGTTTTCGAGCGAGAAAGAGTTGAATCGGGCAAGATCGAGAGCGGGAACGACGTTGGGACTTCGTAGCAACGTAGATACCACCGAGGAGAGTACTTTTATCCAACCCAACATCGCTCTTTGGTATATATGTTGTATTTGGGTAAGTTACTACTTTTATTTCTTGTTCGTAGTAATTGTTCATGCTATATAACATGTATTTCATGTCGATACGGTGAATTCAATGATGTGTTTGGTAATCGATGATTATATGAAAAGGATACTATGAAATGGTGTTACGTGAATTTAGCTGTGAAATACGTGTTAAACTACGAAATAGTAAAATATGAAGTCGGATTCTACGAAGTCCGCGGTTGACTTGGAATATGTTGTTATTGATATGTGACTTATTCTATGTAACCTAAACATTTTAAATTATATGGGTAATTGATTATGTGGCTTGATTCGTGAAAATGAGATGTTTGACTTTACGGAGTCCGAAAATGATGTCGATAATGTTATGTGGACTACTTGTGAAAAAAGAGATGTTTGACTCTACGAGGTCTGTTATTAATGTGCTAGCATATGTGATGATATGTGTAGTACTAATTTGGATTGAATTTGAACAACATGGTTAATCAATGAGACGCCATCACTTGATTTGTGAATAATTGGAATTGATAAATGATATCGATTAGTCATAGTTCCACCGACGTTTCATGAGGGCGGAGAGCTAGTGAAACTCCGTTGTTGGGGCTATGATGAATCTGGGACTTTTCGCTACTGGCCCTAGCGGATGGTTGAATGACACATCTCAAGCTAGCTGAGGTGGAGACCGGACCGAGTGACTCTATGAGTCGTAAGGGATCAAGGGCACATCGATCCAAAGCGCGCGTAACAACATGATTGAGTCGGTTTCGCACTTATATGATGAAAGAGGTGATAAGGTTGGAAGTGGTCGGAGGTGTACCTCGACCCCCGTATCCACTCATATGTGTTTATTTTACAGTTCATCATGTGCTCCCTGTACGAGCGAGTTGGTCGCGATTTTTAATCGGTATGGGACGGTTGGCAGCAGCTGAGCCTCTCGTGATAGTACAAGATTGACTGGTTATAACATGCTACGTGTCACATGTTGTTATTGCATAGAATCATTATATCGTGATATTGTTGATATATGAACTGTGTTGCATGTTAGCATGCCATGTAGATACATAGTGGTAACTTACTGGGTCTTCGACTTATTCCTTCCATTTGTTTTTCCTTAGTTCGCAGGAACATGAGTAGTGGCGGTCTGTGAGGCTGACGAGGTGTTGGTACGTGGTAGTTAGATATTTTGGTTCATTTAGTTAACCCTTAGTATTAAGTTGTATTTGGATGAACAGTTGTAGAATGTTGTAAATCCTCTTTTGAGTAATGTATTGTTGTATAGTAGTTGTGGTATTTTGTTCCGCCAAGTGATGCCGAGGTATATTAGAATGGTGAACATTGGGTGTGGTATATTGTGTATGTGATGGTTTTGCTGTATGGCCAGTTTGGTTATGTTGGTTGATACCGAGCAGTGTAGCTCGATAATGTAGTTGTGTTTATAATAGTTGTATTGTAGTTCTCCGGCTTGTGTTATAGTCTTCGAGGTGGTTATAGTTGTTATTGTGATTGATGATTTTTGGCATTGTGGTTTTCATGAGCTGGTTAGTTCTTTATATCACAGGGTTATATATGAGTTATGAAAGGTTCATGTCCTAATTCAGGGATCCATGCAGTAGGCCCGGGTTGGGGTGTGACAGGTGAGGCCTTCTCGCTGCGTCATGGCTCCCGCAAGAAAATCATGCTTGCTAGTCTGTTGGAGGGCTTCCAGGGCTCCTCGCTGAGGTGTGTCTGCTCGCACTATGGTGGGCCTTGACCTATCCTGTGGTTTGGGCCTGGCCTTAAAGCCGTGTTTCTGGGTCTAGCTCTTCAACACTAATCAAATAATTTTAGGGCTAATAATTAGTTTTGATATATCATTCCAACATCAACACTAATAAAATATTTGACACCAGGCCAGGTGAAGATTTGGCCCTAGCACACTAGAAATTTTGACAATGGTGCTAAAAGATACAGGACATCACCAAGCCCTAAACTGACAAAGGTGGTGTGGCACTAGATAACGCAATGGAGTGTTATCTATAGACACGATCACAATGAGCTCTTTTACTGCCAATTAATCAAACCACGTCGGGGCCGGGATAGTCACCCAAGAACTCGATCACCCTAACTAGCTATAAAACTCGTACCGTTGCGTGGTCTATGTTGGATCTTTGTAAAGGTATTTTGGTGCTACCTACTTACTCGAGCATTCGGCCATCAATATGCACTCGGTTTTGGCCTAAACAACCAGGGGCGGATCCACCCTTTAAGGTGAAAGGGCAAGTGACCCCACTGAAATAAAAAAAAAATTACCTTGTAAAACGACGTCATTTTACATTGTGACCCCATTGGAAGGGAGAGATTGAGAGAAGCAAACAAAACAAAAAAAAAAAAAAAAGAACTCTAAACTTACGGTAGCAAGGACCAAGGGCAAGAAGCGAAGGCGACACCGACGATGAGTGAAGGAGGAGACGACTGAAGATGAACTGTCGGATTGAGTCTCTCCGACGAGTCAACAGCGAAGGTTGAAGGATTGAAGGAGCTGGAGCCTCCAACGACCGACGACGAGTGAACTGTGAACGACGACAAGTCGACAAGGCTGCTTCTTCAGTTCTTCTCAAAAATCTCTCAATTTTCGTTGATTTAGGTAAGTAACACCCATTCTGTTGAATCTATTTCCTCTTTATTTTATCCGAAATTAGGGCTTTTTATTTGGGGTTAAAATTAGGGCTTTTTATTTGGGGTTAAAATTTAGATGCATGTTTGAATGATTGAATCTTTGATCGTTTGATAAATTAATTTGATTTTTTTGATCTGTGTAATTTGATGTTAAAATTTAGATGCAAGTTTGAATCTTTGATCTGTTGGAGTTTGAGAAATTAATTTGATTTTTTGACCTGTGTGATTTTTTGATTGTGCGAAGCTGTGATTTTTTTTATCTATGTAAGAATAGAACCATTTCGTATGACATTTTTAAGGTAGTAAGTAAACAGCTATATTTCAACGGTTAATTGATCAACAGTTCCTTTAAGGTAGAAATTATCGTAAACTACTCAGATTAACAGCTATATTCCTCTCTTGCATGTTATATTGAGAGAGAGTTGTTTAGAAGCATTACAATATGATGTAATTAAACGCGTAGAGGACAATTGTAATTTTTAAGTTTTTTATTTAATAGTTAATATTAAAATTTGTGACCCCACTCGAAAAAATTTCTGGATCTGCTACTATAAACAACCGGTCACTATCTAGTACTTGGACGGGGTGCGACAATAGTTAAACATGGATTGACATAATTTCAAATTTGAAAAACCAGTGTTAGCTAGGACGAATGTGTGTGACCCAGAATCCTCCTACTTAGGAATTCAAAACTACTCAGAAACATACCAAACACGTCCTATAAAGTTATGAATCCCTTGTGGGAGCATGTAATATGAATTAGAATTATATAATTATTTGGTCCCTTGACTTTACCAAATCTATGCGTTTGGTCCCTCCGTTCCAAAAAAATGCAATCTGGTCACTCGATTTGCATTTCGTTAAGAGATTCCCCTTTCCTCCGTTACCGTCTATTTTTCTGTCTGTTTTTTTAAAAAATGCCTAAACTACCCTTTCTTCCTCTTCTCCCTATTTTCCCTCATCTTCTTCTTCAACCTCCCCTATTTTTGAAATACAACCAAAACCTCTTTCTCTCTTTCTCTTTCAAAATCTCTTTCTCTCTCCTCCCTCATAACCTACAGAAATTCAAAACCCAAAATCGTTTAAACTATTTCCTTTGAAGGTACTGCCTTTTGCTTCCTCCAATTAGAAATGGATTCGAAAATTTTGGGGATTCTTTTTCCTTGATTTTTGTCTCTATCTCTGGGGGTGTTTGGTTGGTTGGGGGCATTATAATCTTCCTTTCTCTCTCCTTTCTCTCTATCTCTCTCTCTATTGGGAATGTGTCATCTATTTTTTGAAAGAAGACCGTCGGTTATGAAAGGAAAAAAGTAAGCAATGGCGGCTTTTTTTTTTTTTTACTATTTACATGACAATGTCTGATTGATTGAATCTTTCTGATCGGTGGTTAGGAAAGAAGGCTGATCTCGATCTTGCATTCTCTCCGTTGAGTGGTTTCCGGATGAGATCGTTGAACCATGTTGAAGATCAAAGTCAAATCACATTCACAAAGAGCTACCAAGCAGCCATGCCGGGATTGGTGTTAGTTAAAACTCCACCGGAGGCTCCGCCGCTACGAGTCACCATCCCCGACGACACTAACTCCAACCACCACCAGATCCGACACTCCACCGACCCAACCCAACTCCATCGAAGGCTCAGCCATGCCGGGATTCCTTAATGTTGGGATAAAGTGGTGGTCAAAAGTTGAAATGATATTGTTCTTAGCCCCATTTGAATCTAAAATCTCTTTGAAAACTACCTAGCTATACGAAAGCCAGTTGATCAAAGTTGGTGATGCCTGGACAGTGAGTAATTTTTACATTTGAATCATATTGCACTTTGACCATACTATAGGGATATTAGTTTGTTTGGAACTATAAGGTTGATGGATTTGTTGACTGAACTAAAGAGAAAGAGAAAGAGACTTGATCCCTAGCTCAAGCCTCTTGTTTTGGTGTGCCTCCGATCCAGAGTCAAGGACCTTGCAAATGTCAGTCCATTTCCGTTTGAACAATGTGATTTTGTTTCAAAGTACCTACCGAGAAAGTAACAACATACCCGCCCTACTAGGTGAGCATGATTTAACTTGTAAGATAATTCTATCAACAAGAAATGAGCTAGCTAGAGTTGGTGATTTTAAGAAAAGAATTACCCTCTCCTCCGTACCAAATGAGTATTTACTGTCTGAAATTTGTCCCTATCATTGTGAGATGTTATAGTTAACGGCGTAGAAGGTAGTCAGAAAAAGATTGAAATCCAGATTTAGTGGTGAAAACTAAGCAAAATTCTATCCCAACTGGTCTTTGGTTTGATTCCATCGGATGCTTTATCCATAAAAGGAGCTCCTAGTACAATGCTATAAGCTAAACGAAAGGGAGTTCAATTAGAGTGGGGTTGGATTGGGGCATCAAAGTAAGACCCTCAACGTCCTTTTACCAAAGACGAAGACGGAGGAAGCTGGGCTTAGGCTCCACGTGCTGTAAAGAAAATGTGTTTTAGTATGTGTGTGTGTGTGTATGTGTGTGAAATTGTGTATACAGAGGGCAAATCAACAAAATCTGAAACTATGGTTTTGGGTTTTGAATTTCTGAAGGTTGTGAGGGCGGAGAGAAAGAGATTTTGAAAGAGAAAGAACAGGGGAGGTTGAAGAAGAAGATTGGGGAAATAGGGAGAAGAGGAAGAGAGGGTAGTTTAGGCATTTTTTTAAAAAAAATAGACAAAAAAATAGACGGTAACGGAGGAAAGGGGAATCTCTTAACGAAATGCAAATCGAGTGACCAGATTACATTTTTTTGGAGTGGAGGGACCAAACACATAAATTTAATAAAATTGAGGGACCAAATAATTATATAATTCTATGAATTATATCGAGCCTATGAGTTACTGCTCATCGGGTCGCACGTGTGTATAACCTGTGAAATGTGAATATGAACCTAGTACTTTTATGGTTGTTGACACTAGAGGCTTCGTCTTGGGAACTGGAAAGTGACCCAAGACTTATTGTGTATCAAGGACTTGTCTTTCTCTACAACTGGGAGAAAGGTCGTATTTTGACCGACCTATCTCTTTTTTTATTTTTTAGAATAATTATAAATTACAAAAAAAAAAAAAAAAAAGTCTCTTTATGTTGGGGATAAGTATTCGTCAAACATTTCCAGCTATCAGTGATAGAAACCACCACATGCTTGACCTGCAACTGCCATCTTCACATAATTTTACCAATAAAAAGGTAGGTTAATAAATTTATGTACGTACGAGGTGTATTATTCAGTACAACCCTACACCCTTCAGCACACTCACTCCTGAGCCATGGGATCCCCATTCAAAAATTAATGACGTTTTGATAATTTTGAAAAAGATAAAAACAATATATATATATCAATTTTTTATTTGAAAATCAATTAATTTGATTTTAAAAAGTTAAAAAAAACATTTATTTATTTTAAAATATTATATTTGTATTAAATAATTATGATTATAGCCGTGTAGTCAGAACTTAGGCTTATAAATTGGGTGACCAAAATATCCCCATGCACCCCACCACAAAAAGACTATCTAAATCAAGCAATATATATATATATATATATATATATATATATATATAGTAGAAAACACTTCCTCAGTCAGCCTAGTATAGACTAAAGAGATCTAAGGAAGTGCTCGTATGGAAGTAAAGGAAAGCAGCAGCAGCACCACCACCACCAATGGCAATGCCAAGCACGTGCCGGACTCGTGCAAGTCATTTGGTGAGAAATGTGGGCATATAGCAAAGAAGCAACGGGCAAAGTTCTACATTCTGCGGCGGTGCATAGCCATGCTTGTGTGTGGCCGAGAGAGAAATGACCGATGATTAGGACTACAGCTATCTCCATTTTTTCAGGCTAAGATTCTTTATATTTACATATATAGATATAGCGATCATATATATATGTATAGGGGAATCATATGTATTAATTTACAATATTATGTTTTAGTTTTAGTTTTGATTTTTCTTTTTCTGGCCTTTTATCATGATGTTGTTCTTAGCTAAAATTGTGGTAATGAATTTTATCTCTTTTACTGATTTTCAGATTTAAGCTTCTACCAATATATATCCTCAAGAATAACATCAGCTAGCGCTTACGAGAAAGCATCCAGGCCACCTTCTTGATGAATGTCCATCACGACGTTTTGGGCATCACTTTCAATCACCGAATTAGAGTATCCTCGAGCCAATGCCAACAGTTGAGTTTCACAAATAGCGATAGCCTAGCTCGACCTAAATGTGTCTGAACATTGTCGCACTTGCTAGTCGTTGCACACTAATCAACAAGTTCATTGTCATGATACCGATCCTGAATTAGTACACCGTTGCATCTATATATATTAATCTTATCAAAACCTGTGGCAGGTCTGACCAATTTATCACAGCCGGAACATATTCTTGCTTACCGGCAACACTGGCCCATAGCCTCATATAATTCAATAACTCAAAAGAATAAAAAAGTTCATTGTGAATATTCAGTAGACAGAAATAATCATAGATCTACACGGCTATAACCATGAGAAAAAAACTGTTTATAGTCTTATCAAAGTTGCGTTTTGAAGTAGTATCCCAAACGCGTTTATATATGAGAAAAAAACTGTTTTTAAAAGATCTGTATTTTAGAAAAACTACGTTTTAAAAACGCTGTATCAAACCGACTCTAATATTCTTAAAGCAAATATTCAATAATGGAAACGGCTAAAAGGATACACAATAGTAGGGGGTGGCAATTTTTTTTATCAATCCAATAGCCCGTCTATTATACTCATTAAAAATAACTTATTGAATTAATTGTTTAAGGCCCATATATTTATGTTGGTGTTAAATAGATTACCCATTAAATACCCAATAGTAATATGAGTATTTTTTGTTCTTAACCCGGTTACCCAATAATATTAATGTTGGTTTAAAAATAGCTACAAATGGTTTTATCGTATTCCGTGGGCCGCCCCCGTGGCTTCTTTCTAATAAGGATAATAATACACATAATAAAAAATTGATCATAACTTTTTAAAGTACACACATGTAACCCAAGTAGATTCAAATGTTTTTGTTAGAGAGAGAAAGAGAGAGGAAGATGAAAGACATGTGTTGGCTTTAAAAATTATGATCAATTTTTCAGTATGTATATCATTATCCTTATAGTAATGAAATAGGGTATCCAAATATTAGGTATGAGAATTGTCAAATGCATTCATGAAGTATTGGTTGTGTATTACTAGCATTAAGCTGTGGTGTTTACAGATTAGCTTGTTTGAATTGTGTGAACAATTGCATAGAAAAGGCTTTAATGTATTGTTTTTACGATATTTTAACGTACTGACTACTGAGGTGTTATACAAAGCAAAACCTTTCAAGCATTTTCTAAATATATTTTCTTATAATTATTTTTCTTTGTAAAATGTGACCAAGTTTATTACATAAATATGGATAGTTAAAACACATTGGTTAATGGATAAAATTAGTATTATCCAATTATACTCATTAAATATTAATGTGTACAATTAGATAATACTTAAAATTTACCTATTAACTTTATTTGGATAGCTATTAATTTTAATTAGGGTGAATTACAGGTCGGTCCCTTTTTCAACATTTAGAGCCCGTTTGTTCGTGCGTTTTGGCCAAAACGCAGAGCTAAAACGCAGCTTATTCCTTAACTTAGCGTTTCAATGCTGCGGTAGAAAAAGTTGCGTTTCAAAACGTAGCTGCATTTTAAAACGCTGGAATTCCTAGCTTTTTCCCAAAACGCAGTAGTGAATAAAAAGCTGCGTTTTGACATAATATCCCAAACGCATGTATAAAGAAAAAAGCTGCGTTTTAAATAATCTGCGTTTTAAAAACACTACGTTTTAAAAACGCTACACCAAACAGGCTCTTATAATTGCTCCAGTCCACACATCTTTTTTTAAAATTCGAAAAAATGTATTTTTTGGGCGAAAATATGATTATGCCAGTAATGAAAGAAAAACATGCACGCATCAGTAACTCAAGGCATCGCGATGAGTAATCCAAGGCATCGCGTAAGTTATTCATCGCGATAAGCAATTGAGGCATCACGATGAACAACCAAGGCATCGCGATGAGCAACCAGGGCATCGCGATGAGAAACACAGACATCGCGATAAGCAACACAGGCATCGCGATGAGCAACTAAGGCATCGCGATGAGTAACCAAGACATCTCGTTGCCCAGCATACTGCGATTGGTGAATTTAAGGCATCCCGATGCCCAATTTAAGGCATCCTGATGCCTAATTTAAGGCATCCCGATGCCCAATTTAATATAATATCAAAATCGATCAAAATAATTGTTTTTTGTTGGAAAATTTACATACAAACATTGTATTGACTTCCTATAATAGTATGTTATTGATATTATACAAAATTCAAACTCAAATCATTGATTAAAGTCTCAAAATCAGTCTAAGAACATCTCCTTCTGTTTTCGGACAGCACACTACCAAGCTCGATTTGGATCTCGAAAATAGCATTTTTTGGTAGAAAAATTGTGCACAAATGTAGTACTAAGTTAGGATATCAATATGGAATTGATTTTAAACAAATTCAAAGCTTAAAACATAGATTAAAGTGGCCAAAATAGCCCAATAACAAAGAAAAACGGGATGAACTCAAAAAATTCGAATTTGATCAACTTGTGATCAAATTCGTGTTCTATGCATGGAAATTGATACCCAAACATGAGGGAAGACTATATTAACAATATGAAATTATTTATACATCAATTCGAACCTCAAATCTGAAGCAACGATGTTGTTGAGAACATTTTAGAAAGAAAATTCTCAAATTATCTTTTAGCGGTTAAAAAAAAATGGTGGACTGGAGATAAAAAAAAGTTTCAAAAAATAAACCGGCCAACAATTTCCTATTTTAATTAGTCAAACTTAACTGATACTACCCAATTGTCACCCCTATACAATAATTGTATTTTTATCTTTTAAAAAAATTCATAGAATTTATCCGCCACGGTGTGACGAAGAGTATAATAGTATTAAGACCACTTTCCAAATCCTGCATAGATTACTGGAATAAATACCAAAAAGGTAGCATATTGTCACGGACTCAGCCATTCAGGCCTCAGCGCCCATTAGCGCAGCTCCCATCCCATTGAGCCCATGTCATATATGCGCAACTTCCCACAATAATAATACAAGAGAGATGTATAAAATAGACACCAAGTCATACCTGTAACATTATATCGACATTAATTAATACCAATCAGGCAGCAAGGGAGCACCCATATCCGCATAGCTTATTCGTAAGATGCTTAGGGAAGTTACGGACCGTGTCAATATGTACCCGTTTTTAGCAATGTGTTGCGTATTTTTTTCACGTTATACAGGAACTATAGTTTATGTTCTTAATTAAAAAAAATAGTGTCATTAGTGAATACTTACCAGAATGTTTCAACTAACTAACCTTCTCTCAAGTTTGAAAATTTTCAAATTAGGGGTTAAGGTTCATGTATAGATAGCGTTTTAAGGTTTCGATTTTGCAAGTTGTGCAATAAATAGCATCACACTTAATTACCAATTCCTAAAGATTAATAAGTACTCTTTATGTCCCAAAATACATCTTTCATTTGTTCATGTTTATAAATAAATTAAAAAAATAAAAAAGCAATTATTTTAAAACAGAAAGAGTTACTCATTTCATACATTAATTCCTTTTCTTTTCCTCTTTATTTTGTATTATTATTAGACAGTATTACTAGAACCTGTGAGGAAATGAATATTATATTGGCACAAATAAGAATAATTTCCAACTAAAAGAGTGAAGAAAATCATTTTGTACCATTTCAAGCATCAAAAATGTTTCGTTATTTTAAGAATTATTTTTAATTCAAAACTCCCACCACTATTTTGGTTTTAATTGTTTCTTTATTTGCAACATAAAATCTAAAGCACTTAATCAATTATATAGAACACTAGCAGCCACAAATTTATTTTAGGTACTTTACTTGGTAACAATTTATTTTAGTTTCTTTTTCAAATAATTTTAACTCCGTTCTAAAATGAGTATATTCCATTTTGCTCATGATCATTAACAAAAACTAAGCCTAGACAAAAATGAATAAATAATAACTTTGGCATTTTTACCACCCAAAAGAAAAAAGAATAAAAATTTGGTAGAGGCTATTTTCACTACACTTTTTTGCTTATCCAGTACATTATTAATTGTAACTTTAAATTAATGTATTTTTAGATAAAACTACCCTTTAATTAATTACTTGTCATTTCAAGTTGAGTAATATATTTTTTATTTTCAAATTACCTTTTAATTCCTAACATATCAACAAACAACGTAGTTTTGCTTTTCTATTTATATTTATTTTTAATAAGTATATTTTCTCACATTACACTTATATCATTTAAATCTAACTGTGAATTTTTTATTTCAGCAAACAAAGATCACATATTTTTTTAAAGTTTGGTTGACAAAAAATGTCTTTATGATATTAGATTTTCTAGTATGCAACATGACTTTAGCCATGAGCTTAATTAATTAAATTTAAAATAAATAAAAATAAAAATAATAATTATGTGGTTCATGTGAATGCTAATCAAATATCATTTAATGTATTTTTTATTAGAAAATAATATTAAAAGTAATTAGAAAAGTAAACTTAATATGAGTAAGTAACTAAGGATAGTTTTGCCCAAACAAATATTTGTTTAGTAAAATAATTTATTCCTCGAACTGTATTAACTACGGTTAATATGTTCGGATCGAGACCGAGTCCGCTACTCATGACTCATGAGGTAAAGCTTTAGTCTTAAACTTGATCCATTTACCTTCTATATACTTAGACTCCGTTTGTTTCACGGAAAATGATTTTCGGAAAACGTTTTCCTTATTTTCCGGTGTTTGGTAACATTTGGAAAATGTAGTCAATGTAAGATGTTTTCCAAGTCAATGGAAAATGAAGCTTTCTTTTCCGGAAAATGACTTACGGATTCATTTTCCGTAAGTCATTTTCCAAAACTTGTTCATTCTAATTTTCTCCTAATATCACCTTTGCACATATGTTTTCCGTAAAAATTTCATGAGTTTGCCAAACACCGAAAAATGTTTTCCGACATATTTTCAAAAGATTTACCAAACGCCTGAAAATAGAACATTTTCATTTTCCGGAAACCATTTTCCAGAAATCATTTTCCGAAAGTTATTTTCCTTAAAACAAACGGAGCCTTAGTTTTATTTTTCTGAGCAAGAAAGGATATTACATAGAGATCGAAAGAGAAAAATTACAGGTTAACAATTATTTTTGGCCATCCTCATTTTTATTATTAGAAAATTAACACGCTTTGCTCTAGAGGTCGATTGTGTTGCTTGAAAATGAAAATATCAACGAGAAAAAAATGGAGAAAATAGAATGTGAGAATAATGCTCGAACTCTCGTAAAATAGGATAAAACTCAAAATTTCTAATCGATCATCAGTCATTTTTATGTTTTTTTCCAACCTCATGCAAGAGAAACGACTTCAGCCCAACCTCTTCAAAAATAAAAATCAAATTTTCCAAATATTTAGTACTCCCTCCGTTTCATGTAAAAAATTTACTTTTGATTTTTTGAATTAACTTAGTTAAATTTGACTAATAATTTACATAAAATTACTTAATTTTGCAAATTTATAAATAGTATTCTTAAGATAATTTTTACTTAATAAAATTTTATTTACTAAAATATAAATAAAATATATAAAATTTTAATTTAATTTATTCTAAAAAATAAAAATAAACTATTTAAGTGAAACGTATCGCGCATAATTTATACTAATATTTGTGCACTTGACAAGTCCAGAAAACTTTTGTACGAATCTTTTTTAATAAAATGCTTTTTCTTTGTCAGAACCACCAAACATTAACCCACGATCACGAGAAAACCAATCAACTGGCGACGGGAATTCTTAGGAAAGCTGACATATTATGAACCTCTTCCATTTCTGTGTGCCCACTCGTGCGGCCCCTAGCCTTTTTACTGTTTTCGTACAATTCCTTTTCTATCATTTATATAGACTTTTTAAGAAAAATTTACAAAAAATTAATCTGTTCTTATTTAAATTTAATTATCGTAGGTAAAGTATATGAGTAAATTTTTTTTTATCAACCCTCTTTAATTAAAATAATAAATGAGGGAAAATTTGGTAAAATATGAGTAGATATTTTTTTAAATCCTATAACAATAATTATTTTAGGACAAAAAAACTTTATTAAAACAATAATTACTTTGGAACGAAGATAGTAGTAGTAATACTAATAAAATTATATATATATATATATATATATAAACTTTCCAGCTATGAGTGACAAGGCCACACTTATTTTTCTTTTTAGTCATTTACTATGATTTCTTTTCAGTGTTAATTGCATTTTGGTTGTGCAGTTCGGTCCCATTCTGAAAATTGGGAGTTTAAAGTCTTAGATTTAGCTAAACAGATCATTGGAACTTTTATTTATGTCGCAAAAGAGGGTTTATTACAATGTTGGTTAACTTTTTTTTTTTTAATGTTAAATAGTAACATGTTAAGGACAAAAGAAAAACACTTGCAATTAGCTCATATAAACTTTTATTTTTGTCGCAAAAGAGGGTTTATTATAAATTTTGGGCACTAAGTTTAGTTGGTAACTTATAACTGCCTACTTAGCTTGTAACTCTTGTTATTAAATAATTGAACAGTAGTGATAAGGATCTAAATTTTTTATCCACACTTTTCAATACTAATAACATTTAATCATCCAAATCATCATCAACTTAATAACATTGAATCATCCAAGGACACTAACACCAAAATTTATACTCTCTCCATCCCTTAATTATTGTCTTGTTTGACCACAGATTAAAAAAAATAATTGACTTGATTATTAATATTCGTATAATATGTAATTTCTTATAATGTTCATGTGTATGTGGTCCATAATTAAAGTAGAGGAAAAAGTAAGGGTAAAATGGTAAAAATGATATCCTAAAAAGTAAAGTTTTCAAACAATACAATTATTCTAGGACGGACAAAAAAGAAAAAAAAAAAAAAAGACAAGGGACACAGAGAGTACTAATTAAGGCATATGATTGGTTAAACACTACGTCACTTATTTTATGATATTATAATTTAATCAATTATATGCTTTCAACATAAATTTAGATGGAAAGTTTAGATAAACAATTTGGATCTCTATATGTCAATGAAATTTATAGTTTATTATTGATGAATAGTTGTCAATAAAAATTTTGTTATTATATTTTTATGTCATTGAAACTAGTGTAATATATGGTTATTGAGACCAAACTTATTATACTTAAATTTCTTAAAATGTGTCCATAAAACACGTATGTAATTTTACTGATGTCTTTAGTTTAAAACAAGTATTTATTTTACTCTTTCTGTCTCTTAATTATTGTCTTGTTTGACACGGTATACGGATTAAAAAAATAATTAATTTGATTATTAATATTAGTATAATGTGTAGTTTCTTTTAATGTCCATGTTTATGTGGTCTATAATTAAAGTAGAGAAAAAATAAGGATAAAATAGTAAGATGTCCTAACAAAAGAATTTTAAACAAAATAATTATTTTAAGATGGATAAAAAAATAATTTTAGGACCGAATTTTAAAAAATAAGTTTAGTTGGTAACTTATAACTGCCTACTTAGCTTGTAACTCTTGTTATTAAATAATTGAACAGTAGTGATAAGGATCTAAATTTTTTATCCACACTTTTCAATACTAATAACATTTAATCATCCAAATCATCATCAACTTAATAACATTGAATCATCCAAGGACACTAACACCAAAATTTATACTCTCTCCATCCCTTAATTATTGTCTTGTTTGACCCGGCACACAGATTAAAAAAAATAATTGACTTGATTATTAATATTCGTATAATATGTAATTTCTTATAATGTTCATGTGTATGAAATTAAAGTAGAGGAAAAGTAAGGGTAAAATGGTAAAAGTGATATCCTAAAAGTAAAGTTTTCAAGTTATTCTACAAAAAAAAAAAAAAAAGACAAGGGACACAGAGAGTACTAATTAAGGCATATGATTGGTTAAACATTACGTCACTTATTTTATGATATTATAATTTAATCAATTATATGCTTTCAACATAAATTTAGATGGAAAGTTTAGATAAACAATTTGGATCTCTATATGTCAATGAAATTTATAGTTTAATTTTGTTATTATATTTTTATGTCATTGAAACTAGTGTAATATATGGTTATTGAGACCAAACTTATTATACTTAAATTTCTTAAAATGTGTCCATAAAACACGTATGTAATTTTACTGATGTCTTTAGTTTAAAACAAGTACTATTTATTTTACTCTCTCTCTCTTAATTATTGTCTTGTTTGATACGGTACACGGATAAAGAAAAAATAATTGATTTGATTATTAATATTAGTATAATGTGTAATTTTTTTTAATGCCCATGTCTATGTAGTTCATAATTAAAATAGAGGAAAAAATAAGAGTAAAATAGTAAAACTGATGTCCTAATAAAAATTTTTAAATAAAATAATTATTTTAAAATGAATAAAAAAATAATAATAATAATTTAGGGACCGAAGAAGTATTATTAATCATGACTCATGAGAAAAAGAAAAAAAGTATTTTCATTTTTCGCCCTAGATTAATAATTTACGACAAGGAGAAGTTGTTATGGGCCAATAGCATTGTTGCGTGGACAGCGGTTATCCACATGATAGTCTGAGAAAATAATAATAATGGACGGATAGTTTGACAATTTTGTTGGACCCCACCTGTATACACGAGCACCCTGACAACGTTGAATGATAGCAGAGCATAGTAGCAGCAGTATCGTACAATCATCTTTGACCACTTCCTACGTGGAAAAGCAGTTGTGGGTCCTTTTTTTTTAAAGTAAACAATGACGTGTAAATAAAATTATCGGGCCCTCCCACGGTCCCAAGTGTTGGAGCATTTGCACTTACTTTTTTTGTTTTTTTTTATTTTTTGGAAAACTCCACAAATGGTCCCTGTACTTTTTGGGCTTTTGGTGATTGATCCATGTACTGAAATTCAAAAAAATTAAATGTTTGTACATTTTAATTTTTTACATTGGTCCTTTCGTCTAATTTTGTTAATTTTTTACCGTTAAATTTTCATACGTACCTTTTATGTGATTTTGCTTGAAGGTAAAATTGTCCATGCATTATTTTCTTATAAATAGACGAAATACCCATATCTTTTTATTTTCTAAAACTAATTACAAGGGTATTATTGTAATTCACTAAATACTAATGTTTTCACCATTTTCTTCCCCATTCCCAACCCCCTCCCCTTTCATTCCACCTCCCTTTCCATTCCACCATGGCTACCATTCCCAGCCCCCTTCTCTCTACCTCTTCGAGACCACACTCCTTGAAAGGTTAGATTCTAACCTAGCCCTATCGCTAGTTGGGACTTCTTCTTGTTATGGTATAGCACTACCAGAACTTTGACTTCTCCATTCAATTGAAAGGGCTCAATTGCTCTGCACCCAAAAGGAGAAAATTGTGAGATATTAGACTTTCATGATAGACGGGATTTCTCTTTTTCGAATCATCTACTGAATTACATAATTCTTTGCTCCCTTAGCTTATGGACAATCTTCTGGACAGGTAACCCCCAGTCAAAGGCTGGAAGGGCCAATTTCTCTTTCTTGAGGCAAGAGAATCGTGGGTCTTTAACCACCCAGCATGAAAGATTTGAAGCCCATGAAGACCGTGGTCCTCTCTCTCTCTCTCTCTCTCTCTCTCTCTCTCGCTATCTTTTAAATATACTTATTTCGTAATTTTCCTACTACGACTTCACAAATGGTCCCTGTACTTTTTCAAAAGAAATGACCCTTTTACCCTTAAAAAATACACCTACGAGACATGTGTTCAAACATAACAGAAAAAAATGGATGAAAGGACCAATCACAAAAGGGGTTAGAAGTACATGGATCAACTGTGGAGTTTGTTTTTTTTTTTCCATTTATCCTAGAAAATTGTGCTTTAAATGATTTGTATAAAACACAATTACGTGTTTTATAATTTTAAAAAAAGTAAAAAAAATATAATATCTTCATCACAAAAAAATTATTGTTTTAGCAATTTGCACATAAATTAAGTAAGTTTACATAAAAACTGATCTATCATAATTTAAATTCATTTATTATATTGTAAGTATTTTTTTCCTTTCTCTTAACAACTATTTTTAATGAGTGCAATAAATAAAGGCAATTTTGATAGAATATGGACAAATGTTTCTTGAAATCCTATAGCGACAATTATTTTTAGACAAAAAAATATTGCTAAAACGACAATTTGTTTAGGACGGAAGTAGTACGTCAAATTTGCATTTTAAAAATGTCATGTTTGAAACAAAAAAAGTCAAACAAGACAATAATTTATCATATGTGCTAAACGCAACCCCCACTATACGCTAAACGTAGCCTCCCCCGTAAAATTACTAACTCGCCCTCGTCTTTTTATATGTAGAAAATATTCACCTTAAAACTCTCACTTTCATTTGCTTCGAATGTGTATGTTTTTAACATATTTTGTGTTAAATTTCTTAGTGGTTCGTTTGTCGAATAACAAAGATAATTATGAAAATGTGTTCTACTTCGTGAGAAAATCTAAATCGTATATTTATTCATCCAAAAAGATGTTTGGATGATGGAGATGTTAATGTCTAAAGTAGGTGGGTTGAAATTTGATAAGTGTGTTTGTCCCACATTGAAAAGAAAGTAAAGGTAAGCCTAGTTTATTTATAAGCTCATTTCTTGTAAGAAATAAACTTGTATAGCATAGAGGCTCTCTCTCACGAGCACGCCAGCAGGGGGTTGCAAATCCCAGTTCAATTCAAAGTCCGGACCAGTGGACTCGTGTACAAGCGTGACCTGCGGACACGAATGTCGGACCAAATCACCTATGACTTGTTTTTTATTTTTTATTTTTTCGCAATAAAAAATATTAAAAAATGGGACGTTTTGCTATTTTTTTTCTAACAATTTTTTTTTGCAAAAAATGCACCTATGACTTGTTTTTCTAACAATTTTTTTGGAAAAAAAAGGGATCAAAGAGGAACATCCAGGCGCATGTACCATTTTTTTCGCAATAAAAAATAAAAAAAATGGGACATGTGCCTAAGCCATGCGCATGTCCTCTTCGACATGCGCCTGGTTTATGCGCATGTCGAAGAGGACATGCGCCTAGTCCTGGCCCATGTACCCATTTTTTTCTCTTTTTTTTTCAAAAAATGTACATTATAATTCAATAATAACTGCAAAAAAATATAATTTAACACAAATTATGTGGAAACATATATATCCAAAACATACATCTGAGGATAAATTAGTAATTTTGCCAAGGGGACTGCATTTTGCGTATAGGGGGACTATATTTAGTGCCTCACTAATTTATGGATGAAATGAGTACTTTAGAAATTACTTTTTGATAAGTTATAAGTTTTGAAGAGTACATTATAAGCATTGAGAATAATTGTTATAATAAAATCTAGGATTCAATAGCAACTTGGTCCCTAAACTTCACATCATTTTTTGTTTGAGACACTAAACTTTTCAACTTCCTATTCCAGTCATTAAACTCAAGTTTTGACATCAAATACGTCCCACAAGCCACTTCCGTCATAACAGTCGATCACTTTTTCAAATAATGGGCATAGTACCCTCATTATCATGTGTTTATCACATGACTTTGATAAGGGCACAAGAGTCATTTCTGAAACTTAAAACAAAACAAAAACAAAAGGATAAACCCAAAATGAATTTACTCTCTCTCTCTCTCTCTCTCTCTCTCTCTCTCTCTCTATTGTAATGCTCAAATAGAGTTGAGAGTCCCTTTTATGAAAGAATACGTCTACGCCTACTATAACCTAGTCATCATCTACTCTGACTACTGTCATTCACTATGTATCATTGGTTAATTGCCACCTTATTGATCAAAGTACCTCTTTATTTCAGACAAGAAGATCTGCAGCCCTCTGGTCCAGACTCCAGTCACCCTCATCACCCACCGATTTAAAACTTAAACATATAGTTAGCTTTCCATCAAATATTTCAAAAGGTCCCCTACGATTTGAAGCTCTCCTACGGCCTCTCTCAGTTGACGGCGAACCCTCCGGTACAGTCACTCTCACCCATCGACGGCAGCAATAACCTCCCTCTCTCTCACACACAATGGCAACGGCAGGGTAGATCTCTCACTCTAGCTTTCTCTTTCTCTCTCACAGTCTCACTCACTCACTCTCTCTCTCTCTCTCTCTCTCTCTCTCTCTCTCTCTCTCTCACTCTCGCTCTCTCTTTCTCGCTCACTCTCGCTCTCTCCTTCGCTCACCGGAGTTCTCCCTTTCTTTCACCGGCGGGGCGTTAAGCGGCGCCGACGGTGACTAGTAGGCGCCTAGGCCGAGACAGCGGCGATTTATCACGTTGGTGATTTTTTGGCCGATTTGACCATTTTCTCGGCATTTGGGGAGCGCCTAACGTCTAGGCGGGCGCCTGGGCCGAGTTTTCAAACACTGATTGGGATTAAATTTATGATGGAATAATTGGGCATCAGGATGTAGTGCCACTTTCTCAGATTAAATTTGTCTTCTTCTCGATTTGAATTAAAAGATTCAATTTTTCTCTCTAGTATGTTAATAGCTCGGCACCGTAAGCCGTAAGTGGGGATGAATAATAGTTTAATGGGTTTTATTTTTTCTTTTGGTTGAGTTTGTGTATGTACCAAATTTTGGAATAAAGGACGAAAAGATTGCGTAAGAGAGAAATGAAGCGAAGAAGGAGAAGAGAAGAAGAGAAAAAAAAAGATTGTGTGTGTGCGCGCCAGTGGAGTGGAGGAGGTGAGCCGGGGAGAGAAATGAAATGGGGGAAGGAAAAGAGGAAAAGAAAAGGGGGGAGAGAGGAAGTGGGGCACGGACAGAGTGGGGAAAAAGAGAGAAGGGACAGAGAGGGTATTTTATGAACAATTTTATGAAAGTGTCTTTCAGCGGTTAAGAAAAAAAAAATGATAGATTGGAGAGAATAAAAACTTTTCAAAGTGGATCGGCCAGCAATTTTTCCTTTTTTTTTATTTAACGGGAAATTGCTAGCTTGTACACTTTGGAAAGTTTTTATTCTTTCCAGTCCACCTATTTTTTTTAACTGGAAAAAGGCACTTTGATAATTCTCTTCCTAAAATGCCCCCGTCTCTTTCATCCAAACCAACTATGAATTACAACCAATGCAGAAAGATACGCAACAACCGACTCAGTGTGTTCTACCAAAGATGCAGGCTTGGCTTCGAAGTGAATAGAAACTGACATCTAACTCAGTCTATAGAGTATATGCCAACCTTCGTTGACCAAATTGGGCATCACGATGCAATAATTAATAATCCCTATGCAGAAATTGTTTATCGCGATGCCTCAGCCGATGCCCGAATTGGGCATCGCGATGGAGCAATTAATAATCTCTATACAGGAATTGGACATTGCGATGAAGCAATTTAATAATCCCTATACAGGAATTGAGCATCGCGATGGAAGAAATCTGAGAAAGAGATAGAGTATTAATAAATAGCAAAGAGTGATTTTTTACTTTATGAATTGTGGGTTGTGCTGGGGGGGGGGGCTCTCTTGGTGGGGACCGACAGAGAAGAAAGGAAGGGGAAAGAAAGAGAGAGGGAGAATGTGGGGACAAAAAGAATAAAGAGAAAAAGAAGACACTTGATTAAAATGAGCGATGAATGCGAATGAGATGCATTAAATTGGGCATCGAGATACCTTAAATTGGGCATCAAGATGCCTTGAGTTACTGATGTGCGCGTGTTTTTCTTTCATTAATGGCATTATCGTATTTTCGCTCTAAAAATGTCTTTTTCTGGTTAAAAAAAAATATAGGGTACTATAGAGAATTCAAATTGTTCAAAAATGATCGGTCTATAATTCACCCTTAGTTAAACCCCCTCCCCCATATATATTTTAGAGGTAACGGGCGAGTATGAACAACACTCATGTGGGTGACGGGCTCAAATAGGCGGACAAGTAAGTGCCCAATTGATATCATGGGCATAAATGGGCTTAGGTGCCCATTTATCCATAACAAAAAATTATCAATTAAAAACAAATATTAAAAAAAATTGTTGATAAAATTTCCAATAAAACATATAATGTTCTTCATTAGATAGATAAGTAGTGGCATAAATGAGTTTTTTTTTTCAATTATTCGTGAGCATGTATAATATATGTGTACTTACTACTATACTATTGTACGTATATAAGCTTCTGAAATCATACTTTCTATGTAGATCATCTAAAAAAAAAATTTCATAACACTTTGAATCATATAGATCGAAAAAACGAGCGAGAAATTTCAAAAAATTGGCAGGGTAGCGAGTAAACAATACCCTGGCATTTTCATTTTAATCGCTAACCTGGTAATTTTTTTGGCATGATTTTTCGCTCGTTCACCCAAATAAATTGATTTAAAGTACGATAGATTTCTTTTTAAATGATCTATTAAGTGAGTATGATTTCAATATTAGATTTCTTACAAAAAATTTGACATTTCAAAACTTTTTATGTACATGGGCACCCATTTATGCCCATGAAAGAAATTGGGCTTTAATGGGCACTGACCATTAGTGCCCATTTGAAATTTCTTGATGCCCATATCTATTAAAACACGGGTGGTTTGGCGAGCAAATGGGAGTGGACACAAATTGCCACTACTAATATATATATATATATATATATATATATATAATGGTGAAAACTTGAATTTGTTCATATATAAAGAATTCACAATTTTTTTTGTGTTAACGACAGATTTAGTACCGCAAGTAAGAATTAGTCTCATACCCAATTCAATTTTTGGTACGGAGAGATCTAGTGAAAGACTAAAAATATATATATATGGAAGAATGGGGCAAGATAACTATAATTTGTTAATGCGATAGAAAATAAATTTTCTTTATCAGTTACACTTGATGTAATTTGCTAAGAGTGGCGCTAAACACAGCCCTCTCCCCCGGAAATACACCTATGATTTGCTAATAGTATACGAATACTTTATTTCCCATTTTAATATTTGTTTAAATCCATTCATTTAAGACTTAAGTATACGAACTTAATCCCTATGTATACTCTATTGCTTAAACCTCTTATGTGTATAAAGTGTTTGTTTATTCAGAACGTGAAAACCTACCTAACTTCTATTATTCAACCGCATGTGCTTGAACAGGTGCCCAAGCTCTTGTTGAACTTCTTTTTGCTGAATATATTATACACTATTGTTGAATGTTCTCGATTGCAGAAATCCTTATGTTTAAGCAACCCAACAATTAATGTAGGAGGAGCTACCTTTGGCAAAAAAGATAATAGTCCACTTACCAATTGGAAAAATAAGAAAGTGATAAGCAAGTCTTATCACTTATATATTTCAAAGGTTCAAAAATATTTTCAGATTTCAAGGAAGACCTCTCTCTCTCTCTCTCTCTCTATATATATATATATATATATATATATATATATATCACAAACTAGATAAACATACTTTTTATTGTCAAGGTGTTGACATTACCATTTGTAGCTCATACTTTTATTTATGGCTGTTCAGGTTACGGTAAAGCAATGAAGTTATCGCTAAACAACTCAATGACAAATCGACACACAGCTTCCACTCACTACATGCATTTAACGCATCATTGCAGTAACTTGATTTTGTGAAGATCTCATCCAACGACCACATTTTAGTTCTAAACTATTTAAAGGCGTGAAAATCTTAAGAAGAAATGAACTCTGAACCAACTAAAGCATTCAAGACAATTCTTTCATTGGGAGTTACCTAGAGCATTCAAAAGAAAAAGAATTTCTTTTTATTGAATG
This sequence comes from Platycodon grandiflorus, assembly GCA_016624345.1. Taxonomy (NCBI): domain Eukaryota; kingdom Viridiplantae; phylum Streptophyta; class Magnoliopsida; order Asterales; family Campanulaceae; genus Platycodon; species Platycodon grandiflorus. The sequence goes on from CM028363.1 coordinate 50,582,291, forward strand.
ATTGAAGTTCTCATCACATTTATATTCACACACTCACACTTTCTTTACTAAGAATCATTGATTAGTTATCTCTGTCAATTGTTAGTCTTTAAGAAATCATTGACTATTCAAAACGCACGAATATAATCAGTTATTCATAAAGAACACACAAGTTATTCAACCCTCCCCCTTTAGCCTATTTGGTTACCAAACGGACCTACAAAAATTCATCTAGAGTACAGGGATAATGTTAAAGAAGAGAGGATTTGTTATTGATTATTGTGTTTAGATCAAAGAAACTAGGGAGTATTTATACAACTCAGAATCAGAAAGAAAGAAAGAAGGAAAAGGAATCATAATCCTTGAATACAAAGGAAACATAATCCTTGAAATGGATTAACTTAACTAACTTATAAAAAAGATAAGAGAAAAATACAATTAAGTCCCTTGAACTAAAACAACTTGACCCTTAGAACTTCACTCCTTGGACAGGACACGAACTTGATCTTCATCATCTCCCCTCATGTTGTGAGTGGAAAACAGATTTTTGACTAGTAACTTAATTGGAAAGTAAATAGAAAAACTGAGAGGAATATAAAGCTTTGGTGAAGAGATCAGCTGGCTACTCAAAAGAAGAAATATGCGGTGTAGAAATAAGGCCTCGAGATAACATTTCACGAACCAAGTGACAATCAATGTCAATATGTTTGGTACATTCATTAATTAAAACAGGATTTGCAGTAATATGTTGGCCTAATTTATTGTCATAGTAGACAGGGACAGGAAGAAGAAGAGAGATCTAAAAGTCTTGGAGAAGGGAAACAAGCCATTTGATCTCACAACAAGTATTAGCCATACTTCTATATTCAGCTTCGGTAGAAGATCGACTAACTGTGGGTTGTTTCTTACATTTCCATGAGATCAAAGAATCCTCTAGGAAGATGCAAAAGCCTGAGACTGACCTCCTAGTGATAGGAAAAGAGGCCCAATCAGAATCACAATAGGCTTTCAAGGGCATATCACCAGAAGCAGAAAAGAACAACTCTTGGCTAGGACTGCCTTTAAGGTACTTGACAAGCCTTAAGGCAGCATGCCAATAGAGGGTTAGCCATAAACTGACTTAGAATATGGACTCCATAGGCAATGTCCTGTCTGGAGATAGTAAGGTATATAAGTCTGCCAATAAGTCTCCTATAAGCTGCTGTATCATGAAAAAAAGGACTAGTGCTGGAGACTAGCTTTTGATGCAATTCAATAGGGGTGGCTGCTGGTTTGGCATTGAGCAGCCCTGTATCTGTAATAATATCCATGGTGTATTTTCTTTGGTGGAGGCATATCCATGTAGTATTCCTTCCAGCTTCTAATCCAAGAAAGTATCGTAAAGGACTGAGATCCTTAATAGGGAATTTTGATTGCAAATAATGCTTGACTGGTGAAAGAAAAGCAGGATTGGATCCTATAAGCAATAAATCATCCACATATACCAAAATGGCTAAGAATCCTTCATCAGTCACCAAGGTAAACAGAGAATGATCATTTTCCAAACCAATGCCTAGGGGCTTGTTTTAAACCATATAGAGATTTGTTTAACTTGTAGACAACAGGAGTGCTAGACTGAGGGAGGGTATGAGAGTTTCTTGGAGGTAAAGCCATGTAGATTTCTTCATGAAAATTTCCATGTAAAAATTCTCATTGAATATTTCTTGTATTTATCTAATGTGCCATTAGCATTATGTTTGATTCGAAAGATCCATTTGTAGCCTACAGTTTGTTTATGAGCAGGCAAGTATGAACAGACCAAATTTGATTGGATTCTAAGGCCTGTATTTCAAAGGCCATAGCTTTGCACCAGAGGGGGTCTTTAACTGCCTGAGCATAGGTTTTTGCAAGAGGCAAAGAGGTTGTCAAATGAGAGAAATTTAGATATAGGATAGGAGGTAGAAGTAGGAGGAGGAACATTATGTTGTGTGTGTGAAGAAGCAGAAGTAGAATGATGGTGTAGATGAGAAGGAAGACCAGTGTAGTCTTGAAACCTAATGGGAAGAGTTTTTTATCTTTGAGGTCTGGTAGGTAGAAGAGAAGGAGAAGGAGCAAGAGGTAAGGATAGAGAATCAGGTGTGGTAGGAGAAGCAATATCAGTAGAAGTATTGGGGCAAGGATTAATGGAAGGAGTGAGATCTTCTTCACATGTATGATCAGTAGAAGGAATGGGAAACATGGGGTTGGAGCAAGGCTCGGTAGAGTAAGGCTTGGTGGAATTTTCTATTTTGAAAGGAAAAATGAATTCATAAAAGACAACATCTCTTGTATAGAAAGTTTGATGAGTTTCAAGGTTGTAGACTTTATAAGCTTTCTTGTTGTAAGGATAGCCTAGGAAGACACATTTTTGAGACCTTGGTAAGAACTTATCTCTATTATGTGAAGCTGTGGAGGCATAGCAGAGACAATCAAGGGTTCTGAGATGATTGTACTGAGGTAGAGTGTCAAATAGAATTTCAAAGGGAGTTTTGAATTTTAGGACAAAATTGGGGAGTTTGTTGATAAGATAATTAGCAGTGAGTAAACAATCTCTCCAAAATTTTATAGGTAAACCAGCCTGAAATCTGAGAGCTCTTGTAAGTTCAATAAAGTGTCTATGTTTTCTTTCTGCTCTCCCATTTTGTTGAGTATCCACAGAAGAACTTTGATGAAGAATTCCTTGAGAGGTAAGAAAGGAACTGATAGCAATGTTGAAAAATTCAGTTTCATTATCTGTCCTTAGATGTTTGACTGAGGTATTGAACTGAGTTTTAATCATTTCAAAGAAAGAGTAAAGAACTTGGTGTGCTTGTCCTTGAAAAGTCATCGACAATGGTGAGAAAAGAATTGCAGCCATCATAAGTTTTTTGTTTGTAGGGTCCCCAAACATCACAATGAATGAGGTCAAATAGAGAGGTACCATGAGAGTTACTCAAAGGAAAGGGCTTTCTAGTTTGTCTAGCCATATGACAGATATCACAACAGAGATTGGTAAAAGAATTATATTTTAAAGCAAGAGATTTAATGTGTTTCATGGAAGACAAGGGAACATGACCAAGTCTATAGTGTCATAAGCACATTTTATTTATATTAACTATCAATACATAGCCATCTTTGAATCTACTAAAAGAATTTCTAGAAACACTACACACAGAAGGATGAAGACTAGAATTGGGTAAGTTCAACTTGTATAGGCCACCAACAAGTCTACCAATCTCCTTGACTATCTGCTGGTCCAGGTCCTGAAGAAAGCAAGAAGTTGAAGAGAAGTTCAGAAAACAATTATTATCAGAGGTGAATTTGCTTCCTGAAATAAGGTCACCACAGTTCCTTTGTGGGTGATGATAGAGGACTTACCATTTGGTAAGTGAATAACAGAGTTAACAGGAGTGGGGTTTGTAAGGTGATCAAGGGAAATAGTGAGGTGATTACTAGCTCCTGTACCAATAATCCAATCATGAAAGGAAGGTTTGTGACTAGCCAAGCAAACAGGAGTATAGATTGACTCAATGACATTCATACTTGCTAAATGAACCTCAGGGTTATCAAGGATGATAGAAGAATTGGTGGTCTTGGAGCTGTTGAAAAGAGTTATAAGTTGTTGCATTTTTTGAGGAGTGAAAAGAGTTTTATCAATATCATTCATCCCTTGAGGTACAGCAGTATTGTTGGTCACTTGGATAATAGAATTGGCACCGATAGAGTTCTTTGATTTTGCTTTGTTCTTGGGCATTTTAGACAGATTAGGTTTGGATCCATAGAGAAATTGCCAATCAGGATAACCTAGCAAGTAAAAACACCTATCCTTTGTATGAGAATCACCATGGCAGAAATCACAGAAGAATTTGCCTCTTGAATTGGTAGTTTGATTGACTCATGTAGTCTTTCCTTTTGAAAATCTGTTTCCTCCATTAAAGTCTTTTCTAGTAGGGCTATTGAATTTGCTGGCCATAATAGTAGGGATATGGTCAGGATTTGCAGAGTTTACATATTGCCTTTGACCCTCTTCTTGAGATAACATTGAGATAGCCTTGGTGATGGAGGGAAGAGATCCTAAGGATTTGACCTCTTACATCAGTATAGTTCTCAGACAATCCCATAAGAAATTGTGTGAGTTTGGAAACATGTTCCTAGTCTTCTTGGAGTTTAGATGCCTCACAAGAACAATCACAAACACACTTAGGCATTTGTAACAAACTGGATAGCTCATCCTACAGCCCTCTGAACTTGGTAAAGTATGCACTTATACTTAAGTTTCCTTGAGTACATAGCATGATATTTTTCCTTACAAGAATGATCTTTGGGGCATCACTTTGAGTGTATCTGGTATTGAGATCTTCCCATATCTCACAAGCTGTAGTGAAATAGACAATACTTTATTCGATTTGAGTGTTAAGAGAATTGAGAAGCCAAGACACCACCATGTTGTTACATCTATCCCAAGTACTGATGTATTTGGATTGAGGTATGGGTCTTTTATTAGATCCATTGACCATGCCAAGTTTATTTTGCAGAATGAGCTATGGTAACAGAGATTTTCCATTGGGAAAAATTTATTAGAATCATTGAGAACTTCAGAGACTAAATTCATTCTTGGATGGTCATTAGGATGAAGGTACAAAGGGTGGCCAGAATGAAGTTGAAGGACAGATTCAGGAAGGTCATAGACATCTATGACAGGGTTCTCATATGTGATTTGATTAGGTTTTGTAAGAGTACTGGTACTTTGATTCTCAGCACCAGCCATGATAACAAATTAAGGCAAAAAAAATAATAATAACAAGGATGAGGTTTATATCAGGGATTAAACAGATGTAATATTTTAAGGCAAAAAGAATGACAAGAAAAGGTACCGCGCATGTGTTGAAGGAAAGGACATTGTGTGCACCTAAGGCTTAATGTAGAAGACAGAGGCTGGAAGGTATGTACGCATCCGAACTGTGCTTGCGTGAGGAACACTGGCTGGGTGTGCGAGCAAAGCTTCAACACAGTAGGCAGAAGTTGAAGCCAAAGCAGAGAAAAGTTTTAGCCAATTAACCTTGGCTCTGATACCATGTTAAAGAAAAGAGGATTTGTTATTGATTTTTGTGTGTAGATTAAAGAAACCAAGGAGTATTTATACAACTCAGAATCAGAAAGAAAGAAGGAAAAAGAATCATAATCCTTGAATACAAAGGATTAACTTAACTAACTTATAAAAAAGATAAGAGAAAAATACAATTAAGTCCCTTGAACTATAACAACTTGACCCTTAGAACTTCATTCCTTGGACAGGACTAATAGCAATCAATCAATCAGCTCCTAATTAGCTTAGGTGTTAACTAAGTGTGTAAAGTCAACTAATTTATATATAGTAGACTATTGTAATTAGTTGTAATTGCCGTAATATTTGCATTGTAATTTAGGTAGTATTATTCTCATGTATAAATAGGCTGTAATCTCTTCTTTGAAATATACTGAAAATATATCTCCTTTATGGTATCAAAGCAGCAGGTCTCCTTTTAATATTTTTTCTCCCAAATTCCTCCAGCTTGTCTCTTAACTTTAGCCGTTCTCTCTTCTCACCAATGCCAGCACAATCTCTCATCCCTAACACGGCTGAACCCACCAAACCCTTCATCCTTATCTCTCTTTCCCACATCTTGAAACTTACTCCCACAAACTATATATCATGGAAAACACAACTCGAAGCTACTTTTCTCGACTATGACCTCTTCAAGTTTATTAATGGCTCCTCCTTGGCTCTGCCCAAAACCATAACCCAGGACACTACCACCACTCCCAACCCTGCTTACACTACTTGGTTTCGGCAGGACAAACTCATTCTCGGAGCCCTTGCCGGAACACTTTCCCCACCTCTTGTTCCTCTCATCTCCCAATCCTCCACAACCTATGATGCCTGGAATGCTCTTGCTAAAACCTATGCAAACCCATCCAAAGGCCATTTGAAACAGATAAAAGACCACCTTCGAAACATCACCAAAGGCACCCGCACTGTCTCTAAATATATGCAGGACATTAAAAATTACACTGACCAATTAGCATCTCTTGGTCGACCCCTTGAACCCGAGGATATCGTCGACAAAATCCTTGATCAACTTAATTACGCCTCCTATAAAAGTGTCATTACCGCTGTTCAAAATCATGAAACACCAATTACGTTTGATGAGCTTCATGAAAAGCTCATCAACTGTGAACTCTCCCTCAAACACAAAGCCACCTCTCTTCCTTCCTTTCCTGCCACAGTTAACTATGTTGCAAAATCATCCCACCGCACCTACAATAATTCCAATCATAACAGCAATCAAACATCTACAGCCGGCCTTCTTCCCACTCCTAATAATTTTAGCAGCTCAAACTCACCTCGTCCCTCCATTCCCTTTAAAGGTCGCTGCCAGTGGTGTCGCACTCATGGTCACTATGTCACCCAATGCCCCATTTTTCATACTCAGTTTCCCCAACCCACACCACCCACTCCACTCTCCCAACCATCCAATTTTTGTCCTGCCACCAAACCCCAATCTTCAGCCTTTCCTCATGCCTATACTGCTACTACCAGCGACTCGAACTCTCCTGGATGGCTGCTTGATAGTGGTGCAACACACCATGTAACTAATGATCTTGAGAACCTGGCTCTCCATTCACCCTATGATGGCACTGAAGAACTCCTCATTGGTGATGGTTCTGGTCTAGCCATCTCCAACATTGGTTCATGTTAGGTCTCAAGGTGCTCAATATAGGCTAGAATGGGGGGTTAAATAGCCTATGTCCTATTTTTAAAAATGATTTAAAAAGCTACTTCACTTGAGTTATAAAGAATTTTGCAGCGGAATATTGGTGAAGTATAGGACAAGTTCAAGATGGCTGATCTTGATAGGACAAGATCAGCAGTTCTCAAAATGTTAGAATTCTGGAAATCAATAAGCAATAGTAGTTCACAAGCACATACAGATAGACAAGAAATTTAATATGGTTCACACTTGTAAATAAGTGCTACGTCCACAACCAAAGTGGTCAACTTTGGATTTGAAAAATGTGTACTAAGTTTTTCACTAGAATCTTTACAAGATATATCTCTAATGGATTGTGTACAAAAATTAGTTGACCAAGTGTTTGCGGGAGAATTAATATCTACTAAGATATAATTCTCGTGTGCTATGAATGCTAAGGGTTGCAATCAATGAAGAGCTATATAGACTAATAGTCTCAGTTTGGAGCTCTTCAAAGAATGATTTTACAGATAGGACGTTTAAGCTTTTAATGAACTAGCTTGAAGAAGATGAAGATTTCAGAGTTGTAGATTCATGTAGGGTGTTAAATGCTTCACTGGAGTCTGTTATATACCCAGAGGAAGCCATTGTAGCCGTTAGAGATCTTCCTTTGTTGGAGAATTTGAATTTAAGAGCATTAAATGCTCTAATCTTGCTGTTGAGATCTGATAGGTAGTTCTGCAGGATTCAGACTGAATTCTGTCACTTTGCCAAAAATAGGTAGACTGTGGTTGCAGGCAGAATGTCCTTTTCTGAGATGAATGCCTAAAAAGGAAAGAATCATTGAATGCGTTTTGCAGGTTATCGTTGTGTCACAGTCAATGAAAGACTTTGCTGATGTCTTAAGGCATGTCCCAGGAAATTCTAGATCGGACGATCTTAGGGTCTTCAACTTAGCTGATGAAGTTTGGCTGAAACAAACTTGTCCGATAACTTGATGGACTCTGCTGATGCAAACTTTGGCTGATGACCAGAAGACAGCTGATATGAACACGGCTGATATACTACAGGCTATCTTCTGAAGGCTAGGCTAATTACAATAAGTAACCCTAAGCTATTCAAGCTATGTCTAAGTACAAGTTGCCACTCTAACAGACACGCAGGCCCATTAGTCACCTTGGCTTAGACTTAGGTTATGGATACAAGCAAATCTATATAAATTACAACAGTAATGCAATGACCATGGAGTACACTGCCTTACAACAAAACCATATCTGGGATCTCATTCCAGCCTCTCCTTCTCACAATTTAATTGGGTGTAAGTGGGTCTTCCGCACCAAATACAACCCTTACGGTTCCATTGAACGCTACAAGGCTCGCCTTGTAGCCAAAGGCTTTCACCAACATCCCGGTCTTGACTACACCGAAACCTTTAGTCCTGTCGTCAAACCAGCAACTATCCGTCTTGTTCTATCTCTTGCCATCACTCATGGTTGGTCCCTTCGCCAAGTTGACATCAATAATGCATTCCTTCAAGGATCTCTTCTTGAAGATGTATTTATGGCTCAACCCCCCGGATTTGTAAGTCCATCTCATCCCACTCATGTCTGCCATCTCCGTCGCCCTATCTATGGTCTCAAGCAAGCGCCCCGTGCTTGGTATACGGAACTCAAGTCCTATCTTCTCAACATTGGGTTCAAAAATTCTGTCTCTGACTCCTCATTATTTATTTTAAATCATAACAACCATTATATTTATCTCCTTGTCTATGTTGATGATATTATCATCACTGGCTCTAACTCAACACTTTCATTTCTCAATTCTCAACTCGTTTCTCACTTAAAGATCTTGGTAATCTCTCATATTTTCTTGGTGTCGAAGTACTACCTCACCCTCATGGTCTGCTTCTTCGACAAACTAAATACATTCAAGACCTCCTAACTCGTGCCCACATGGACAATGTCAAACCCGCCCCTACCCCCATGCTCAACCATCCGCCCCTCACTGCCCAAACAGGAACTCCCCTATCCAATCCTACAGAATATCGCGCTATCGTAGGAAGTCTCCAATACCTCTCTTTAACTAGGCCTAATGTTTCCTTTAGTGTAAACCGATTATCCCAATATATGCACAAACCCACTAAAGAACATTGGGTTGCCCTAAAACGAATCTTACGCTATCTTGCCGGCACCACTACGCACGGACTGCTTCTTCGTTGAAACTCACCCATGACCCTTCACGCCTTCACTGATGCTGATTGGGCTGGTGATAGAGACGATTACATCTCTACCACTGGCTACATTGTCTATTTGGGTAGCAATCCCATTTCTTGGAGTTCCCGCAAGCAGCGCACCCTCGCTCGATCATCCACAGAGGCTGAATATCGAGCTATTGCAGCCACTACAGCTGAGGTTCAATGGGTTCACAACCTGCTTCGAGTTACAATATCTACCTTCTCTTTCCCCAGTCCTCTATTGTGACAACATGGGAGCCACTTATGTTGCCGCAAATCCAAAGTTTCACTCCAGAATGAAGCATCTAGGTCTCAACTATCACTTTGTCCGCGAGGCTGTTCAAAATCGCACTCTACGGGTATCACATATTTCCAGCAAAGATCAACTAGCTGATGCGCTCACTAAACCACTTGCCCGCACGCGGTTCCTTGATCTTATGTCCAAGATTGGGCTCACTGCCGATCGTCCATCTTGCGGGAGCCTAATAGTGATCAATCAATCAGCTCCTAATTAGCTTAGGTGTTAACTAAGTGTGTAAAGTCAACTAATTTATTTATAGTAGACTATTGTAATTAGTTGTAATTGCCGTAATCTTTGCATTGTAATTTAGGTAGTATTATTCTCATGTATAAGTAGGTTGTAATCTCTTCTTTGAAATATACTGAAAATATATCTCCTTTAAGGACACGAACTTGATCTTCATCAGATAACCCACCATAACATTAACTATGAGTCTTCAGAAAAAAACAGTTGATTAACCAACTATAACATTAACTATGAGTCTTCAGAAAACAACAGTTAATGTAATTGACAATCATGTGGAGTTGTCTCCGGAAAGTGGCCTGGTCTAGTAATGAATAACCCACATGTTCCAATTGCATCACACCAAACATGTCTAGTCTCCCTTTCCCCATCGCAATTATATGATGCCCTAATTAAAGGAGCATGATTCTTTTTCTCCTGCAATTTTTATCCTTTGTTTGATCTCATTAGATTCGAGATTATGTGATCAAAAAGGGTATTGAAAGGCCAATTCTTTTCTTCTCTGATCCGTAAAGATGACAGATTATAAAATAGGATAATCCTTACTCCCCAAAGTCTCTTTCTTTCGACGACGTTCAAATATGCGAGTAAATACAGCTGAGATGAAGTTAATCTTCTTAGTAAGCCCGCTCAAGATTATTTCGCCAAATATAACTCCCGCAAGTACCTAGCTTTTTCTTTTCAGTCGAGTCCTTCCCCAAAACAGTCCACGGAAACTCAAGGTCTCTCTTACATGATATGGATGACACACAAGAAGACTTATGTTATGGCCCAAGGAAGGTCATACTAATGGCGGTGGTACGCACACAGTTGCTCGGATCCAGCAAAGGCTCTCGACCAAAATGTTGTTTACGACCAACTTATTAGAGAATGTTTAGTCTTAAAAAGATTATTAGAGGATGATTGACCTTTAATTAGATTACAGGATCACCAATTTGTATAAATAAAGCCTTCACTTTTTGTTTAATAGTTGAACGTCGATGAACAATGCTTAAAAGACAACACCATCCTTGACTTGCCAAGCACTTGTTTCGGCTCTACCAAACTTGGTGCATGAAGGAAAAGCAAGTTAAGTAGAAAAACGGAAATTTGGAGATTAAGGTGAGAAAAGGTAAGCTTCGGTGAGTTATGTGAAGGGAATGAATACCCAAAGGGGCAAAACTACAAGTAATAGATCTGCATATCAAAGAAACAAAACTACCTTAAACAGACACACACAAAAATTACTCCCGCCACATCCCAAATTAAGTTTTGATTTGAGACTTTTAGTCTGTTTATGAACAACTGTCAGTTTTAATCCGGTTAATTCATATAAGTATGAACAATCTCTACTGAATGTTTGTTTTCATAATTGTTCCAACACTAAAATTTACAAAGTTGTATATACTTCTTCCGAATTCCGATACACCAGAAACCATATACTTGTCATTGGCACCATGTCAATGTCTACACTAGTTCTACGGATTATAGGATCCACTGCATTGTTCAATTAGGCAATGCTAGCTCATTCAAATCTGCTATGGCACACTACGTAGGAACAGTCGGGATAAATCATAGCCATTAAGAGATGCTTTTGGGAATACCCACCAATATGTTTGAAGCCTATGTCCACTAATATGTAGGTGATCTGGGCGGGCAAACGAGTATGAACACAAATTGCTATCCCTAGGATTTTCCCAATATACCAGTTTCTTCCCTACTGGCCGCAATTTATATTAGGGCCTTCAAATGAACGAGTGTCTACAAGAGAGAGAGAGAGAGATGTGGTCTAAGAATACACTCTACTAAGAAAAAACTCAAGATATCAGGAGCAACTAAAAACTGGGATAAGACCTTATATATTCCCTGCGATCGTTTAACATGCCATACCAGCCATATCTGGCAATCATGTTGCAAGCATACAACAGCATTATCCTGTATACGGTGCTGTATGCATGCACTCGTTCTCACGTGCAATAATCGCATTATCATAACTTGCAACTAGCTGCAGGAAACACAACATGGAACATACAGCAAAGAAGTGGCAGCTCAATTGAACACTGGCCAATTATAGGAAGTAGGAAACGCCAAGTTTAAAATCCTGTTGAGAGCTTCCAAACATCAACAATAAATTTATAACCAGGATAGTGAACACAGTATAATATTAAGCAAATGCATAGCCGGGAAATGACCACTATTCAAAACCCAGAGTTTCTGGCTAAAAGAAATCCCATCAAAGCTTTCCCTAGTTGTTGTACATGGAAGCAGAGGTTACATAGATTACAGGAAAGTTAAGAAATTTAAAACTTAAATATGGTAGCTGCTGACATGTATAGATAACCTAACTATACAGGTCATCTTCATCTGCTGCACCAGCTGAAGCTGCAAAAGGATCGGCTGCAGTAGCTCCAGCAGTTTGCTCCGAGAATCGAAATTCAGACCCAAAACCTCTTGACTGCTGCAATGTTTGGGCAAAAGCTTGGTACTTGCGGATGTCAGCATCACTAACACTCCTTCGTGCAAATTTCATGGATTCTTCAAAGTGAGCAGCTCTGATCTCTGGCACCTCATCTACATCATCCTCCTCCATAGCTTCCGGGTTTTCACTTCTCCTCTTCTCCCTCTCAATATCCTGTAAATTTTATAATTCAAGTTTAATATTCTGCAATTGTCCCCAATAAGTACAACAAAAGCATGTTGAAGTACTAAACTTACCTTCTCGATGTTTTCACGGATGGCATATTTGCATGCACGTTGGCAGATTTCTGTAATATCGGCACCACTGAAGCCCTGGGTGTACTTGGCAAGAGCTCTGAGGTCTACATCTTTAGAAACTGGAGACTTCCTCAGGGCTGACTTGAAAATGGAATAGCGAGACTCCTCGTCAGGAAGAGGGATATAAATTAACTGATCGAGACGCCCAGGCCTCAAAAGAGCAGGATCAATAATATCTGGCCTGTTCGTGGCACCAATGATGAACACAGTTTTCTTGGCAGTCATGCCATCCATTTCAGTCAGCAGCTGATTCAACACTCTGTCAGCTGCACCCCCTGCGTCTCCTACACTGCTACCCCTCTGCACATAATCACATAGAACAACTTAAAATCAAGAGGAGAGAGGAAACAAGGATTACAACTAATGTTCAATCTCGAAAGCAAGTAAACTAACCTGGGTAGCAATGGAATCCAATTCATCAAAGAATAAGACACACGGAGCAGAACCACGAGCCTTGTCAAAAATTTCTCGTACATTCGCCTCACTCTCTCCGAACCACATAGTAAGCAGTTCGGGACCCTTGATGCTGATGAAGTTTGCCTGACATTCATTGGCAATAGCCTTGGCAAGAAGAGTTTTTCCACAACCAGGTGGGCCATAGAAAAGGACTCCCTTCGAAGGTGACATGCCAAACTTCTCAAATTTCTCAGGATGCTCCACAGGATATTGAACAGTCTACATGACAAGAGAGTGAACGTCAAACAAATAACTTAGTGTGAATTGGGATAGCAAACGATGAAAAAGGAAAATTTGTTGACAGATAGGACTCAATTCAGGATCGGTCATAATTACCTCTTGGAGCTCTCTTTTGACATTCTCAAGCCCTCCAATATCTTCCCAAGTGGTATTTGGCACTTCAACGACAGTTTCACGCAAAGCAGAGGGATTGCTTGTACCAAGAGCAGTTTGAAAGTGCTCATTTGAAACAGCCATGGAGTTGAGAATCTCCGCATCTATAGAGTCATCTTCTAAATCAATCACGTCCATCTTCTCTCGGATGCACTGAAGTGCAGCCTCTGTGCAAAGAGCAGCCAAATCAGCACCAACATATCCATGTGTATCTTTTGCAATTCTTTCTAAATCCACTTCATCAGAAAGCTTCATGTTCTTTGTATGGATACGAAGAACCTCAAGACGGCCCACTTCATCAGGCACCCCAATATCAATTTCCCTATCAAATCTTCCAAACCTCCTCAGAGCAGGGTCAATGCTGTTGGGACGATTGGTTGCACCCATAACAATAACATGAGCACGAGATTTAAGTCCGTCCATCAGAGTCAAGAGCTGTGAAACAATCCTTCTCTCGACTTCTCCATGAGTCTTCTCTCGCTTAGGAGCAATAGAATCAATCTCATCAATGAAGATGATAGATGGAGCATTCTTCTCTGCTTCTTCAAATGCTTTCCTAAGGTTGCTCTCACTCTCTCCAGCCAACTTTGACATGATCTCTGGCCCATTAATGCAGAAGAAGAAAGCACCGGTTTCATTAGCAACCGCTCGGGCTATTAAAGTCTTTCCCGATCCAGGAGGCCCGTAAAGCAAAATTCCCTTTGGTGGCTTGACACCAATTGACTTAAAGAGCTGCGGATGCCTTAATGGGAGCTCTACTAACTCGCGAATCTGTGCCATCTGCTTGCGAACGCCACCGACATCATCATAACCAACCTCATCCAAGCGATCTTCATCCTCCCTTCTCACGGGCTCTCCCTCACAGAAGATCTCCGTATCAGGGGCAACAACACAGTACTCAGGAGGGTCAGTCTCAATAACCTTGAACTCTACGCTTCTCATTCCTCCCCTTACAAGGAAGAGATCACCCTTCCTCACAGGGCGGTATGCCTCCAGGAAGTAAGCTGCAAACATTAGAAAGTAAATCAAATAAGTAGCACAAACAAAATCGAGAATAAGAACATGCTCTCCAGACACATTTTTACAAGGATACCAAATTAAAAGGGGAGGAACTACAACATATCTATTAGTGTTTTCCATTCTGTTCATAACCATATTACCATGTGAAGGAAATGTATCAAGACCTAAACATAAAAATTCAATGCATGCGACAATGTCTCGTCACTGACTCTCGCTACGTCCATTCAGGAGTCCTACTCTATTTTGAATGTTCCACTAAAAGATTCAAAAAATAATCTAATAAATTTCGTACATTTCCAGATTTACACTGAATACATTAATCTTAGAATTGCATAACTGTTTTAATTCTTAGAGCTTTAAGGTATTAATCGAAATATTTCGTAATCCTTAAATATTTAACTTTCAAACTGGACTCTTAGATGGGGCAAAGTGAGTAATTTGAAAGTCATATAACTGATTATATTCAATGATATTCATATTATCTCCCCAAATTATAGGAGTAAGACAGAAATGGTTTCTTGTTTCCAGTACATGAAACAACGGGATCGCAATGCGAAACTATATGGCTGGCCCATCAAGCAATAAATATATTAGCAAGAGCTCCATCTATGGATAAGGTTATAATGGACATGGACTCTAATAATAGTTTCCAACAAAAAAGGACATATGATTGAACAGGGATACTTACGTTTCAAGTAAGCATCAAACAGGTTCCCAGTGACACCCTCAATGGTATCATCCACTGGAAGAATGTGTACGCGCTTTCCATATTTGACATCAGCACACTGATGCACTGACACCACATCCCCGAGCCTAACCCTCAAGTTTGATCTGACAACCTTGTTCATCCTGATCTTCGGTTCATCACAGGTGTCATCAGCAAGAGCAATGCAGATAGTATCTTTTCTTTTCTTTCCCTGAAAATACAAACAATAAACATAAATAAACAGGTAACGAATAAATAAAATTACTGGAGAAAAAAATGCAACTTCAGAAAATCTCAACATCCAACAGAAAAGAGAAGTCAATGTTACAGGAACCCTTCAGGTACAGGCTGTAATTCAATGAAAGGGTTGTTTACGGTAGTTTGGGGCATTACATCCATTTAGGACCAAGAGGCAATAAAATATAACCATCTTTGACTATTAATTCTTAAATTAATTATCTCCACTGATAGACTGACTAAATTACAATATTTACTTTTTTACTATCCAATAGGCAAAATTTAATTATATCACATGCTTCCTTTAGTAAATTATAACCTTAACATTGTGTCCCACATGAGTCCTCATATGCCTTTCACATATATATCGTCTCAAACTAAAAGAACATCCTCAATACTCTTTTCGATAACTTTGGTCCAGAGCAGGGTGTCTTCAACATTCTGCTTTTCAAGATTATCAGTGCTTCATATGTTATTATTACAATATGCCAAACCTTTTTCCTAAAGCTAAATGGTGTTTAATTACCAATCAAAACTCTAATATATGGAGAATTATAGCAAATCAGGTGCTCAGTTAATTAATCAACCACCATGCTGTTCAATGCATTTACAACTAACCCCATGCAATCCCTTGGTTCCACGCAAATAGTTCTACTATCTTTTTTGACATGATGTTCCACTCAATGAATCAATTTCAAAATTTAAGCTTGAATTCCCACGAAGTCCTAACTTAAGCCATGGGAATGGAAATTAAACAACAATATGTCTGTTACCAGATAGTTTAATTTAATTATGATTGTCTAATGTAATTTTCATTGTTCAAGCACTTAGTTCACCGTATATAATTATGTCTAAATATTATTATTGTCATTGTTCAAGGATCACAACCAAAAGCTCCAATTTTCTCGATAACTTGCTTCATCAAGTATAAACATCTCTGAGCTACATAACATCCCTTATAAAACCTAGACAAAGACTACACCTAACACGTCCAGCTTGTAAAGAATCCCTTCTATAAGCTCCATAACACCAAACAAAGGCCAAGCTCAGCCTTCGACAAACCATAAAAAATACCTCCACGTACCCAAAACCCACTAATTGAGAACGCACAAGGAATACAATCACACATTGAAACCCTAAAATCACTAGCACTATCAAAATTTCAATCAAACCCAAAATTGAGCAGAATCAAACACACAAACACCGAAATCACAGCTGAAACAATAAACAACACAGAAAAATCTCACCTTTATCAAGATCGTATCACCGCGGAAGAGCTGAAGCTTCTCCATCGTCTCAGGATGGAGCGAGACCACAGAGTTATCATCGTTAATGGCTTCATCGACAACTAGTCGATTCGCCGCTTTCTTTCGCTCGAGAATCGCCGTACTAAAATCTCTCTTGGTCCCCTTCCTGTAGAAACAAAGAAAATCAAAAATTGAAACAAAAATTACAGCACTAACACATTATATTGCTCAGAAATTGGGAGAGATCTGCTTACGCGTCGGAGGATTCAGCTTGGTTACTCATGTTGAAGAAGATCGAATAGCAGTTTTTCGAGTGAAAATTAGTAAATTGGGAAGGAGTGAGGGTTTGGTTTTTGGGTGAATTGGGAGATCTGAAGGATTGTGGGGTTGGGATTATATATATATAAATAGGGAACAAGTGCTGAAGTTTCTTGTTCGGAAAGACAAGTTTTTTTTATTAGTAGTATATTTTTCCTTTTCCTTTTCTTCTTTAGGTAATTTACTTTGCTTGTAACTTTAGTTTAGTTTCTAAGATCTTTTTTTGCTTTTGATTTTCACGCTTCTTTACTATTTGCCCAAGGAATAACATGAAGGGATATGAATTTAGTCTTAATTTTTTTTTTATTTTTTTTGTGAATTTGATTAAATATTAGGTATACAAAATTGTATAAATTTCTTATTATTACAAAATTTACTATTTGTAGTGCACAGTTTATTGACATGAGTCACATAATCTTTTTTCGAGCTCGATGCATTTACTTTATGAGGAGCCATTGAAAATTAAAATAACTTTTTATAGATTTTGTAATTATCAAGCTTATTCAATGTGAGTCAAAATGACTCTTTTATACATCAAAGTAAACGTCATGTTTTAAATTCTAAGTGAGTCCGACATAATCAAGCTTCAAATGAATTACATTTGAGCATACTCAGTTTACTAAACACTATAAATTCAACTATGCATGAATATTACAAAAAAATTAATAATAATAGTGAATCCAATGTATGAAAATTATATTTATTTAAAATGTAAGGATAAAAAAATAAATTTATGAGAAAGAAAATGATGCATTTTTGAGAACTTAGAGAGAGAAAGGGGGGGGGTAAACCTAGCTCTAGTGTGGAGTAGGGAGTTAGGGGGGAAATCGAAAAGTTTTTCAAAAAATTATGTGTTGTTTTCAAGACTTGTATTTATGGGTAAAGACTTATATTTTCAAGACAAAGTTTTTATACTTAAAATAAATAAATTTTATTTTGGCAACTAAATTTTTGGAGGGACATTTTCATTTTTAAAGACTATTCTATTTCTAGGTAGGAAAACAATTAGTAATATAAAACTGCCATGTAGCTAAGGGGTGTTCATTGGTTCGATTTTCGGGTTATTCAGTTCAGTTTATTCGATTTTTGTTCTTTTAATCTTAAAATCGAAAATCAAACCAAACCAAATAAAAAACCAAGAAATCAAATTCGAATTCGATTTTCGGTTTGGTTTTCGGTTAAACCAAACAAATGTTAGAACTACAATCAAATTCAAAATTTAAATATTTTAACATTGAAAAAACATCCAAAACAAAGATTAAAACTTTAACAAAATTACATAATGTCCCTAAAAATGTAAAATTATATATACTTAGTCACTCGAACTTGAAGGAAGTCTTGAATTCCACACATTAGTTTGACATTTCTTGTCATTAAACATCCACCAAACTTGTTTGAGTTGTTACTTGTATTATTTCTGCAACACATTACAAAATTACATAATGTCCCTAGTTCATCCCATTCAGATTAAAAAGAAAAGAAAGTCATTACTCATTGCAAAGTGCAATAGTATTCAGGGTTGGGTTAGACTTCCTTGACAAAAGTTGTCTTCCTTTGAAAGAATAATAATTATTTTTATTATAATGATATATCTAATAATTATTTTATTTGAAGGACTAATAATAATATATTTAATTTTATTATATTTTTTCTAATTCGATTTGATTTACGATTTGAAAGGCAAAATCAAAAATCATATTAGAATTCGGTTTTGCCAACCAAACCAAAAACTAAATTCGAATTTAATTTCGGGTTGCTCAGTTCGAATGATCGATTTTTAGGATAAAACTAAATATTGAACACCCCTACATGTAGCAGCAATGGATTTTTGTTTTAGAAATAGTCAATAAATCTCTATCATTTATGATGGCAACTATACTCTAAAATTGCACTGTCCAAAGATAGGAGTATTTCTTTCTTATTAATTTACAGTGGTTTTCAATTTGGTGTGAAATTTAAACTTAATCACATGCATAGTACACGCATCAAATAGTAAATAGTGATGTTGTTTATGGGGCGATAATTCCTCGGGCATTATGTTCTATTCTCGCTTTGGTTTTAGGATGTTCGTTGGATCGGTTTTTGGTTTGTTTGGTTCGATTTATTTGATTTTTATTTTTTTAACTTTAAAATTAAAAATTAAACCAAATCAAATCAAAAATAAAAAATATCAAATTCTTTTTTACTTTTTTTTTTGTCCTAAAGGAGCGTGGGAAGGGATCTAACCTGAGGCTGTGTGATGTTTCAACTCTATCACCTGGCTCACCCATTAGAACAACTAAATTCAAATTCGTTTTCATTTAAACCGAATTTTGAAAGTTAAAAAATTGATTTCTTAAATATGTAAATGCCCCTAAATTTATAAATATTGTAATCAAACCAGAAATAAGTACAAATGAATCAAACAAATGTTAAAATTGCTTGTTAAATACAAATTTTAAATATCTTAACATTAAAAATATCTAAAATAAAGATTAAAACTTTAACACAATTACAAAATGCCCCTAAAAATTTCTATATAACTAATATTAATATATTTATTTTTATTATTATTTTATTTAATTCGATTTTCGGTTTAAAAGACAAAATCAAATGTCAAACCAAAAACCATATGACCAAGCCAACCAAACCAAACAAAAAACCGAATTCTAATTTAGTTTCGGTTTATTGAATGAAACCGAATATTAAACACCTCTACTCACTTTATGTTGGTATTCTCTGGCATTATGGGCTCTCCCAATAGTTTGCATAACATCTACACTTGCAAACTAACTAATTCATAAATTTAGCTCGACTCAATTCAATTTATAGGCATGTTAAGATGGACAAGTCTAGCTTGAGCAAACAAGTATTTCACTTGGCAAAATTTTGACTCGATTCTCGTACGAGAGTATTTCACTTGGCAAAAACTTGACTCGATTCTTGTACTCGTATTTAGTTTCTTATAAAAATTACTGAATTTATAAAATCCAGGTATTTTTATGATCTTATTATATTTAAAGCAAAACACCAACATAATGTAGTGCTTAAAATGTTTATAAAAAATGTAGTGTTTATTAAAACAAAATAAGACAATGATAATGAACATATCTTATTAAGTTTGTATGAAAAATGTTTCATTTTCTAAAAGATTAATTGTATTCTCTTCAAAAAGGTTCTACCTCCGTCCCAAAATAAGTATAGTTTTAACATTTACACAGATTAAGGAAGTTTAAAAAGATTGAGCTATCATTATTTAATTTTAATTATTATAGATAAGTTGTAGTAATATATTTCTCTTTCTTCTTAACAATCCTCTTTGTACAACATTTAATTTAAGAGTAGTAAATAAGGGTAATTTTGGCAAAATATAGGAAAATATTTGTTGAAATCCTATAAAGACACTTATTTTGGGACAAAATTTTTTTGCTAAAATGACACTTATTTTTGGGCGGAAGTAGTAAAAGCAAGTAAAACTACAACTTTAAAGTACAACACCATATACATACAATTTTATGAATTATATTTCAATTAATGTAGAAATAATCTTACTGAATAAGAATTATTAAAAAAAAACGATATGCCACATATTGTCTGGATTATTACTTCCTCCATGCGGATAATATATGCCACTCGGCAGAATATTGCAAGTCTAGAATGTTCTATATTCCTATATTTGTGGCAAAATTTTAAATCCCAACCTGAAATGGAGTAAATGACAAATTATCCAGAGATATAAGCCCTCAAATTTGACTTGATCAGCTATAGCCTGATCTTGGTCAAATAATCACAGCCGTCTATTGCCAACATGAGATGGACGGTCAACTGTGCATAATGGGAATACCATTTTCTATATAAGTAATGCTATGGGTACTTAAAGAGTACTAAATTTTTTGCATCAAATGATGTGTCAGCTGATGTGGCAGTTGATGTGATGCATTAATCATGATTTTTAATTTTGTTTTTTTGCACTACATCAGCTGACACATCATTTAGTGTAAAAATTTGAGTGCTTCTTTAAATGCATACTTTCTCTATATGCCCAATTTTGTTCGGATTTTTCGTGTAAGATCTAGAACTTTAGTTTCTTTGTCTCCATAATTTGATTTCGTTTCAACTTTCAATACAATGACGATATAAATTAATGATACATACAAATATCCTATTTTATTTTATTTTATTTTTATTTTATATGAATGTTTGAGTTGTGTTACGTATAGAGAAGCAATGAAAGTGGACAACATTGATATAATAATTCTACAATAAAAAGTTAGTCTTTTCTAGACCAATTAGAAATGTAAACTTACAATTGCAATTGAAGTGATGTTCTTTTTTCTCCCTAAAACTACGTTTAGTTGAACGTTGGTGTGCTTAGTTATCAGTAAAAATGTTGATCGTATCTTGCATGATTTGTGAAATATCATTTATACCCTTAAAAAATACGAAACGACAAGCTATGCATCACAAAATAAAAACGATGCGTCGCAACACAACACAATACACAAATTACCTTTTTCACTTGTGATGCACAAAAGTTGTGCATCGCGATGCACAAAATTTATATTACAACGTATTATTTTCGTGCATCGCGATGCACAACTTACTTTTTTCACTTGCTTAATGTCGTCTAGGCCCTTCCTTCTAACATGTACGCATTGTATCGACTTTCAGACTACAAAAACAAACTAACCCTATTCACTTCAAACACATAGCAAAAAAACCATCTTCGCTTCAAACAGAGCAAAAAAATCTTAAAACCTTTCGGCGATTTTGCAAAAATTTTTGAAAACATCATCGTGAGATATTATCAAATAGAGCAAAAAATGTCTTCTCAACTACAAAAGAGCACCGGGAAGAAAGCAACAACCACCAGAACCAACAAAAATGAAGTATCAGGTTAGTATTGCTGAATACATTTTAGGGTTTCTAAAACAAAGCAAAAATATCATGAATAATGTTTGTAGGGTTTCAAATTTGCTTATAAGCGTTTGTAGGATTTCAAATTTTATGTATCGTATTACAAACTTTTGTTGTTTTTGATAGATTGTGATGCATTATTTGATAAATCACGTTCACTGAAAAACGTTAATACACCGTTTTGTTTGGATTCAAAATTTGTACGTCGCGATGAAAAATGTTATGCATTCTAATGCACATATTGTGCATCGCGATGCACAAAAGTTGTGCATCGCGATGCACAAAAGTTGTGCATCTCGATGAACAATCGATGCATCGCAATGAATGACAGAATTGTACAAAAAAGATAAAAATTACAATTATTACAGTTAACAATGCAAAAAATTATACTTTACGATGCACAAATTATACTAAAATAATACTGTTATAATTGACGATGCACAAAATTATACTTGACAATACACATTTTTTAATACAAATTATACTGAAATAATACTGTTATACTTACGATGCACAAAATTATACTTGACGATGCACATTTCTTAACACAAATTACATTGACGATGCACATTTCGCACACATGACAATATACAAATTACACTTAAAAACGCCATATGTTGTTACGGGCACAGTTTTTGAACAAATAATTAATTTATCACTTAAAATAAACTTAAGCAGTTAAAAATAATTTTATTGAACTTAAACTGTTAAGCAGTTGTAAATTATCTAAAAAAGACCGGTCGCAATTTTTCGAAGTAATTCAAGAGAAGCCCATCGGTTCATTGAGAACCGGCCTATAAATCTTTTGTTGTGAGTAACATACTATTTTAATGTGAATCATATTTTCTAACTCATTCTTGAGGGCTATATAAACTCAGTGTCAGTGATCTTCCTCATCTTTTGTGTGCCAATAGAAAGAAAGCATAGATAAAGAGAAAATGGAGGATGGGTGTACGTACAATCGCATGATGGAATTCCTCGTGTCTTTAATTAATGGGCGGGTCGGTCTACTTATTGTTAAGATCTTTATCAAAGATTTTTGTATCGGAGGTTAGTTGATATGGAGATCGTTGTTCGTATTATATCACCAAACCATTGTTAAGAACACTTATTTTCATTACTTCGAAACTCTCTTTATTTTTTCCTTCACCTCTTCTTAATTAGTCACTCTGTGTGTGTATGTGTGCGTGTGTTTAACATTTGTATAGTTGAAGCGAATTACTGTATAAACTTTTGGACAAAAATCTCAGTTATTTATAAAGAGAAATCTTTTACAAGTACAACAATCGCGATATCCATAAAATGCAGTGAAATGCAATTGAAAAGAGTAGAGTATATGGGCCAGATTGAAAATTAAATCTGGCCATTGCTGGAGATTGGGTAACATGAACTTGAACCCTTAAACTTTGGGCTCATTAAATGTGCCATCTGTCTGATTTTGATCAATTTTATACAGACACCTTAGTGATCCACTAGATAAAACATACTCACGAATACCCAATCGGGCCATCAAAATGGGCTCCTCAGCCCACCATAATTTGGCAAGTGAGAAAAGATTTGAATGATTTTTCTTTCTACTTACCAACTGAACTAACATTAATAACTACTTTAAAACTACAAGATGAATTCATTCTCACGTTGCCACCTCGCTAAACGTCTCTTGGATCTTGACCTTGACATCATCGACGAATCGGTCAAAAAATTTCTGCGACGATCCTTCTTTGGTCAATGCATTCTCTAGGGTGTTTCTCACTTTCCTGATCTCATTCCTTAGCTTCTGGGATGTTTCTCCGCTAATTAGACGTTTTATCTTCTCCGCAACTTCTTCCCTAGTGACCGATTTCTTGTCACATAAATTGATTCCAATCTTCCAATCGTCGACCACTAACTTTCGGTTAGTTAATTGATCAGTCACTAGAGGGAAACATATTAATGGAACGCGACACCAAATACTTTCCAATAGCGAATTCCATCCACAGTGAGTTAAGAACCCTCCGATAGAAGGATGAGATATGACGGCCGTTTGATTACACCACGTCACAATCAACCCCCGGTCTTTGACTTCATCGTGAAATCCAACGGGCAAGAAATCAGTATCATCCGAACTTACAATATCGGGCCGAAGCACCAAAATGAAATTTACCCTACTTTCTAAAAGTCCATGGGCTATTTCCACAATGTCATGTTTACTGGTATGAGCATAGCTACCAAATGAGACATACAAAACTGACCCAGAAGGTTTGTTGTTGAGCCACTGTGTGCAGTCTGACTCGGACCAGAGGCTCGTAGCTACGGGCTTCTTTGTGAACCCAGGTGGGAATACAGGCCCAATTGCATACGTGGGCTGCCTTTCATTCAAGGCCGATATTGTTTCGGATTCGAGCTCTTGAACTGTGTTACAAAGTATAAAATCTGCACTCTTCACACCCTCAAATGCCTTGTATATAATCCGGTGTACCGGAGTCGTTGTATCAGTGGCTTGGAGATATGACATCAAGTCCGTTGGTTTTATTGAGCTGACCCCGGGTATGTATTCTATGATGTCCGTCCGATTGTCTAATAATCATTTTTTTTAAAAAAAAAAGGATTAATATTATCACATAATACAACGTGCATCATGAATATCTAAGGTCTTAGGTTTTGTTACACACACACACACACACACACACATATATATATATATATATATATATGTATGTATGTATGTATGTATGATATTAAGACTCGAATTGTACATCATTTGTAGATAAATGATTGATCTCGAAAGAAGGTCCCATTTGGATGGGGGTGAATTTCATTATTGACAGCTAGTCCATGTGTCTGAGTTTGTATTGGTCAGGGAGAGGTCAGAATGGATTCTTCTTAAAATAAGAAGAATATGCAACTAATTAGAAACGACTTACTAACAAATTCATATACTTATAAAAAGGATCCAAAAATGGCATATTCCCTCTCTTTTTAAATTATTGTTCCTGGCTTTTTTTGTCAAATAAAATATTTTTCAAATGTAAATTTGATATATATTATTTTATTTTATTTCAAAATTATAAAATACGTAATTCGTAGTAATTTAAAAAGAATGATATTTGAGCGTTTGATCGGCGTTTGGCAAAACGAGGATAAAACGCACATTTGCAAAAATGTGTTTCAATGCGGCGAAAGCGGCGTTTTCAAACGTTGCGTTTTAAAATTTGGAATTTCCTTTTTCCCAAACGCAGGTTTAAAACGCTCTGGAAAAAAAGCTGCGTATTGAAGTGATATCCCAAACGTATTTATAAGGAAAGACCTCCGTTTTTAAAACGCTGCGTTTTTAAAACACTGTATTTTATAAACGTTGTACCAAACGGGCTCTTAACCTAAATAGTTAGATGAGAATTTAGGAAATGAGAGTATAAAAGCAATGTAATGGAAACACAACTTCCAAATAGATTACAGTTTTGTTTGAACTAAACAAAGGGTGAATTACAAATAACCCCCTTCAACTATGAGTTGGGTTCAAATTGCCCCTCTAACCTATCAATTGAAGCACTGTGCCCCCTTAATTTTAATATTTTTTAATTGCACCTTCTATTTAGGTGCTACCGTTTGAATTAACGAAATTTGCCCACTTAAGACTCACGTGACTATCTTTACATATTATTTTTAACGTAATATTCAAAATATATATATATATATAAGTAATTCAATTTTTTTTTGTTTATTTTTTAGATACAAAGAGGATCTTAGAACAATAAGGGTAAAATAGTCAATCGAAACACTAAAAACGACATTATGATTTTAAAAAATATACCTAAAGATAGTCAAATGAGTCTCAGGTGTGCCTAATAAGTCAACTCAAATGGCATTGTCTAAATAAAAGCTGCGATTAATGAAAATGATATAGTTGGGAGGGGCACATTGCCTCATTTAGTAGTTAAAGGGGAAAATTTAAACTCATTCCATAGTTGAGGGGGGTTGTTTGAAATTTACCAAAAAAAGAAAATTTTAAGCTGCAAATTAATAATCGTATGTGTAAGTCTTCTAAAAAACCAAAACATAAAAATTAAAATAAAATTTATTATAGATAGCATTATGGAGAGTCGTTATTTGGTCAAACCTATGGGAGGACCGACAAGGGTAGGTTTTCGAGACCTACCCGTGCAACTTGCAAGAACTTTCCAAGAAGAGAGAAAGGGATAGGGTGGGCGTGGGGGGAGGAGGAGAGGAGGAAGTAATTAGTACCTTTAGAATCAAAATGACCGTTGTTTCTAAGCAAGTCCAAGTGGTAATACAAAGTTAAAATCAAAGCCGGCTCCGTCCAGAAGGAAATATTAATAAGCTTATGCTTTTTGGCAATCACTGACGGCCAAACGTAAAATGTATCCGATATCAAACAACTAATCGACGGATCAGATTTCACCATATCTCCAATAAGTTCATCCACATGAGCCGAAAATACGTGCAATATACCCTCCATGAATTGGTCGTGGTTGAGAGACCGGTCAAACCCTAGTGGAAAACCGTCGCTTACGGTGGCGTAACGTATGTCCAGCCCAGATTTGCGTGCCGCAACGAAAATGTCGTCTTCGGGGACGGTGGCGGTGGCCGCATTAGAATATTGTGATTTGGTGATTTGGTGGTGGATGAATTGAGTGTTTATGAAGGTGATGGTGAAACCCTTTGATGCAAGCTTCATAGCAAGATTAACAAATGGGATTATGTGACCTTGCATTGGGTATCCTATCATGATTGCATGAGGCCGTTGAAGGCTCTGACCAGCCATTTGTGTGTGTGTGGGAAGGGAGAGGGAGAGGGAGAGGGAGGGTGAGAGAGAAAGAGAGACGAAGCGAGGGAGGGAGGGAGGGAGAGAGAGAGTCTTATATGGCTTATGACAATTACACTACCAATGGCTTACCGTTAAACAAGCTAGTGGGAATTTATTTTTTGTTTGTTCTTGTTTTTAATTCCCCCTTGGCAACAACACAGCTTAGTTTTGTAGGGAGGGTGGGTGGGTGGGGGTGGTTATATAATACTCTTTCATTTCTAAATAATTATTCTGTTTTAATTTCTTAAAATTAAATTGATTTGTTTTTCATTAAAAAAATTGATGCATATTTATTTTATCAAAAACGTACTATGGATTACTATGTGTTCGTCA
Organism: Platycodon grandiflorus; assembly: GCA_016624345.1. NCBI lineage: Eukaryota > Viridiplantae > Streptophyta > Magnoliopsida > Asterales > Campanulaceae > Platycodon > Platycodon grandiflorus. Next base: position 50,608,939 of record CM028363.1, read on the forward strand.
AAATTTTATTTGAAATTTTTTTAATTTAACTTTAAAAAATTAAAACAAAAACTTATTTAAGAACAAAAGGAGTACAGTAGTGTTATAAAAGGAGCTTTCTTGATAAAAAAAATAATAATAAACGTTTTTATTTATTTATAATGCTATTTTATAGTTTTGCATCCAGAAAACTCTAAACACCCCCGCCCCCAATAAATGGTATCCTATTTTAAGTGTTAGAAAGAGAAAATTCCTATGACAATTATTATAATTAAAAGAAAGGGGTAATTATACTAACGCAAATGGTCCGTTTACTCGATTTCTTCTCAACTTGTCACCTATACCATGACTTCGTCACGCAATTGGCCCTTGGGTCCATTTCTCATTTGTTAGTCCATTAACTACTTAAAATAAATAAAACCCGATAATTAAAAAAAAAAAAAAGACGAAGAACTTGAGAGCCACTACCATGGCGATACCAACACAACCATGACGACACCACCAAAAATCTGTCATAGCCGTAACCCACAATTACAAGAAAAGTCATTAATTACCTAGTCAAGATCAACGACTTCCTAACGAGTTCATCGAGTCTGAAATCTTTTGCTACAAGGCCTTCGAGCCCATCATCCTTTCAACGACGTCGAAATGGTGCATCCGTGTCTAAGGTGACAGTTACAGTACTTCTCAGGTCTACACGACTGCACAAAAAGGTCCATCACCAAGGCTTTAGTCCATTGATGATGTCGACGTATTTTTGCCTCTTGTCCTCGATCTCGAGTTTACATGACCAAAATATTGCGACCCTAGCACACAATTAGGCTAGATATCTGACAAGGTGCACGAATGACACCGAGCTAGAGAGATTCCACTACTTAAAACCAACCTGTGGGGATGGGCTATTCTTTCATGATTCTGAGTATATATATAGCAAGATAATTGATTTTTCATCTACTTTCTTGTGAGTACAACAATAAAATTGACCTTTTTGGGGTTTTGTTCTATAAAGAGTTTTTCTTTTGACCAGTGGTCAATTGTTGGGTAGTTATTGTTAGGAAATAACTTTCGTTGGGTTATTTCATTGCCCGTAATTCTCATTCTTCATGTTTGTGGATATAATGGTGTACTTGATTCCTAGATATCTATAAAGAAATTTACATTATTGTGAATAATTTTGATCGGCAAACGAGCAAGATGTTATGCCACAAAAATCGTCAGGGTAGCGAGATTCGTATATAATTTAAATTGCATTTCAATCATATTCGTATTATATCCGTACAAACGTATCTAATATTTCAAGAGAATTTTATCATATGGTCACCTTATTTTAGGTATTGACACAGTGTTAGTGTTAATTAGAACTCTCTGTAAATTAACAAATGAAAGTATCACAAACAATGCGTAATATACATTTTATTCGCAACTAGAAGTGAGCATTTTTTTTATTTATTTTTGAGTGGGGTCCTGTGCCCCTTCCCCCACTTCATAAGGTGAATCCGCAAGTGCGATGAATGACTTGGTGCTTTATAAACCTATTTTTACATAATGGGATTCTCATCTTGCCACGTGGCTAATTATCTCCGTTGTAAATCTTGACCTTGACTTGGTCAATGAATTTTTCAAAGTTTTGCTGCGACGATCCATCATGGGCCAATGCATTCTCCTGGATCTTTCGCACTTTCTTGATCTCATTTCTGAGCTTCTCGGATGTACTTTGGCTCATGAGGTGGTTAATCTTCTCTGCAACTTCCCCTCTATTGACCGATTTTTGGTCACATAAGTTGATTCCGATCTTCCAATCATCGACCACTAACTTTCTGTTAGTAAATTGATCGGTCAATAGAGGGAAACAAATCAACGGAACCTCACACCATATACTTTCCAATATGGAGTTCCACCCACAATGAGTTAAGAACCCTCCGATTGACCGATGTGATATGACAACCGTTTGATGGCACCATGGCACGATCAACCCTCGATCTTTGACTTCATCTTCAAATCCAACGGGCAAGAAATCAGTATCATCCGAACTTACAATATCAGGCCTCAGGACCCAAACAAAATTAACCCCACTTTCTAAAAGGCCATAGGCTATTTCCACAATATCATGCTTACTGGTATGAGCATAGCTACCAAATGAGACATACAAAACTGACCCTATAGGTTTTGTACTGAGCCACTGGGTGCAGTCCGACTCGGACCACAGGCTCGTGGCCACAGGCTTTTGGTGAACCCAGTAGGAAAGATGGGCCCAATTGCATAAATTGCCTGCTTTTGATTGAGGGCTGAGATTGTTTCTTTTTCAAGCTCTTGGACTGTGTTACAAATGATGAAATCTGCTTTTTGACACCCTCGAATATTGCCTTGTGAATGATCCGGTGCAGCACATTTGTCGTATCGGTTGCTTGGAGATATGACATCAAGTCCGTTGGTTCGATTGCGTGGACCCCAGGAATATAATCTATGGTGTCCTTTCGTTTATCTGATAATCATAAAAGGGTATATTTTTATCACATACGGAGTAGAACATATATCTATGGATGCGTTTCGTAAATTTCAGACACTAACTATAAACAAATTCAAGTAGTTTGATTCATTTCCTAACCTCGAAGGTAAAAGAGGGGTCGATACATACCTTTAGAATCAAAGTGACCATTCTTCCTTAGCAGGTCCAAGTGATAATATAAAGTTAAAATCAAAGCCGGTTCCGTCCAAAACGAAATATTAACAAGCTTATATTTCTTGGCGATCATTGATGGCCACACGAAAAACGTATCGGCTATCAAACAATTAACTGAAGGGTCCGATTTGACTATATCTCCAACAAGTTCATCAACATGGGCCGAAAAAACATGTAGTATGCCCTCCATGAATTGATCGTGGTTGAGAGATCGATCGAACCCTAGGGAAAACCATCACTTACGGTGGCATAACGTATGTCGAGCCCCGATTTGCGTGCTCCGACAAAGATGTCGTCAGAGATGGTGGTGTTGTTGAGTTGTGATTTGGTGATCTGGTGGTGGACGGATTGAGTATTAATGAAAGTGATGATGAAGCCTTTTGATGCAAGCTTCATGGCAAGATGGACAAAGGGTATTACATGACCTTGGAGTGGGTATGCTATCATGATTGCATGAGGGTTTTGAAGGTTCTTAGCCATTATTTTGGGGTGTCTATGAGTTGTTAATGTATGTGCGTGTTTGAGAGAGAGAGAGATATGAGAGTGAAGAGTTATTAAATGTATGGGAAACGATATTAGGCTATATATAGTTGAAGACTTGAAGATATTGATATTGTGCTTCATATGATCTCCTCTCTCTCTCTCTCTCTCTCTCTCTCTCTCTCTCTCTCTCTCTCTCTCTCTCTCTCTCTCTCTCTCTCTCTCTCTCTCTCTCTCTCTCTCTCTAATTTCTTTAATTTAATTTTTTATTTGCAAGGATGCTTCCTGATGAAGTAAGATTATTTTATCTTCGTAATATGTTTTTAAGAATTTTATTTTTTTCAAATTATTGGGTAGTTTTTGAGTAATTATTTTTAGAATTAGAATGGTATTAAAAGTGTGTGTGATTATTGTAAGTATTTATAAACTATAACATATACTAACATAAAATTATTTATTTATTACATATCTCCAATCATTTGGAGAATGAGTTTAGAAAAGTTCATAATTTTTTTAATACATATGTGAATGTGATGTGGATGAATATAGCCAATAAATTATGAGAATTTACCTTTCAAACGTCCTCTTTTTCTGCTTTTGGTTTTATTCGTTTTTCTTTTATTTTCTTTTAAAAGTAAGTGATGTTTTAAGAGGAGTATTTTAGAACCCGTTTGTTCGCGTTTTGGCCAAAACACAGGGTTAAAACGTAGCTTATTCCTTAACTTAGAGCCCGTTTGGTACAGCGTTTACAAAACGTAGTGTTTTAAAAACGCAGCGTTTTAAAAACGGAGGTCTTTCCTTATAAATACGTTTGAGATATTACTTCAATACGCAGCTTTTTTTTCCTAGGAGCGTTTTGGGAAAAAGCTGGAAATTCCAGCGTTTTAAAATGCAGCCGCGTTTTGAAAACGCTGTGTTTTCTGCCGTAGTATTGAAACACATTTTTTGCAAATAAGCTGCGTTTTATCCCTGCATTTTGGCCAAAACGCTCGACCAAACGGGCTCTTAGCGTTTCAATGCTGCGGTAGAAAACGGCGTTTTCAAACAGCTGCGTTTTAAAGCGTGGAATTCTAACTTTTCCCAAAACGCAGATTTTAAAACGCAGTAGGGAATAAAAAGCAGCGTTTTGACATAATATCCCAAACGCATTTATAAAGAAAAAAGCCGCGTTTTAAATAATCTGCGTTTTAGAAACGCTGCGTTTTTAAAACACTGCGTTTTCAAAACGTTACACCAAACGGACTCTTAATAAAAGAAATAGAACTGTAATCCCCATATGTCAAATTTAAGCACTTTATTTCTCCATTAATCAGTGTCAGTTTTTATTTCAAATTCGAGCAGTTTTGTTTTCAAAACTTTTGAACATCACAATGCATTTGGTCTACATTGTTTTGATGATTCATTACTCCTCCGTCCCTAAATTATTGTCTTCCTTTCCTTTTTCGTCCGTCCCAAAATAATTATCTTGTTTGAAACTTTCTTTTTTAGAACATCACTTTTACTATTTTACCCTTACTTTTTCTTCCTACTTTAATTATGGGCCACATACACATGGGCATTAAAGGAAACAACACACTTTTTCAATACTATTCCAATATTAATAATCAAGTCAATTGAGTTTTCTTAATCCGTGTGCCGGGTCAACCCAGACAATAATTTAGGGACGGAGGGAGTATTTTGGAGTCCAGATTTTTTTAATCAGTTTTGAAACTGATTTCAAAGACTTCAATTTGTGACAGTTTTTTGAGAAGTAATTTTCTAGATTTATTACAATGTTTGTAACTCCTTTGTAACACCTATAAAAGGAGCCTTCCTCCAATGCTTGAAGACACCATTTTTTCAGCAAAGAAACAATATACTCTCTCCATTTCTCTATAAGATTTGGCAAAGCAAAGTGTGAGTGTGTGTGTGTGAGCTTCGGCTTCTTGAGGTAGTGCAGACCAAGAGAAGCAAATACTCAAAGTGGTTGGGCTGTTGTATCCTGGAGGCGGCGTGCTGAGACCTACTGTGTTGTTCACAGCGGAAGACTAGCAAACAAATTAACATAGTATAATAGGATCAATCACAAAGAAGAGAGAGATTGGGGCCAACGGACTGTCGAAAATTTTATTAGAGACACACACCTTCAAACGTTTTAGGTATACAACTATTTATATGGATACAATAGAAAACCCTAAAACCCGTCGCTATGCGGTCGCACTACGCGGCCGCATACGATTTGTAAGGCTACCATGCGGACGCACTATGAGGCCGCATGGTTTCCAGAACCGAGTGCGGACGCCTTACGCGAACGCTTAGTTTCCAGAGTCGCTTCCATGCGGATGCACTATACGGCCGCATGTTTTCCAAAACCCGAATAGTCCGTACCGCGAGGGTGTAGCCCCCCGCACCCCCCTTTGAGGTCCAATCAAGTCCTACTTCCTGGAAGGAACTGGCCTGTTGCCTGGTTAATCGAGCCATCCCATTCTCAACAATCTCCACCTTGGCGAGTATTCACACAACCATTTAGAAGACAAGGAACACGAACACGAAACCACCTTGAGCACTGTAGAACGGACCTCCCACATCTCTAACAGCTAGCGATGTGCAACAAATCCAAGCAATGCTTGAACTTGTCAATTACAACTGGCTTCGTCAACATGTCTGCAGCATTATCTGTGGTGTGAATCTTCTCAAGCAGAATATCCCCATTATTAATCAACTCACGAATCTTATGAAACCTCACATCAATGTGCTTCGTCCTTGAGTGATAAATCTGATTCTTCGCTAAGAAGATTGCACTTTGACTGTCACAATGCAACAGAACTCCTCCTTGCTGAACACCCAACTCCTTGACTAAGCCCTTAAGCCATAGGGCTTCATTTGCAGCTTCAACAGCTGCCATGTATATATTCCGCCTCAGTTGTAGACAATGCAATAATGGCCTGAAGCATAGCTCTCCAACATATAGGTCCACCTGCTAAGGTAAACACATAACCTGTGGTATATCTCCTACGATCATTATCGCCTGCATAATCTGAATCAACATACCCTACAACTGAAAGCCCCACACTCTGCTTCTCAAACATAATACCATAGTCCATAGTGCCCTTCAAATATTTGAAAATCCATTTGACTGCCTCCCAATGCTTTGTCTACCTAGATTAGCCATATACTTGCTTACTACACTGATTGTCTGTGCCAAATCTGGTCTAGTACATACCATGGCATACATGAGACATCCCACTGCGCTTGTATAGGGAACCTTTGACATGTGTTGAGTTTCTTCAACTGTAGTTGGGGAATCTGAGGTAGATAAACTGAAGTGATTCGCCAACGGCGTCGTCACTGGTTTTGCATGTCCCATGTTAAACCTCTCTAACACCTTCTCAACATAGCCGGCTTGAGACAACCACAATCTTCTAGATTTTCTGTCTCGACGAATCTCCATACCAAGAATCTTCTTGGGAGCCCCCAAATCCTTCATGTCAAATTCCTTATTTAACAAGGTCGTTAATTTCTTGACCTCATTAGCACTTCTACTAGCAATAAGCATGTCATCCACATACAGTAACAGAAAAATAATAGAGCCATCATCAAGGCTTCTCACATACACGCAACAATCATACTCACACCTCTTATAGCCAATACTAACCATATAAGTGTCGAACCTGGTGTACCACTGTCGTGGAGACTGCTTTAGCCCATAAAATGACTTCTTCAGTTTACAAACTAAATGCTCCTGTCCAGGATGACTGAAGCCATGTGGCTGCTCTATGAAGATCTGTTCTTCTAACTCACCGTGTAGAAAAGCAGTCTTCACATCCATCTGCTCCAACACCATATCATAGTGTGCTACAAGACCCAACACAATTCTGATCGAAGTGTGTTTCACAACGGGCGAAAAAATCTCATTATAATCTATCCCTTGTTGCTGCGAGTACCCCTTTACCACCAACCGTGCCTTGAACTTTTCCCCCTCTTTTTCTGATACTGCTTCTTTTCGCTTGAATACCCATTTACAACCAATTGCTCGCTTCCCCTCTACCAACTACCATGTGTTATTCTTATGAAGTGATTCCATCTCTTTCGCCATAGCAATCACCCACTTATCTTTTTCTAGACTTTTTATCACCTCCTGATAAGTATTTGGATCTCCACTACTAAGAACAAGAGCATATGAAACCAAATCTTCAAACCCATACCTGACTGGTGGTCTAATTGTTCTCTTGGGTCTTCCACTTGAAGGATTTTCTTCTTCAACCTCTTGTGTAGTTACCTCGGGATCGGGAAGAGTGCGATCTAAATCCACCTCCGATAGCTCCACCTCAATAACATGCTCATTACCCCTTTCATTTTCTGGCACCTGTTTCTCCTTTTCTTCATGAGTACACTTTAACATAGCTTTCTCATTGAAAACCACATCCCTGCTGATCACCACCTTGCTTGACTTGGGATCCCAAAGTCTGTAACCCTTTACCCCTTTCGCGAAACCAAGAAAGATACATTGTTTGGACTTTGGATCAAGCTTCGATCTTTCTTCACTAGGTATATGCACATAGGATGGACACCCAAACACCCGAATATCGGAGTAGTCTACCTCAGAACCCGTCCATACCTCTTCAGGAACCTTGCAATCTAGTGATGCCCTTGGTGATCTATTTATTAAGAAACAAGCCATACTCACTGCATCTGCCCAAAAACACTTTGCTAACCCTGCATTCAATCGTAGACACCGAGCACTTTCCGCAATAGATCGGTTTAACCTTTCTGCCACACCATTTTGCTGTGGTGTCCTGCGTACTATATAGTGCCTTTTGATTCCATGCTCCGCGTAAAACTTCTTGAACTCCTTATATGTGTACTCTGTACCATTGTCACTTCTCAAACATTTGACCTTTCTGCCCGTTTGATTTTCCACTTCAGCCTTCCACAATTTGAACTTCTCAAAAGTCTCATTCTTGTGTTTCATGAAGTAAACCCAAACCTTCTTCGAAAAGTCATCAATAAATGTCACGAAGTACAGATATCCATACCTTGATGCTGTTCTCATTGGCCCCCAAACATCAGTATGAATGTAGTTAAGGATTCCCTCTGTTGTGTGTTTAGTCGTCTTGAATTGCACTTTGTTTTGCTTTCCAAGAACACAGTACTTACAGAAATCAAGTTTGCAAGTCTTAACACCCTTCAACAGATTCCTCTTATGAAGCTCCTTCATACCTCTTTCCCCCATGTGACCTAATCTCATGTGCCAAAGAGTAGTAGCCTCATCTACTTCAGGTTCCGACTCTACAGAACTAGCTCTACCTACAACAGTGCTACCGAGCAATCTATAGATATTTTTGGATCCCCTCTCACCCTTCATCACCATCAATGCACCCTTACAAATCCTCATCATACCATCTTTAGATCTATAACTACAGCCATTATAGTCTAAAGTACCCAATGAGATCAGATTTTTAGAAACTTTCGGTACATGTCTAACATCACACAACGTTCATACCACACCATTAAATATTTTAATTCTAATAGTACCTATGCCAGCAATTTTACAAGATGCACCATTACCTATAGTAACTACTCCAGAATTAACTGACCTATAGGTGTCAAACCAATCACGATTGGACGTTACATGAAACGAACATGCTGAATCCAGAATCCAGAAATCTGCAGGGCGATCTACTGTTGATGAAATTGAGAGCATATCACCATCTTCATCTGAACCATCCATAACCACATTAACTGACTTCGACGAACCACCATTATTGCCCTTCTCCGGACAATCCCGCCTCTTGTGCCCTTCTTCCCACACTTGTAGCAATTTCCCTTGTACTTCTTCCTTGATCGACCCCCATTCGATGATTCTTCGAGTTGTCTCGGATTGTGACCTCCCACGATCCTTATTCTCCTTCACATACAGCCCTTCTCCTAGCGGTTCATCAACAACTGTTTTCTTTCGTTGATGAAAAGCTAAGAGAGCCTCTGTAACAGGTCCCAACTCAAGAGTATCTTTCCCCCACGTCAACGTAGTTACAAGATTTTTATACGTTGTGGAAGACGGCAACGAATTTAGCAGCATTAACGCCTTGTCTTTTTCCTCAAACGTCACCTCCACCCGTAGCAAATCATTGATGATTTGCATAAATGTGTTTATGTGAGCGTTGAGATCAGCCCCTTCTACCATCTTAAGCCCATAAAACTTTTGCTTGAGATGTAGCTTATTTGACAAGGATTTTGACATATATTTTGCCTCTAAAATTTCCCATACCTGTGTTGCTGACTCTTCATCAATTACAGGATACACCAATTCGTCCGCAAGGCACGAACGAATTGTTGAGACAGCCCTCCATTGGAGTTCCTTCCAATCATCCTCCTTTACATCTTTAGGTCTAGTTTTGTTCTGAAGAACCTTCCCTAAACCAGCCTGCACCAAAGCATCCTTAACCCTTCTCTGCCACAAAGCGAAATTCCCCATTCCATCGAACTTCTAAACTTCTTGTTTGGAAGAAGAGAAACCTGATCCTAAAGCAGACATGTCAACTTGGCTTTGATACCAGTTGTTGTGCACAGCGGAAGACTAGTAAACAAATTAACAGAGTATAATAGGATCAATCACAAAGAAGAGAGAGAGATTGGGGCCAACGGACTGTCGAAAATTTTATTAGAGACACACATCTTCAAACGTTCTAGGTATACAATTATTTATATGGATACAATAGAAAACCCTAAAACTCGTCGCTATGCGGTCGCACTATGCGGCCGCATACGATTTGTAAGGCTTCCATGCGGACGCACTATGAGGCCGCATGGTTTTCAGAACCGAGTGCGGACGCCTTACGCGAACGCTTAGTTTCCAGAGTCGCTTTCAAGGCAGTGCCACCTTTATTATGCATATCATTCGCGCTTTGCCAATTCTTCTTTATTCTTGTCTTTTTTTAAAATAAGTGGGGGATTGATGTTTTAAGAGGAGTATTTTAATAAAAGAAATAGAATTGTAACCCCCACATGTCAAATTTAAGCACTTTATTTCTCCATTAATTAGTGTTAGTTTTTTCATTTCAAATTCTGGACAGTTTTGTTTTCAAAACTTTTGAACATCACAATGCATTTGGTCTACATTGTTTTGACAGATTCATTATTTTGGAGTCCAGATTTTTTTAATCAGTTTTGAAACTGATTTCAAAGACTTCAATTTGTGACAATTTTTTGAGAAGTAATTTTCTGGATTTATTACAATGTTTGCAACTCCTTTGTAACACCTATAAAAGGAGCCTTCCTCCAATGCTTGAAGAAACCATTTTTTCAGCAAAGAAACTATATACTCTCTCCATTTCTCTATAAGATTTGGCAAAGCAAAGTATGAGTGTGTGTGTGTGTGTGTGAGCTTCGGCTTCTTGAGGTAGTGCAGACCAAGAGAAGCAAATACTCAAAGTGGTTGGGCTGTTGTATCTTGGAGGCTGCGTGCTGAGACCTACTGCATTTGGGGACACACCCGATAAGGGCGCAAACCGTCTTAAAGAGAGCGACATTGTCCGCGCCTCACCCCACCGATTACTTTTTCGGATACTTGTATACACAAGGGTTGTAAGCTTGTATATTTCTATTTTCACCTACTTTTCCAACAGTAAGTCTATGAGATGACCTGAATTTTGTTCTATATGGAAGCATGCATAAGGGATAATTTCTAGGAAAGTGCTTTAACTTTTTTATTTCTAAATCAGAAATCCGAAATTAACCTAAAGTCTGCGGTTAGTATTTGTATATGCTGAAGATTTGAAGTTGACAAGATATTACAAATTTAAGTTTGTGATATTAATACAAGTTGTAGTGTTAATGTCGTTAAGTTAAATTTACTTAAATCTATACATTGTTAGATCAAATTTATCTTTTTTTTTAAATAATGACATAGATATTCTAAATCATCAACAACTTAATAACATTTTACATTTGACCATCCAATAGTTCTAACACTAAAACTTGTAATAATACCACAAACTCGAGCTCGTAATATCATTTGTCACCTGTTATTTTAATCAAACATACTAAATTTATAGCTACTTCTAAAACTTTGGTAACAACTTTGCCTTGAAGGTACATGCATGTGCGTTTAAAGTAGAGTTATTACCATAGTGGTAAAACTAATTGTAAACCTAGCAATACTCTATTATAATATGTGATATACTGGTGTCTGCTACTATGTACTCCCTCCATCCCTAAATTATTGTCCTATTTGACAAAAAAAAAAAAAAACAAATAGAATAATAATTTAGGGACATAGGGAATATTAATTAGAAGTTACTATATTTGGATATTATAATACAAAATGCGATAAACTTAGTGTCTGTTACTATGTACTTCCTCCGTACCGCTTAAAGAGTTCCACGTTTAAAAAGTCTAATAATTAAGCGATATATAAGTAGTATTGGAGTTGGTCATAATTACAAAAATATTTTAGCATAGATAATATGTTTGTACAAGATATGAAGGGTGAAGTTAAAAATTTTATGGAGATTGTAGGCATAATTTTTTTAAGTGAAATTTCTAAGTAGAACATCTCAAAATAGTATAATCAACTCTTTGACTGGAACAAAGGAAATATTATTTAGAAGTTACTATATTTGGGAGTACAATAAAATTCTTATAATCGATGACTTTGCATTTTTCGAAACCCGAAGTGAGTTACTTTCAAGTCATAATCTGAAATTGCAGATAATTGAAGTCCACAGAATTACTAGTCCCTTCGTCCCTAAATTATTGTCTTTCTTTCCTTTTTCGTCCATCCCAAAATAATTATCTTGTTTGAAATTTTCCTTTTTAGAACATCACTTTTACTATTTTACCCTTACTTTTTCTTCCTACTTTAATTATGGGCCACATACACATGGGCATTAAAGGAAACAACACACTTTTTCAATACTATTCTAATATTAATAATCAAGTCAATTGAGTTTTTTTAATCCGTATGCTGGATCAACCCAGACAATAATTTAGGAACGGAGGGAGTATAATTTAATAATAGCAGCAGTCCCACTTCCGTCCCGGCAGAGAAAGTTCTTCCCTTAACCCTAACTCACTCGCATATAAACTTTCCAGCTATCACTCACTTGCCTGGCAACTGTCTTCTTCTTCTTACAACTCATTAGTCAATTATCATACAAATATGACTCAAATGGACTAAGACATATGGATTGGACCACCACTAACATCACCAAATTATGGCTTTAATATATCACATCTTCGGACCCACTACAACAAATTGGTCAATATACATACGTATATACACACACATATGAGTTATATCTGTACAATATACAAGATAATTTTCATAATACTATTATTTAATTTAATCATTTTGAAAATTTTAAATAGCTTACTATTTGGAAAATAAAATATATATATATATATATACATATATATATATATTGACTCTACACAAATAAAAATTGTGCGTTTATAAGACTTGTTTCTACGTAGAAGATTAATATGATTAGGGTTGATTGCAGTCTACTACCCCAATGTCGCACTTGGGATCTGTAGTTTTAATTTTTGCACATTGGGATCTATTGCATTTGATTTGCATTTGAGAGTCAAAAGGGGATTATCATTAACTTCTAGACGGAAAGTTGACATATACCATCCGCATTCATTTCTGTGAAGTTTTCTTGCTTGACATATCCTTTAAAATTCTCTGTATTTAACATATTCTTCATAATGAATGAAAACCCTTAATAACCAAGTGTTAAAAAACAAAAACAACCCCTCAAAAATTTATATGGATGGCACATGATGAGTTTGCATCTAAAAATTAATGAAAACCCCCTTTCGACCCTCAACTGCAACACAAATGTAACCTTAGATCCCAATGTGAAAATTAAAACCACAGACCCCCAACTGCAACAATAGGCAACCAACAAGGTTATAAACTGCAATTATAACACATGTAAGTACCAAAAAGCTATACCTTTACTAAAAGAAAAATGCAACATCCACAAATTTTATCAACATAATTCATTTATAACATGCTTTAAAGTGTTGTGCGCTGGTTAAAATGTACACAATTAAAACATGATGTAATGTAGCATTAAGTTACAAAAATGAGGATTAAGTCCATGAAATATCAATACCATCCCTTTTAGAAAAGGTTCCATGGACACATTTTATTTTGAAAAAAGTAATCTCAAAGTAAAACAAAAACAAAGATCAAAACCACTAATATGAAAAAGTCCAGCATCCATATTGTTTTCTTTTCTTGGAAATGATTTTTAAGTCCCGATAATTCATTTACTAATTTATCATTTCTGTGATCAGGAATATCCATTTCATATAGTCAATGGTCATAAGGAAAAGAAGAGAATAAGTACAGTATGAAGAAATTCTACTTATAATTACAATCTCAAGAACTGTCCAAAAGGACTTGATCAGAGAATTATCCCTCCAAAGAAGCCATTTAAGCATTCAGGAACCTTAACAGAAGGGCTAACTCATCCAGATAACAGTCGTTTTTTCCTCAAGGGTACCACGAACTCCCACAAGCCACGTTTAAACGAGCCTCGAATGAAGCATATAAGAGAATTCTCAAATTAACATCAGATTTACGAATAAAAAGCTATTATCAACAGGTATCCTTTGTACAACAGGAGAAGAGGGGCACCCCAATGCATGCATGCATCAAGGAGTTTTCTTGGCTTGCAAAAACAAAATGCTCCCCTTTATACGATCTACAAGTCAGATGTTCACGAACCGACAGGTTTCCAGCAACAATGCTCGCTTGTGGGCTTGCCAAGAATATGTTGTTCTCAAGTTTCTAATTTTTTTTTTTTTTTTTTTGTGAAAACTCAAACTTTGCTGCCTATTTTGTAATCTGAAAAGGTAGCAGTTCCTCGAGCTTCTACTGTTGATGCTGTTTCTTTCTTGTCCAACCCAAATAAAGAGCAATTTTGAAAAGCGTCCAGACTGCTACTTACAAGGCGATTCAAACCTCCAAGGCTATCACTAAAGATTAGCTCATCACTATTGTATCTACAGGAAGGTATATCCAAATCTAAAGGTCCTAAAGAGTCGGGCTGCAAGATGCAAAAGAACAAAATTAGATATCTGCCATGAATTCTCACATTGAAAGACAAAGTAGCTCATCACAAGCAGGCATGCCAAGCAGGAAGGCTATTTTTGCAGCTTCAGATTCCAGATATTTTATTTTTATTTTTACCGAAGGGACCGCAGGAAAGGATTCAAGTCTACCCCGGCAGCCGGCACCAGAGTTGTTCAGATTTCCAGAATTACCTCCATAATTAATTAACAGTTACCAACATTCCAATGACATGTCTTCCACAATTTCTAACAATTAACTACCCAACATGTCCACTATCTATATTACAATACAGCTTACTTCGCACACTTACAATTGACTAAAGCTAACTATTAGGATTTCATCGTCTACTAAATTTCCACAGTTAAGATGTAATCTAACCTTCACACATGTGAAGGTGGTTATCTCTTTTTTTTCTCTTTTCTGTTTTTTTCATTCCTTTTAGTACACCCACGACCCACAACTCCCTCTTGACAACACCCATTTCTCTCTCCTCACCTCTCTCACATGTCCCCCCATTCGGCCCCACTCCTTCTCTATCCCTTTCTTTCCTTTCTTTTGTTTCTTTGTTTTTCAACTCAAAACCATACAACTCATTTTCCATTTTTTTCTTTTCTGTTTTTTTCTTTCCTTTTTTGATTTTTTGATCAAACAAAAAAAGTCAAATCTTCAATCTCCTCCCCGTCTTGGCCACCTCTGTTCAAAAGTAATCTCTTTTCTTTTATTAGGTACACATAATCTATTATTAGGTAAACATAATCCATTATTAATATATGCTCGGGGTTTTTTGTCACCCCCTACAAATCTTGAGCATACATTGATTCAGTCCCATAATGATACCGTGCCTTACGTATGGGGCTAAATCGCTAGTCCTGAACAATAATTATCAAGACTACCTATTCTTCAAAATTTTCAAAAAATTTAAAGTAACAAATCATAAGAACAGCCCCCTCTGTCCCAAAATTGGTGTGCATTTTTTGTTTTTGTTTTTTTTTTTTTGTGAAAATTAAGAAAGTTGACTTTTAGCCATATTATTATCACATATACATGAATGCCCCAAGTGTTTACATTATAGTATTGCAATGGTACACTAGAACATGATGGTTGACAAGGTTGAATTTAGTAAATTCATAGAAAAATGGACATTCATTTTGGGACAAGAAGAATTGAAAAAAGGGACATTCATTCTAGGACGGAGCCACAGAGGGAGTTCATTTTAGAACAGAGGGAGTAAAAAATTATTAGATAAAGAAAGGACCACGTGTGAGTGCATGTGTACAAACATACATACATACATATTTTATATACGTGTGTTTGTGTGTGGAAAAGGAAAAAATGAATGTTTGGAAAACATTAACATACCCAGTATATATCATTAAGCCCACTGAGATCCTTTGCAGAATTGTCCTCGGAATGCCGATCAGGTTGACACACATCCATTGGATCTCCATGAGCAGGATCATCATCCATAGGCTCCATAGCCTCCTCCGCTACAGGCAAATCCTATAGAGAGAATGAAAATGACATATAAAGTTGCACTTACCAAGAAACTAACTCAAGCAGCAATAAGATCTCTGAGAAAAACATAATCATGAAAGAGAACCTCCATGTTAGTGCCTAATGCCACCGAACTAGTACTAGCAATCTGTTCTGTAGGTTTGACCTTCTCACAGAAAACAGAATTCTTCTGGAATGAGAAAGCATCACAGGTTTCTTCGGCATCCCAGATGGAAGAGGAAAGGGTGGGCTGGAAAGAAGTTCTGCTCTGATGTTTATATATGTGAGCAGCAATTGCAGCATCAAATGAATCGCAACTGAATGGAATCTGCTGAAGCGGTTGAGAGCCACTTGGTGGATGTAGGTCATTACAGTTGGCATCTGCATTATGAGATACCTCGGAGAGTAGATCACCAACGCTTATGTTGGTAAGGCTATCAGCCCATTCCACGGCTGACAATGTTGTACCTTTGTTTGATCCCTTGTCATCCTAAAATGAAAAGCAATTTGTAAATTCAAAAGGTATGAAATGATAAACAATGAACGCGTGTTTCATCTCTAGGAATAGGGTCCATGCATGCCAACTTTATGAACTTAATATACTCGCCCTCAACGCTCAAAGAGTCCACGTCTCAAAGTCAAGCTTTCTTAAGGATAGACTTGATTTGCCATTTTATATATGCTTACTTTAAAAATTAAAGTAGTTCTCTTAATTTTAAGTCTAATGTAATAAGAATAAATTTAGAAACTCAGAAAATTAATAAGCTTAGTTTTCCGAACAAGACTCTAATGGAACATTCCAAAAAAAAAAGCGTAGAGCTCTTTTAGCGTAATGGAGGGGGGTATATCAGAAGGCATTATGTTTCAAGAAAACATTTCGGCATAGAAAATCACTTCAATCAGCTGGAAAAATATAATTCTAAATGTTTCCCTATATATATATATATATATATACACTAATCTTAAAAGTGCCGAAACATAAAACTTTTTCTAGACCTATTACCCCTTGCAATTAAATAAATCCCCTTTATATCCTCTTATTAATTACCATCCTTCTTTTGCTCATTAAAGTTTTTGTGCATTCACATTTGTTTCATTCACTTTCTTTTCCTATGCATGTATATAACTCAAAAAAACTAGAAACTTTTTTGTTTTTCATATGCATGTACATTACTCAAAAAAGACTAGGTACCGTCCATTTTAGTTCAAGCTGTCCATTTTTTATTATTGTTATTATTTATTTATTTTATTTAGGTCGGTGAGGTGATACATTTGTACTAGATTATGCGCACCTCAAACCTAATTCTCATGATTCTTGAAAAAATCCTCAAATTGTCAAGATCAATATTTGTTTGTAAGAAGATAATTATGTATACGTAAACTCAATATTTTGAAATATTGATTAACATAAATGCTTTTGTAAGACTATTTTTATCAAGTGGTATTGCCGACTTGCAACGCAAGTCGTTGCATCTAGTATGCATATGCATATATATATATATATATATATATATATATATATCATGGAGTTACGTGCCTTACTGTTCAAATAAATACCATGTCACGGGTATAGTTGTTCCTATAAAATTAGTAAATATCAACATAACCTTGAGAAAAGGAAAGAAAAACATTTATCGTTCACAGTTTTAAAGAATACTTTTCATGTTATAGAAGGATGATGCCAAACAAGAGGAAACATACCATGTGTCCTAGTTGCCTCCTGATGGCTCCATTGCTCGTGTCCCGTCTTTGCCATGAGAAACATGGAGTAAGATCAGACAAACCCAC
Source organism: Platycodon grandiflorus (assembly GCA_016624345.1). Taxonomy (NCBI): domain Eukaryota; kingdom Viridiplantae; phylum Streptophyta; class Magnoliopsida; order Asterales; family Campanulaceae; genus Platycodon; species Platycodon grandiflorus. The sequence goes on from CM028363.1 coordinate 50,626,428, forward strand.
GACATTCTTGTTGGTTTCGATACTATTGCATTCAGTGACCTTTTTAGGAAAATCATCAGGAGAGGCCACCATAGTGGAAATTTTCTCAGCGGAGACTATTTGATCGTTATATGAATCCAGTGGGTTTTCAGAATTATGACCAGCAGGTAGGGTGGGGACCACTACAGGGTCCACATTGTGCTTCTCCATCTCATTTATACTAGTATTTTGCTCGCCAAGAACCTCACACAAAGCTAAAGGCACTTGAAACCAACCATACCTTTGAAAAAGCAGCAGAATGTGTCATTGTCTTTCAGAACATAAATGTAAACATAGTCCGTCAGCTAAAAAAGGAAAACGAAAAAGCACCTTAAGCGGAACACGTTAGGGCTTCCAGTTAGTGCATATACATCTGCCGCACTTAGAACAGAATCCTGAGTCCATTTCTGACAGCTCGCAAGGTTTTCTCTTTGAGCAAAGTAAGGCAAAAGCGTCAGCTTTCCAGATGCTATGCTTGAACTTCCCCATTTACGATGGAGATGTTCCAAAACTGACGATATCTTCTTTCGCATACTTAAAGTGAGCTCCAGATGTGGATTATGATTGTCCTGTAAAAAGATTAAACCAGACATTTGCCCAAAGATTCTGATTAACTCAAAAGTAGCAAAAGCAACTGAAATCTCATACTACATAGAATCTCACACATTTGTTTCGTTAACCTACCATTTCCAAGGCTCTCCTTGTACCTTCATCAATTGGGAACAGCTGAAGCTTTAGTTTCATTGAGGTTTGTACAGCGTTTTCAGCAAACTGAAAAGTTGGCAAAGAAGGCACATCTTTTGCGACAGGGTCAAAAGCCTTTTCTCCTGAAAGTAGATAGATACATAGATTGGAGAAAAACAAGTACTTCCCAAAATCTAACACATCAGTTCTATCCCAGGAAATTCTAAGAAGTTAACCTTGGAACTCACCCTGTGAATCCTGTACATGATCAACCAACTTATCCATGGATGTTTGTTCCAAATGCGCAGCAGCATCAGCAACCAATGAAACCCCAGCAATTGCAGCCTTCTCCCATTTTTTGTATGCAGCAGTTGACGTGGTACCTTTTAAACATCGAGAACAATCAGACCAACAAAACTTTACTAAAATGGCAACAATTTGTAATTGGACAATGCATTGATTACTGATAACAAGTTAGAATCAGAACAACAGCACAACTTAGAAAATTCAGTTCTGGGAACAGTCTTGTATTTGAGCAAATCCCAAATGCAAAAACCATATTCATTTGGCCAATGATCTAGATGCAACACTAGCTAAACAAACTTTCCAACTTACAAAATCGATTCGAAGATAAAAGAACTCCCGTCATGGAAACCAGAGAAGCCTCTATGCGGTATAAAAATGATGCAGTAGCCATTCCATGGTTTAGAAGATACATTCATTTTGGAAGCCTAATACCAAGACAATGTGTGCTTCTCTACTTCAGAAGGCTTTTCGATCAAACTAAGCTCTCAGCAGATTCAAGTACTTTAAAGCAACCTTTTACATACCTCCTTAGTAACATCATATAGCTACCAGCTTGTTACTAAGTTGTAAGCTACTATTCATCACCTCCTTAGTGTTTTGTCAACTAGCATGTTCCTTTACACCTATTATTCCACCGTTAAGTAACCACCTTAGTTTTGATATATATATATATATATATAGGGCTGGGATATCTACGTTCCAGCAGTGTAATTTTTATTTTATTTTTTTGACAGAAAAAAAAAATTTTATAGATAGGAAGGAGAGGTAGATAAGAAATCCACCATTAACAATCGCTCCAGCAGGGTGATATTTTGGTAGAATCAATTATTTGTGGTTTATTTCAGAAAGGCTGAAGCTTTTCTTCCTGTCTTGTACTCTTCTCTTTTTCTTCTCTTTCTCTGTTTTGGCTCTACAACTCTTGCACTTAAATGAGCTTCAGCCAAGCAACCTCTGCTCAAGCTAAGGTTATTCTACTCACAAACCAAGTTGAGCTTGAGCTAGCTGGCAAGCCATGTAATAGAATAGAATACTAATCAACAAGAAAAAACACATATACTATTTGCACATATACCACCAAACCCAGTATAATATCCAAGCGTAGTTCATGTACTTAACATGCTTGACTTGAACCAAGCTAAGCTAAATTCTTCCAGCCCTCAACCACCCCAAATTCCAAAAGAGACCCAGACCTTTCCCTGCCCTTCGACGATCAATATGGCAGCCAAATCCACAAAGAAGCTGCTGTCAGGACCTTGGGGGAAAAATTGTCCACAGAAACTGCAGGAACTTGAAATCTAGTTATCTATCCTATTACTTTCCAATCTATACCTAACAAGACTTTTTAGTTACCTTACCCCTAAAAGATGATCCTTTCTAGCTTATCTTCATCTAGGATTCTTGCCATACTAGCAGGGAAGCTTCCACACTTTCTTAAGGTGGATGCAGATAAGAACATCTCTACTGGCTTAAATGGCTTGATATCGTGTGAGACATGAAACTGCAAGCAGACCAGGACAGGAGGGTGTGTGGGCATTGATAATCTGGTTCTGGAGGACATTTCTGGTCGTTGAACGGCCGAGGCTTCTTTATCTTGAACCTTTGTCTATCTGACACGGGATGATCAAAAACAACTCTGGAAGGAGGCTGAATGAGATGGATGGTTATATTACAAGCTATTTCACTCATTTGAACCCCTATAATGCATCCACAAGGGTTACCAATTGTTCCTTCCTTATAGTTTCTGAATCACATAGCATCATAACACCTATGATGGCCCTTCGACTAGGGCTCTACACAATACGACTGGATTATTCTTTAAAATACTAACACACTTGCTAAAAAGTATATTCATAGATCATCCAAACACCAAAAGAAACATCACACAACGAACCAAATATGGACAAGATAAAAAGATGAGGGAAATTACTACAGTGATAGGAGTTTACACATGAAAAACGTCCCACTCTATCAAAACATAGAATTAAGAGCATTAATACAAGAATCCTTTATCAACGAAGTCAGATCTAAATCTAAATCAACTTGAGTTGATTACTTGATTCCTAGCCAACTTGTTCAATCATTTATTATGAATCAAGGATATAACAGAAGTGGATATTTCTTCATTTATAATCATCATGTCTTACCATCCTTGTCCTCAGACTAACTACCTTTTAGGGTCTATAAGTCTGCATGTATAAATCAGTATGAAGAGTGTGTTGATGTAGAGATCATAAGCACAAACTAAAGATGTGGTTATGTTATGTGTGTGTGTGTGTGCGTCTTCCCAAGAAGTGATTTCCAGCGTGTGTGCCTTTATGTGGATGTGTGAAATTTCTCTACCCTCCTTTCCCATTCCAATGACAGAAACAGTTTTAGCGGACCTACTCTTCGTCTCTTCCTCTAAGCCCTAAATATTTGGTCACCAATCCTTAGCAATTCATTCTTTTCTCTTCATAAAGAGATAGAAACCAATTCGCTGCACTCATCCACCCTCAAGAGGAAAGGCAAAAAGAAGAGGAAAAGCAAACATATCAGCTATCCTGTGAATAAAATGGTGCACAAAGACTTGGCATTTTTTTACTTCACCTTATGCAGTATTCCTAGAAGTGATCAACTTTTACTATACTCACCTTTAAGATCATTACCCAAAAAGATTGTGCCTATTAAATGTGTAGCAGTCTTCGATGAAGACCAGCTCACCTGGTACTAGGGTATGGTTTTCAAGCCTCGCCAAAAGGCATGGTTCCTGTGGCCTATCTAAAAACCTATTTCCTTGTCTCCTCTATAGCCTTTCGGTACCAGCTCATAGCCAATCTGGCACTATTCAGTCTCCAACATGGCACTATAAATTGAGAATTAATGAGGTCTAGGTCCACCTCCAACCTTTACGAAGAAAAATTCTAGGTTATCTCTGCAAGTGATAAACCCCAAACAGTCTTATGCTCACCTTTTTATATCATTTATCAGATAAATTTCAAATATTTCATATGGTTCCTACAAGTGAAGAGTTGTAGACTATCTCCACATATGATAAACCATCTCAGGACTCCTGCAGATCAAAAAACTTCATTTGTACAAGACCAGAGTCCTATGAATAGATAGAGACAATCCAAACCAATCAGCACATCACAAGCTAGTTTAAATGAAAGAAGTTCAACGCATATTAATCAGGTGTTGCACGATGCAACGAAAGCTCATCCTACCAAATGTGAAAGTAAAGGGTGTGAAACTAACATTTAAAATTGAACCAACAGTTTCTCTCCCAACACCTCACTGGAAAGTGAATAAGGGATAAACCATTATGTGATAGACAGAATGAACCTCAGTAAATCTGAGAACAGAGTTCCAATCAAAGTTTAATGACCAACAAGAACCGAATCTTAAGCAATCCAAGATATAGCAACAAGTTCATGAACCTCAAACTTCTAGATTGTCAAAAATATAGCTAGTTGGTTAAATTTGATTAGAAGAGATGGAAAAACAATTTCTTAAAAATCCATGCTACAGATGGTATCTTCTTCTTTTTTTTAAAAGCAAAAGTAGAGATATAACAATCATTAACTTGGGTAAAAGTAACAGTAAATCACCTGATCTCCGTCGCTGTCTTGCTGCTTTCACAGAGGATGAGTCCCCTTTGGAGCTGTTACGATTTGCACCTGTGTTTGCATTGCGCCTGGCGGCAGATCCTTTCCCAGAACCTAACTTCTGAATTTTTTGACTGTCAAGAAGAACCAGTTTAGCTGTACTCTGATTCGAGACAGGAACTGGAGGTGTGGTAGAACAGTTTCCCCCCTGAGAATGTCGTTTTCTTATCTTCCTCTTTCGGTCTTTCATTAGTTGGTGCTCCTTCATGGCAAAAGAACTAGTTAGCCAAACAGATACAGAAAAAAATCCGATTTCACTTGCAAGAATATGTGATAATCTCAAGTCCTGACTAACCAAGGTCTCTATGAATATCTTAAACCTGCGGGGCTTCAAATGAAGCTTTGACGCCTTGCAGCTATACTTTTCCAGTAAAGACCACCTGCAAAAGGATGCCTTATAAAGGAAACAATGATGTCTGATATGCCAAATCAAATAACCCAATAAATAAAACACCATCTTTATCAAGCTACCTTACTACTTGGTATTTATTACTACTAGCTATATGATTTTCGAAAGATCCAGGTAGGTAGTATTTTAAATACAACTGCAAGTGTACTTCCCATGGAGTTGATTGAGCCCTGCTCTAAAATGCCACATGACTGTCATAAATTATGTGTGCTTAAACTTTTAAACATCCTTGTGCAACCTCATTACTAGAAGGAAAAATCACATGGGAGTTTAATTAAAATTCACCAGATTAGGAAATCAGTCTTACTAATGGAAAATTTCTTATGTTTGGCAAGAAAATGAAATCACTTTAATGCATGAGTTGAAGGGAACAACACTAATAATTTATCAACTGATAGCATTTATGGTTTCATTTTCATTGAAAGAAACTCATTGGTCCAACAGCTCTTGGACAAAAGAAAAATGTAGCCTTTTAATTTCAGTCAACAAGAGAGAGTGTCGGAAAATAAACCAAAGAAACAAGCATACTAACTGAAGAGTGCTTCATAAGAAACACAGATGTTTGTAGAAACCCAAAACTTCCTCTTCACAGCATTCTATAAACAAAAGCATAAACCACGCAGTTGACCGCTGAGATCCCTGAGTACAAAAAGTTTCAAGAAGTACAAAGGGGACTCAATTTGGTCAATTTCAGCCCATCACAGTGGCTCAGAAAATATTTTCTTTATATCCATTAGCTATTGAGCTTTCTTTTCAGATTATGCTGTGGTTTAAACAATGCTTTGGAGCTCAAATCACATGGTCACCCAAAATGTTATGTGCAATATACTTGATCCATATTCTCTAAAAAAGTAAATTTTGCTATCATACAAGTTGTGGATGGCAGAATACTATGAGTGTCACTAGCTCGAGAGATCAGTTTGGGATGAATAAAACCCACGTCACCACCTGAATAGAGCATTCTTCAAGAAGACAAGAACACAGGACTAGCTCACAATGCCTATATCAGCTGATTCAGCTTAGAAGTGACAGCAACAGATAGAAACAATAGAATGAACATAAGCTAACTACTAACTTAAGTGAATGAGTCAAGATAAAGAAGACGGGCACATGTCACGCAAATTTAATGGGTACCATCGAAGCATTGCAGCATTGGTGTCTTTACAGTTTTTGGCATCAAGACAAAGTTCTGGGCCCAGTAACTTGTTCATACGCCTTACAAGCCGATAGTAATAGTGTCTGACCTGAAAACAACCAAGAAAAAGAATTAAATACTATTGAAACATGCATTGTAGTAATGGTACATATAACGTAAATTTTGATGTGATAAGAACAGTCGGGAGACCAAGGTTAAAGCAAAACACCTGGTCCTTATTTTTACTTTGGACACGACAAGTGATCTTCTCAAAATTCTGTAGAAAATACATAATGAATTCATTGTCAGAATCTAACTCTAAACTCAGAAGTCAAGTACCAAATGAATGACATAGAAATTACCTTCCCAACTTGACGAAGTGCGGTGAAAAAGCTTTCCTCCTCTTGCCGCGTCCAAGCAGCCCATTGCCGCGTTTGTTTCTTTGCTGCATTGGACAACAAGAATACCAATGAAAAGAATAGTTAGCTAGGTCAAAAGAATATAAGAATCAGAAAGCACTTTATTGAACCAAGAATATGAATTTCATATATTGAAAGTTCAATAACATACCTGGTGGCGTAGATGCAACATGATCTTCTACCGATGAGATTACACCGCAATCCACATCCTTATGTAATTCTTTCTCAGAATGGAGGCATACCCCAAGATCGAAGGAAACCATTGGCTCCATTTGCATTAACAATCTTCAGAAGATATAGGGAATTTCATACCCTCTCAACCCTCAAAAGCTTCACACAGCACTTCCTCTAATCTCCAAGTCAATTAGAATCCAATTGCACGTCTAGTTAGAACCAGGTAGACAGGTTAGTATTTGACAAAAGCCATATACCATTGACTTAAGATCATTCATTATGAAATCACATGTCTAAAATGCCATACAAATCCAATCCGCTTCCTTTTAGTAAATTTCAAGAACGTAGACAGTTTATAGGGTGTATAACAACAAACCGACACCTACCAAAATCCAAAACCAACCCCCAAAGTAAAAAATGACTCGCAAAACATCCTTACGATCAAGACTCGCAATTTGTACAGATAAAAGTGCTACTCAAGTTTAACGACAGGATAAAGAATCCCCAAATGCATCAACGACTACAAGTACCCACTGCTAACTGTTCTTCTGGATTGCATAATCTTCTTTAAAATTAACGCCATTGGTGTAAGGAAAAAGAAACAAAATTAAAAAGAAATAATCGCCTGTTGACACATATGGTGAATTTTAAAAGTGTACATATACAGCAACAACCAGGTTTAACACAACTACTATAACTAACACTTACATTGACCACTATCTAGCAATTTCAGAAAAGAAATAAATCATAAACAATAAAAGTGAATTCAACTAGCCAGGAAAAAAAGAAATTATTTCTTACACCAAGCTCATCCATTTAGGTATTTAAACAATATCTATGCAAGTTTATCAGCCCCAACACTCGAGAAATTTGAATTAATTATGTTAACAAAATACAAAATTATGTAACTGACATCATCAAATTATTTCGCTTCAAATTCACTTCCTTTTTCTACAAAATCTAGTCGAAAAATTTCATGATTCTCCCATTCCGATAGAATCTAATGAACAGAGATATGAATTTAATACAATTCAAAGCAAGCCCTATCTTTTTACCTTCAATTTTCCTAAAAACGAAACTAAAAATGCAATCATTAATTATTATATAGAATCGGAAATGAAAGGATTGCTTACGAGAGAGCGGAGAGAAGAGAGGAAACGATGACCGAGAAGCCGGTGACGGAGAAGCTGAAAAACCCAGATCCTAACCACAAAGGTTAAACCACAGTTGAGGTGTTTTTACCCTTTTCAGCCACCTGTGTGTATTTTTGAGAGTTCAAAATTAGAGCCTTTTGGTTTTGGGGTGTGCTCTCTCTCTATTTTTTTTTCTCCTCTCTATTTTCCTTCTCCTCATTCTTATCTTTTCTTTTTTATGGCTTTTATTTGTTTTTTTTTTTTTCCCTTTTTTCTTTTTTATTCTAAAATCTTATCATAAGTGGATATCAAGAAACTAAAAGTTGATATTGTGGTAAAATGTCGACGTAACGCAAGTCGAATACAGTTGTAGAGTCAATCTCTGAGTTGAGAGATAATCGAGGAGGATCGATACTGCATATCTGGTCGTTGAATCTTTACCGTCAAAAGATATCAGCATAAGAATAGCATGATGTTATAACTCATTGAATACAATATTAGTTGCGCATCATTAGTGACTTATTCTTAGTGATAGGAATATAATACGAAAAGTTTAAGTTTAAAATGTTTATGAAAAAAAAATCAAATTCTTTAAGGGAAAGGTATAGCAAAAAGAAAGGAAGGATAATTGTAAGTCGTCATAATATTGAAGTATGAGATGAACATAATGTTGAGAATCATTATATAATGTCAACTCAATATAAATATATCTTTGTAGGTGTACAAAGATTTAGGTAAAGTCCAAATAAGAAAGCACAAAATTGGTACGAATTAACATAACTTGAGCCTTTAAAATCCAATATTATTAGCAACAACATACATCATTTGTCACACTTTCAATGATGGGATTGGACTCCCTGACTCATATTGATGATGTCTCCTTTAAGATCCACATGTTCCTTAAGACCCTCCCCAATAGACATACAACACATCACTAAGGAGGTAGATGTTTAACCCTGTTAAGGGGTCGCCATGCCGAGAAAGTCGAAAAGCCAGAGGCTCTCGTTCAAGTAACCAAATGTGCTGTTCTAATTCTATTTGTAAGGCACTCAAAGTATCCATACACTTTAAAGGTATGTATGTATGGGACATAACACCCTCCCAATTTTTTTGTCACTGTATTTTATGCCTTAAGCTAAGCAGTAACCGAACCAACTTCCTAAAATGGGTTGCCTTTGTGAGAATCAAAAGCCGCACGTAGCAAAAGGAAACAATGGTCACATGTTTCGAATGAGGAATGCATCAAATTGCATCCATGTGGAGTCTTACGAAATAAAAGAGAAGCACCACCCTATTTTATTGTAAGATAAAGAAAAGTCGAGATTTAGGTCTGGCGGACAAGTCAGAGACTGTGAAGATGTTGCACACCTATTAAAACCAAAATGATCTCTAACGATGTACTCAATCATGTGAATTATCTTCGGTTTCATTTATCTAAATAGTTATCTAAATAGAGCACTCAAGACTAATATAAGCATCAATATATGCCACGTTTGAATACCTGAATAGTACAAGAAAGGAAAGAAAAAATATGGAAGTTACTTTATTTTCCGCATTTAATGTGCGTTTGGTTGCACCAGAAAATTGTGGTAACCGTCATTACCATTTTCCTAGAGGGAAATTTTTTTCACAAAACGCATCTTGCACTTTTAGTAGGATTTATCGCCATGGAAAGGTTTTAGACCAATTTTTTTTTTTTTTACCTTTAATGTTAACTAAACACATTCAAGTGAGTCATTTTTTAGTCATTTTTATTTCCTTCACTTCAGTGTACTATTAAATTCTTGAGAACTATTTTCTCGCATAAGTTTCTTGCCATTCAAAAAGCCTATGAGTGTGACTAGAATCCCTAGTTGGTAGTTGGTACTCATGTGTGTTCAAGTAAAAGGAGCATGACAAGGCATGGAGAGAGCAAGGATCATGAGCAAGTGAATTTCAAACTAGCATAATCTGAGCATGTTGAAAGAAATTCATAATATTAACTATTATATAAACAAAGCTAGGCCGAAGGTGGGTTGCTCCACTTGAATGGATGCCTACATACCCAAGCACAAGCGCCTAGGATGTAGGATGAAGAACTAAGTAAGTTTTGGAGAAAGAGACAATGAGAGGGCGATTAGGTTTTATGAGTTTCTTTCAATTGAGTGGGCATAAAGGGTGTGGGGTAGAAGTAAAAATAATTAACTCTGTTAAGATAGAAGTAATTAGATAAATGTTTATGAAGCAGTTAAGTTTATTATTTCAATCAAACAGTTAAGTAGACAAATTTATAAAAATCAAGAATTGTGCACAACAAAAATATGTTTTTAATCAGTGATACACCGAAACAAGTTATGATCTTATTTTAAGTGCGGCTGAATAAAAAATTAGCAATGAAAAACAATTAGACGTTTGATAAGCTGTAAAACAATTAGGATATACAAAACAGTAAGTAAAGGGTTTAAGGGATAGAGAAATTGACACATATTTTTAAGTGGTTCAGTCCATATTCCTACATCCACCCCTCACACAACCATCTGGCTCTATGAGGCAATAATCCACTATATTTCTCATAAGTACACAGATTATTATAGAAAAATCCTAAGTTTTTCTCTTTCAGTTGGCAACCTAACTAGAACAGTTTACAAAGTACAAAAAGAGTGATTGTGCTTCCTTGGAATTACTCTAAATAGTCTGATGGAAGCTCTATGTAGATCTCTTCTTTATCCTTTCTGCTTGTGAAGATAATTGTTTATCAAACAGTTATCTATTCTTGACAGTATTTGCAAGATTTTTCTTCTGTGATGATGTTGAGCTTGTTTCTCGATGTTTTCTTGATGATTTCAATAGTTTGCCGTTTTACTTCTCTCTTTTTGAATAAACAGTTAAGACTGTTCTCTAGTTGTATAGCAACTCTTGATTTTCTCTTTATATTGTTGCTATAATCTACTGCTTAATTCTTATTGTATGTGTATATCTATTGTGAACTTATTTTTATAGGCACTGAGAAACTTTCTGTTAGAAACTAGCTGTTAAGTATCAGCTATAAGTGCAACTTGTTTATCCTACCAGTCTGAATATTCTATGTAAAGAGTGAGGCCACTTGCCTTGCAACTTGTGGCCCACTCGCTTTGTCGGTTCACTAGTTATCTTTGTTCCTTAGAGTTTGAAACATTAACATTCCTTCTAAAGTGTAACTTGTTTATCCTACCAGTCGGAATATTCTATGTAAAGAGTGAGGCCACTTGTCTTGCAACTTGTGGCCCCACTTGCCTTGTCAGTTCACTAGTTGTCTTTGTTCCTTAAAGTTTGAAACATTAACATTCCTTCTAATGATTAGTCTTAATAATCATTGATTCCTTTGAATGATTTATGCTAACGTAGTTGTTTGATCATAACTGTGTGTCTTAGCTGCATGTCTTGGATGTTTAACTTAGTTGTTTACAGTCCCGGATTGTTGTTTAAGTTCTTGCAATACTTTAATTGTTGAGTAAATAGTTGTTGGTCTTCTTAATTAGTAGCTTATGAGCTTAGTTGTTTTCATTTGGAGTGAATTGCTAACTCTTGTTAGCTCTTTTTGTAGAGATCTTCTTTGTAGCTTGAAGATGAGATGTAGTTTAAATTGTTACTCAGTTGACAAAAGTCTTTATACAAAGTGTCCTAACAGTTTGTTTTGGGGGAATTTGGCTAATCAAATTTGCAACATCAAAACCTAACCTATACAAGGTCCTACCTAACAAAGGGGTTTTATATATACATCCAGGGCTTGAATATATATAGCTACAAATTTGCTTAGAAACAGACAAAAACGGTACACACCGTAATAATTAATTTACTATATTAGTTAATAATTTTTTGAAAAAAAATACGTAAATTTGTTTCATGTTAGATAATTATATGGTAAAAACTACTCCCTTAGTCTCATGTATTGACTAACTTTCATATTTTGATCGTTTCAAAAGTTTTGGCCACTTAAAACTTCAATATGCATTAATTAATTAATTAATTAATTTTTATTATACCCCTAACTAATTAAATAGTATTTACAAGATAAACTCATTTACGTGCACCAACAGAAATATTACTAAACCGTACGAATGGAAATCAAAATATAAAGACAATGGATGTAAGCTTTTATCTGGCGGCTAATATAAGTAAAATGGAGGGAGTATTAATTAAAGTAAAGATGTAGGTATATCATATTTATGAATTCTACAAATGCACCTACATTTTATGTCAAAATTACTTGAATTCCTCTTATGTTAAAATAAAGTTTAGAGTTCAATCCTTAATTATGCAAAAAGTTTGTATATCCAGAAAATCTTAAAATTAATTTCTTCTATCTAAAAAATTTCAAAGGTATTCTTTTATTAATACCAAAAAGTCTAAAGTTTAACTTTTCTACTTACACTGTTAGGTAAGAGCTTTTATTTTGAATTTTTTTTCTTTTTCAATGATCATGGTGATGTTAATAATCATTAAAATATTATATAATATCGACAAAAACAACAATGATAATATTATTAATAACAACAACAACAATAAAAATATTTATTATTATAAAAATTAATAATTATTACTTTAATAATAGTAGTAATAGTAATTTATATAATTGCACTACTAACAACTGTAATAATAATAGCATTATTATTTTTATAGCAGTAGTATTATGATCTAAAAATGTTAATACATACTATCATATCATAATTTTAATAATGTTATTATTATAACGTCACATTACAATAATTAACAATATTATCACTACCATCATCATCATCATCAACACCATTGTTTCTAATAAAGAATAACAACTAAAAGTATCTTGAAGAAAAGTTCTGTCATTTATTAGATTAATCAAGGCTTAAACTCATAGTTAAATGCTTAAGCCTAGTTTCCTTGTTATTTGAGGGGTGAATCACCAACCAAAACAGGCTACATGGTTTGCTTAAGGTTGTGCTCCACCATCTAACTTAAGAAATCATTCATGACCTTTTTCTAGAGAGCAATGCAGTTTGCTCTATGGCTACTACTTCATAAACTGGTTGCCCGTTTAGAGAGCATTAATCTGTACATGGGAGCTCCGCGACGTAAAACATGTTGCTCCCAATCTGATTGGACTCCGAAAGGGTTCTCCATGAGCCATTCTCCTTGACCGACCACCGTAGGATCCTCCTGATCACGTCCAACCGCAAGCAATCCTTTCCCATATTTCATGAATTGTTCTTTCATCCTCACTGCAACTGCTTCTATGTCCGATTGTAGGAAGACCTACAATTTAAGATCACATGGTAAGTATCCCACACTAGCCCGTGCATAGTCTTATTGATCATCCTTATCGTGCCATTAAGTATAGATTAGCAAACACTTTATCGTGTTAAGGGTAAAAACAATAAGCACTCGCTCCTTTACCACAACAGAAAGAAAATCCAATCTGAAAGTCAAACAATTTAGGGAGATTATTATGCCCATACCCTCAACATGGTGCATTGTATGAGGAATTTTCTATCTTCTTTTTAGCCTTATAATGTAAAAACAAAGCCAAGCATTTGACGGATTAAAATAAACTTCCAAAAATTCCCTTGGTTTTAAGGATTAAAATAATCTTGCTAATATTTAAGTGTAATATAAGAAGGATAAACTTGGAAACTCAGAAAAACTCAAAAGAGTTTGGTTTTTGAAACAAGAGTCTTTAAGTGGAACATTCCAAAATAGGAACCATGACTCTCTGTCCGGAACAAATGGAGTATTTCTGAATGTTAATCCCAACAGAGGGCTAATCCCAAAAGGAAGAGATACTATACTACTTTTTTCGGCAAAGTGGATCCAGGACCAACTTAAAGGCGGCCCAACCATAATTTACAATCAATAAAGATTTATAGAAGAGTTGAACGTCATGAGTTGAGACAAAGATGATAAGAGGTCATTTTTTTGCAAATAATTATGGTTCGAACCGCACATCTACTTTTTGAGCAATGGAGTCGCATTTCAATGTAATTAAATAGCATGAGATTATGCACCAACTATCATATGATCTAGGGGCCCCATCTATTGTTTTTTTTTAATATTTATATACTCCGTATTATGATCTACCCATGTTTCAAACTGAAAAAGATGGTAGTCCATGAGAAGATCAGCATTAGAAGAGTGTTACCTTCCCGTTAGATGAAAGAAGATCCACTATTGCTTCGACCAGTGATCTCTGCAGCATTCTCCACCTATGCTCAGGTTTATTGAAGTCGGGATTTGGACACTACAATGATGAGTAAAAAGGTTTTTCTTCAGTGAAAATGCATTTAAGTCCCTGAACAAGCAAAAGCCAAGGAAGAACAACAGACTAAGGCTTCGAGAAGAGACAAGTTAGAGGACCTCTTTAAGTGAACTACGAGAAAACGATCAACCTATAAATAATTTGAAGGATCATATTAAGAGAAATTTAATTACATAGAAAAGCAGTCATACAAATTGCTTTTGCTCTCATCCTTGTCTTGATGTTACATAATTATGTTGCATTTTAAGGCTTACAGTTTAGAATCATAACTGAGAGACCCACCGCCTTGCCTTGGTTCATTTGCCAATCAGGGCTGAGAATACCTGAAAATTATGGCCAAAAGCCATTTCCATTTATATTCTCCAGTAGCCAAGGGTACCAATGACATTTGTGTTTCACGGTGGATGCCAACGTCGTGAGCCAACAAAGAACACATTCATAAAAACTGTAGCATCTATCGAACCCATATTATGGGGCACGTCAAAATGTACAAAAGAGAGCACTAATGAAAAAAATAATCAGCATTTCCCACTGTAGTACCTGAATTGATACAAGAACTACTTCTCCAGGGTAACTGGAAACTATGGACCGAAATGTTGATGTTGCATTAGTTGCAATGAAGTACCTAAAAGCAGCAAAGACGGATTGAATGGCAAAATGCATAAACAATTCAAATACAAATGAAGAATATTAACTTTGACAATAGCTCAACAAAGATGATGTAAATAGTAAAGAATACGAATCCAAAAGTCGTACACACATGAAAAAAAAAAAAAAAAAAAGCAGCAGCCCTTTTTGAGATAGTGAGAGGCGGGGGATGATACTATCCTTGCATTTTGTCACCTTACTGTAACAACCTATATTGTTTCAATGATGCAACCCTCTTTTTGGCTTCCCGAATTGAAATACAAACATGTACAGTTTAATCATGAAAAACTTGAAATACAACTTCCAACCTATCACATAGTACTAATCCACATAAATTGTAGCAAAACCAAGAGGGAAAAGTTGTCCAAACCCCGGGATTTGAGATAATAATGCACGACATACCATATAAATACGTAAAACCTCGTACATATGCTACAAATACCAAATAGAAGCTACATGTCAGGTTGCAGATAATGCAAACTTCCACCAATTAAAGGAGCTAGCTATATTAGAAGTATGAATGCATAAGCTGTGGGGGAGAAACTGCAATACATACCCGTTTGTAATGCTAGATTGATGAACAGAGTCTATACAGCGGTCTACAAGCTGGAAAAAGCCACAAGGAGACAGCCAAATTCAGAACTGAAGAGAGGCGAACAAGAAAACCTAACAAAAAACAGGACAAATTACCTTCCCATTCATCTCCAACCCAAGAAAATTCAGATCCTTCCTCCTCTTTGCCATTCCAAAGAGAAACAACCCGTTGCCTGCCATTCATGATTCTGAACCTTAGGAACCAGCACAATCAGACCACTTTCAGGGAACTTCTAGAACCAAACACAAGGAAACTAGGAGAATTTACAGTATTTCCCTCTTAAGTTAAAGAGGTGCCCTTGATGCATGCACTTAGTTCTTTTTTAACTGAAATTCAGTATTTTTACTAAATGGTTGAACACATTAGCTGCAGCTTAAGGTAGGCACCAATTTTAATTTTTTAATTTTTTTTTGATCCGGAAGAGACCAATCACCATAGATCGGGCAAGACGGGTGCCTAACACCTTCCCATCCCGTAATCTAGCCTCCGAACCTAGGCTTTCTTATGTTAGCCTTCGAATAGAACATAGGTGGCGACTCGAACACAAAATCGGTAGAGTCCGGGATTGCAGAACTCGTCGTGTTTTATGATGACGTTCGGCATTCTCACATCTATATGTAATCAAAGGTTGGCCATTGGTTTTTTAAGGCTAATGGACCAAAATCTGATACTAGTGGTAAAAATTCAAAAACTGGGTTTGTGAAGGGGGAATTTGATTTGTGCTCTATAAATTCTATTCCATTCTTTTCTCCAATCACCTAGTGTTGGTAGTACTAATTAATAGCTGGTGGACTGGAACGTATGGAGGTGTGATTAACAGACCCTTAATAACGATTTGCAATCTTTCACACAAGGGGTAATTCTAGGGCAGAAATCATATAATGGGGAAAATTACCAGAGCTTAGTGCTTGTGATGAGGGCTTCAAGAACTCTGTTACTATTGATGGAAAGTGACCGTTAAGAACATCCCAGATATCAATAGGAGTCATCAACGCACGAAGACAGTGATCAGTTTCCAGTTAGTGTTTTCTTGTTGTTTTACATTGAGAATCTCAAAGCTGTGAAACCAAGAAAAAAAAAGAAGTATTGGTTGGAAAGACTTCAAGTTTTGACTCCGAAAGGACAAATGTGATAAAGAGTTTGAAAGCGGAAATGACCATCCTGGAAAAAAATAGGGAAGGACATAAGGTTGAGGGAATGAAGGAATAGGAAAGTGACACCACGCAAGAGATGCGTTACGATCATTCAAAGACATCAGTACAGAATGACAGGAACTTTTAATACTTATAGAAAACTTTTAGGAACTGAAAAATAAATCAAGTACCACTTCCAATATCAACTACCAGAGGTTGAGTGGGATCAGCATAGGACGCATTCCAATCAATCTCAAATGGGTATCCCTGCACAAATAAGTTAAAGATATCAAGTGAAGCAGAATTGATTTTTAATCAGGATATCTAAATAACACTCTCTCTGATCTGCTAAAAGAGTCCCAAATTCTATTTTGAAATGCTCCATTTAAAGAGTCAACTGGAAAAATTAAGCTTATCAATTTCTTGAGAATCCAAATGTATCCTTATTACATTAGAATTACAAATTGAGAACTATTTTAGTTCTTAAAATTAAGGGTATTTATAAAAAAAATTTGACTTTAAAAAAAGTTTGACTTGCACATGTGAACTCTTTGATTGGAAGGGAAGGAGTATTATGGTTTCCCAAAAGTTCATGAGTTAATAAGCATAATGATCACATAGATTAATCATTTATTTATTTTATTCTTTTCACATTAAAATTAGTAATTAATAAACACTGTGGCGCGTCACCAAGCATGGTATCTGCATGGATCCTCTTTCTAGACTTTCAGTTTATCAGTTCTTTCTTGAAAAAACTTACAAGTTAGGACTTGCACCATATCACTTTGTTATATATTTTTTATTATAATGCTTCTTCCCCAAAAGATTCCTATTTAGATGTTTCCTAGGTAGAGATATGCTAATTGAGAGAGTATGAAGCAAAAGCGTACTCTATCTAAAGCCATGAGCCCGGGAAGCTTTCTTCCTTTGAGAAACTCCCATACAACTGAAGCATTCTCAACCATATTACAGACCGAGGCAGAAGTAGATTCCCTGATTAGTGTTTTGCACGCCATATTCCCGACAACAGTTATGTCACAATTGCTCAGACATAGTTTATTAAGCGTTTGTGCCAAAATAGATGCTCCTTCATCATCCTGATTTGACGAGCTGAATTTAACTGGACCAATCCACAATATTTTCTGCAAACATTTAGAAAGTATACATTGTTACGAGAGATGCAGAACAAGTTCAAAAAAGAGACTGCTCAAGATGCTCACAAGTGTTGAGATATAAATCCACCATCAGGTAAACTAAAGCCTTGCAACTGATTATATACAAAACCTTGGGGCCAAACCACTCACAAACCAATTGGTTTTGATTCTAGAACACTGAATTTTATAAGAACTCATTGGCAGAACGTTATTTAAAATATATGTTTCTTCCAGATAAAGTAAAATAGGAGAACTCTTGCCTAAAGTGATTCAATTACTAGTTCCACGGACATACCAGATATCAAAGCTAAACTTAGATTATGGATAATTGTAAGCAAGGTGCCAAATACAGTCAGTTGTTTGGTGACAGAACATTAGGGTCGCAAAACCAAACCAGAGTGTCAGCTTTGGCTTACAGTATTTTTCAACAAGATTTTATTTTGTATAAGAGCGTTAAGCCAATCCACTTGTATAATGCTCTCAAGGTTCCCAAAGGAGGTGCTATATTTC
Organism: Platycodon grandiflorus; assembly: GCA_016624345.1. Lineage (NCBI taxonomy): Eukaryota > Viridiplantae > Streptophyta > Magnoliopsida > Asterales > Campanulaceae > Platycodon > Platycodon grandiflorus. The sequence goes on from CM028363.1 coordinate 50,644,637, forward strand.
AATGCTTTAAGTTGAAGAGTACATTCTTTTTCTAAAAGCCGTTTCTTATACTCCCCCCGTCCCAAAAATGAGTGTGCATCTTTAAAATTTCTTGTCCCAAATGCACGTCATTTTTGTATAATTTTACTAAACTCACCTTTGCTAACTATCATGTCCTTGTGTTCACTTGCAATGGTATAACATGAATACTAAGGGTATTCATGTATATTTGTTACTAAAATAACCTAAAAGTCAACTTTCTTAATTCTTGTGAAAACTAAAAATATGACACATTTTGCGACGGAGGGAGTACTAATCATTCGTCTTTAATATAAACTTATGCATATAATAGAACTACACTTTTTTAAGAGTCTACAAGGGATACAAACTATGGGTCAAAATTTCCAAACAACCGCATGAACTTCCTTAAAGACCAAAGGAGATCGAGAAACCATTTTCACACCAACATTGCATGACACCAACAAATAGGATGCCTTTAAATGAACAAAATACAGCAGTTGGAAACACACCCTTATGCATTCTCTTGGTATTTTTTTTCTAGGCTGACTTCTAGTCCATTCTCTTTGTACATTCTTTCTCTTTTATAAAATCGTCATTTTTCAAATAGATAAAATAAAATAAAAAAGGCAGCGTTTGTAGCACAATCCTAAACAACTTCATTTTTGCCCAAACTTTAAAACGCATTTTCAATAAAATAAACTCAAAGTGATTAGCTGAGTGAATTTTTTTTTAAATAACTTTCCAAAACAAAAACAAAAAATATGCATCCAAAAAACATCGTTCTACACTTATGCCAATAAAAGCAAATATGAGTCCATATGATAGATTATTATTATGAACCAAAGCAGCCAAATCGGAGCCTTTAGGTTAAAGGTCCACCAGAAAATTCTATTTGAACATGGAAACATCCTTCACAAAAGGCTTTATTATTCATCTGATGGTAATGATAAGTGACTATTATATAGTCATTTATCCTAAGTTTTTATATACTTTTACTCAGTAAATTACCATTTTCATCTCATTTTAAGTACATTTTAGTTCCTTTTTCATATTTATTAGATTTTACGCCTTCTGGTATATTTTATGCATTTTTAGACAGGTTTTAGAGTCTTTTTATGATCAAAGGATGCTTAGACACCTTTTTGAAGCAAAGGCATGGAGGAGCAACAAACAAATCAAACTCACAAACCAAAAATCAGATGGAGCGGCCGTGCAGCCAAACATGAGTGGCCGTGCACAAGGCCATTTTTGGTCTCAAAGCATGGAGTGGCCGTGTCTTGAAAGTTGATTGGCCGTGTTGTCCTTCGGAGCGGCCGTGCAGCTTAGAGTGGAGCGGCCGTGCAAGATGTCCAAAATCAAATTTAAAACTAGCGCCAAAAGAGCACGGCCGTGTCAGGTCGCGTCTGCAGATTTGAAAGGCACCTTTTGGAGGCACCTTCTTGAAGAGTTCCCTCCCCATTATAAAAAGACCCCTTGTACTCAGTTTAGAATATCCGAAAATAGTCATAAATACATCCAGAAGGATCAAATCATACTTAGAATAAGTAGCAAAAATACTCTAGCAATCTATACACAATATTCAAAGTGTATCAATGATTCGTGACAAGTCCTTGTATACTTTTGAAGATTGAATGCAATACAAGATTATTTCCAGCCATCGTCTGTCTTTTATTATGAATAAGTATCTCTTTCCTTATCTCTATTTCTTTACTTACTTCTTTTATTATGATCATTTTCAATGGCTTGAGTAATCCTCCATTTCTCGGAGTTGGAAACTCAATTATTTATATTCATGCTTCTCTTACTTGTCATTTCAATTCTCTTCTTAGTAATCTTAACTACTTGCAATTAGGGAGACGTTCTTAATTGTATAGCCTTAGTTAATCGAGAGAAGGACCTAGCGGAGAATCTCGATTAGCGGAACTCTAAGAATGGAACTAGGTCAATAAATTACGGAAAGTAATTTAAAGACCTAGGGATGATCCTTTAGTGGAAAATACGTGAGATTGATAGACTTAATGGATTTTGATTTATACGGTACCCTCGAAAGGTGAGTCGGATTTCCCGCGTGACGAACGGGATTACACTAAGCCGGACCCTCGAGAGAAAGGCCGGTAAATTTTAAAATACGTGTGCTAGTTAGCACAACTTTGCGTATCATCCTTGAACGTGGCACTTTTATCTTAAAACAATTTCTTTATATTATTCTTAAATTGCCTGCAAATATGAAGACGTTTATATTTGTGGAATCCTAGTTAATTGAGAGAAGGACCCAGCGAAGAATCTCGATTGACGAGAACCATATAAAGAAACTGGGTTCCATTGATCACGAAAGTAGTTCAACGGCCTAGGGATGTTCCTTTAATGGAAAGTATGTCGACCTTCGTTCTTAATGGATTCTTACTAATTATGATCAGCTAGAGATAAGCCGGAATGCCCGTTTGTGACAGGGCGGGAGTACCATAAACGGAAATCTCAAACAGTTAGGACATAATTAGTGAAGAATACAAACGCTACTGTCTTAACCCGAAGTAGTGTAGGCCTAGCATACCATCCTTGTTATTTTGATAAAAGCCTTTATCTAAAGCATATTTATTTGTTTTCAATCCCAAGAATACTATCATTATATGTTAGAGTAATTTCTATATCTTCCTAGTATTTTCTCTTACAAATTCTTATCTCCCCCGATCATTTTATCTATATATTTATATAAAGACAAATGTCATCCCAAAGTAAACCCTGTCTCTGTGGGATCGACTCGTACTTGCACCCGCTATATTGCAATAGCCCGTGCGCTTGCGAAGATTAAATAAACCGTTAGGTTAAAAGCCCAACAGGTAACAAGATAATTTTGCATCTAAGTACAAGGCAAAATTTCACTCCAAAAAATATGGACTGTAATTTCTGTAATTTCTGTGGCCTTGGGTTCAATTATTTCGGGCACCCTATCTTGGTTCATTTTGCATTTTGTGCACCTTGATTTGCATTTTGCATTTAGGTTAAAGGTCCACCAGAAAATTCTATTTGAACATGGAAACATCCTTCACAAGAGGCTTTATTATTCATCTGATGGTAACAAGATTTGCATCCTAGTACGAGGCACAATTTCACTCCGAAAAATATTGACTGCAATTTCTCTAATTTCTTTTGCCATGGGTTCAATTATTTCGGGCACCCTATCTTGGCTCATTTTGCATTTTGTGCACCTTGACTTGTATTTCCCAGTGCAAGAAGGGGTCGTACTTGTCTTTGGGGTGGAGTGGGGTGAGGTGGGAGGGTGGGAGGGAGGGTTCAATCAGCATATACATTGTTGGTTCCATCTTCTAATAGCTAAAACTTTTAAAGGAATTGGAACGATATCATCAGCTGCGCCCGAAAAATCTCTAAAGCAGATAATTGATCCTTTTAACTCACCTAAAGACATTAGAATATTGCTTTAGTCTTGAATACAATGGAATAGCATTAGCTTATAGATAGGAACTTTCATTCTTTCAACAAAGAATCTAAATTATTGCTCCTCCCAGGCACACCCTGACTGACAATAATGAGCCAGCACAAACATGGATCTAAGTCTTCACTTCACCTATCAGCGATGCAGGTAGATAAGCATCAAATCCAAGCTAAAGTACATCCTATGCAATGACAAACACAGAAAATGAAATGAGCACATATATTTTGCTACTTTTCAATGTCTGACAAGCTAAGCAGAACAGTCATATTTGTCTTGCAGAGACTATACATCCCACATCAGTTGAATACAAGTTTTGCTTTGCATCACCAAAATGTGTCCATTGGTTTTGGGTAAAATGCCCCATATCTATAAAATGGCATATCAACTAAAGCCATCAATTATAAGAGAATTCTGTCATTTCACTAAATTACCATTGAGCAAAAAAATACTCTTAAATTGAGTTCTATATGCCCATTATCCTTCAAGAAGAAAAGAAGAGCAATCATTATCAAATATGTTAAATCATAGCACCTAGATACCTCTTTCCTTAGAGGCAATTAATGACAGGAATCCTCCATCCTTCATACTGTAATCGAAACACAACATGAAAAAGGAAGTCCTAAATCGTTTGGAATTCCATATTTGATATTACAGATCAATGTCCCTAAATGTACATGGCGAATGTGTATCCTCACCACGTACTTTATCTATGTGGTGTGTGGGGTTTCTAGCTATGGAGAAGGGACACAGTAGCGAGGTCCATGCCAATTAACTTCACTCACCTTAAAGCCACCTGCAACATAGGTACGTATCATTGCAGTTAAATTTTTTTGCTTGTTTGTTAAAATATATATCACCAAAGTTTCATGCTCACATGCGTGATAAGACTTCTATTTATTGGTATGCTTGCAAGGTGCCCACCCAATGAGCAATAGGAGAAAAAGTTCCCATTCCCACGTGAAATGTTGAGAAGTGTACAAGAAGAGTCCACTCAGCATGGGATACACCAAAAGGTTCCACTGCCCTTTACACATGGATAATGTGCTTGTAGGATTTGACAATTACAGCAAGCCTAGGATGTCCTAACATATCATCATCCTATTATTCCACACCAATTATCTGATAAAATCTACATCTCCAGACTCTCCACTCAGCGCCCTCAGCATGCTTGGTATGCCTTAAAAACTTCCTATAACGATCATACTGATCTTTTATGTCCGCGATCAAATAGGTCACGTTGATTTTCTACTGACATGCTAGCCACTGCCAATTTTAATGGCAGATAGACGAGTATGATTCAGGAAACTGAAAAAACAAACTTTTACTTTCCAATAACTGGTGAAACACTTCCCCTTCTAAGAAGAATAATGCATAAATACATCTTCAGAGCATAAAGGAAGATTTTAAGGTCACTCAAGACCACTGATTCGTATATAATATCACGAGGCTCCAATCTTTAAGGCCAACCCACAAACACCAATTCGATTAAAAAGACCCCCTTCTGACAGAGTTCAATATGAAATACCCCAATTTATGAATAGATTTTCAATCACTTGACAAAGAATTTAATGCTTGAATAAGCCGGTGTTAGACATACAATCTGATGTTATCTCGAAAAGAGTGACAACAAGACCACCTAAAGACACCCAGAATCCTTTGAACCACCTTCAAGATCAATTGCTGAGCTTAGATATACTAGTTCCAAAAGGAAGTAATTACGTATTTTCCAAACAAAAAAAAAAAACTTCAAAGCCACCACAAATCTTCATGGCATCCCAATAATCAGGGGAAATGAGTTAAATAATATAAAGCCTATCCACTGAATGATCCAGGGAATGGGTGAAAGGCTACAACCATCTTAATAAAATTGAGTGTAACTGCAATAGCATAACTTCATATTTTATAAATTAGTATTTAGTGAATCAGTAGTGACCCAAAGGAGTTGTTTCTATCAAATAGCATAACCTACAAAAAGTTGCATCCAAAAGCACACAATACTTGTCCAGCTGGTGATAACTACGATGCATCAAACTACAGTTAAGTAAATGCTGTACATCACCTCACATTTAGAAAGCATGGAGATTATATCTTTCAATGATTTCGGCCCCAGTGCTACAGGTGAACAACCTAAAACAAAGATTTCCATAGTAAGCAAACATTATAACATTTCTGATTCAAGCATACATAACAAAGTTAATAGAAATTAAGACCCAACACCAACGAAATATATTCAATGGAAGAAACAAGAAGGAAAATAGCTGCTGATGGTTCTCTTTCATATGAATTCAAGCAATATAGTATGTACTGATGATAAGAACTGCAGTTATTTCTCTACACTTCTCAACACCCGTTGTCAAGTTATGTAAACACATAGACACACATGAAAAAGAATATAGAAATTATTTGATTTGATGAATGCAGAGTAAGCCATCACTCATTAGTGAATAAAATCAAAGATATTTCAGAAGTGTTACATCCTCAACTCATCTAAACACTTAAAACTAGTAAATGGAGGACCAAACTATGCTAATCATCCCCCAAGTTCCTAACACTTCCCCATGTGCAACTCCAGCTCAGACGTGGAAGGACAAATTATGATGCATGGAGTACATACTGCACTAACAAAATTGGGGACAAATGCAAGCAAGAAGACGTCACCCTCAACAACTTGCGAAATCAGATCCATGATACCACACCAAGTCACCAGCTCAAAAAGCTTAAGCTATTAAAGGCCAAATTACATGTCATTATTTAACAAGGAACACATGATTAGAAGAACAAGATTCACAAAGCTATTGATTTAATGGCTTCGGTCGAGATGAGTCATCTACCCTAGAACTTGATATTGAGAAGAGTAAACCATATAGAGCTTATTTTCATACACTGTTAGTGTAAAAAAAAAATTACACAAGCACCAAAAAAAACCCTCATTGTTGAATGAAATGATTGAGAAACTCAGTTGATATGTATTAGGTATCATAGTAGTTGACAGTTTATGTATTTTTCAAATACTAAAAATGTGTTTTGATGTCGTTTAAATCTACGGTGGTTTTCAGCCAATCAAATGGCTCGAAATAAAAACTCAAGCAATTTAGTATCAAAACTCAAAATATTTGTTTACAAACTTTAGGATAAATGTCATATGTGATGAGAAAACAATGTGTAAGTTTTTTCCGATTGTTTGGTATCCAATTAAACAAGAATTTAGGGCGCGTGTGAATTTTTTTTTTACACTCACAGTGTATTAAAAATTTACTCAACCATATAACCTTCCATCCATCTATATCAATGAATTTAATTTTTATGTGATGATCTGTGCCAAGGGAAAAAGGAAGGCAGAGGCCAATTCGGACATCCATGTTAAGAATGTAATTCCACCAACATAGGTTTTCTCCCACATCGAATGCCCACCCACCCGCCCACCCCTTCATACTCTTCAAATACCTCCACCCATTAAATAATCACCAAGCTCAACTTCTGCCGCAATGTCGATGGATATCGTTTAGAAATGTAAACATCATGCATATATTCTAGATTAATGATAAAGCAGAATCATTCAAGACTCAAGAGAATTGTTGTGACCCCTAATTCTCCCAGAAGAACAAGCAAAAGGTACACGTAACAAACAAATATTATGGCCAAACTTTTGTAATAATCAAAGCCCACTCAGTAATTGCTCAAGCATCCCCAACCATTACATTGAAGCATGATTTGTAAAATTTTCAAGCTAATTTATAACTGGTCACACCCTTACCATCAAGAATGCGATTAGCAGGAAACAGCACCAACTGCTTCTGAAGATGAACGTTCATGCACCAAAAATCTTTTGGGAAGAGAATTGGAACCCTTCTAGATTCTGAGAATTGGATTATCTTAAGAGCTGCTTCAAGTGCTCCCTGTTCCACCAATTTCGTAGGAACAGGAAATCCTAGGGCATGCATTAGTTGAAATGCCATATTTCCAACAAATATCAAACCATCACAGCTAGAGACTAAAAAGTGCAATGCAGCTGCTTTCTCTAAGAGATTACCTCCTCCAATCTGCTCTGAAAACAGAATGATGGTAAAGAATAGCTAAGGTGGCTATGATTCATTTAAGAGGCACAAGTAATATTTAACGAATTGCGTTCAAGTAAAAAAAACCATACAATGGCAACATAGGGTTTTCGGTTGATTTTAAATGCCTTCTTCAGTTGATGTAGGCCCTCCTCAAAGTGAAAACCAGCAACAGAGGCATAGCAGAAGGAAGTAATACCAACTGTTGATGCAAGAACCTTATGAGACTGGAAAAAATCATCATTAACGAAGATATCAACCCCTGATGATAATTCTTCAGCAAACTTCAAACAATTTGCAAGGTCCTGTTTTAATTGAGAAAGATTCTCTAAAAGACAAATACTAGATTTGTGACTGTCGTCCAATTCAGGCTGCATATCTCCAGGAAAAGATTTCAGCAGTACAACGCTTAGTTGGAGAACACTAGACAAATGTTCTGAAAATAAGAGATAATAGAGTTGTGTAAGGCTAGATAAGCTGAATTTAAGTTGATATAGCTGGACAAAAGAATCTCAAGAGCAGTATAAGGAGCATACCTGCAACAGATTCTGCAGTAAGAAACTTTGAATTGGTTTTTGCAATCCAGCTACTAACTAAAATTACCTTAGCCCCAGCTTCATACAAGTACTTAATGGTGAAAACAGCTGTGGCCATTGATGGAGCCTGCTGCTCCTGCTTTTCTCCAAGTAGGACATTAGAATCAAATCTAACCATAACAACCTTCCCGAGAAGCCCTTCCTCGGGAAAGTCTCCAAGTGTTTGTACATGGGGAAGGGAATCCAATGTTGCTCCATCATAAGAGTTGGCCTAAAGGAAGAATTCGTTAAAATTGAAAGATATTAGTATAAAAATCCATATCGAGTATATTTATAAACAAAATTTCTTGGATTCCAATGACTTAGGGGTTCTACAGATCCTAAAATATAATGAAAAGATCTAGATGGACCATACATCAAACGGTACACGGCTTGTAAAGCTATATAATAGAGTTGATAGAATAGCTGAATGTAGGTTCAGGACTTGAATTTTTATATACAACTCTTTAACGTTTTTTTTCAATAAAGTTTTCTTAACCACAAATGCCCACCCCTTATCACATCCACATTCCCATCTAGCACCAGGCAAGGGCAGGAAACCAGATCCAACTCTGAAAACCACACGCTAGCGAGTTGGAGTTTGCCTGCTGCTTTATTACTGTTTAAGTGAATCAACACGAGATTCTACGCTAATGAAAGCTCAAAAGTATACAATTTAGTTCTAATAATATCTCATCCTTTTACTCTTTACTGTTTCCTGCAACTCAACCAAAGAAAATTCAAATGCACACCCCCATTGAAAGGCCCAAAGAGAGATTTTCATTGAGCAGAATTTGAATCAATTGCTCCAGGAGTTGAAACATCTTCCTCACTTATCTCCCAACATCTCCATGAAAAAAAAAATCTTCTTCTCTTCTTCGTCCTTTATTTTAAATATATATATATATAAGTAGCAAGAGAAGATAAACAATTTATCTCATTGAATATCATTATCAAACCACAATAATAGCAACAAATCGGATCGGGCAGTTGAAGAATAACTACAACAACTTTGAACTGGTTTATTCTATAGTTCAATCATGTCTATTGACAACCGAGCAACGAGAAATTTTCTCACATGACCTGAGAAACATATAGATATGCATCCTTTAATTTACAATCCAATAAAATTCTCAAGTTAATCCATCTAGCTATCCATATTCTGGAGGTACAATCCCTACTTCATTTTCCTATATCAATGTCGGAGTGTGTAATTTAAAGATATTGGTTTTGATTACTGACGGGATATCAAAATAATCCTTGCAGTTTCTATTTGCAGCAATGCATTTACTCTATTAATCTTCCTCGAGTGCTTAACAGGAGAGAAGGTGAGTTAAGCTCGTCCAAGCAAGTTGGCGATTGCACCGACGAGAAATAATTCAACCTTAGATGATCAAGTTTAACTATCTCCAGCACAAGCAATTAACATGAACTATTTTATTCTTATTTTTATTTTATTTTATTCTTAGGGTCGTTACAACAACCTCACAATCCCATACCTCAGTATGTTGGTCGGCTGAAATCCTGATAAGATGCTGCTCCTCTCTTTCTCTCTTCTCAAACCCCCCATAATTTTATTTGTCTTCTTGAATCCTCTTCACCAGTAGGACTCTCTTCTTTCTCCTTCCTATTAACTACGTGTGGCTGGAAGTTGAGTTTGCCAACTTGCTTGCGCTACTTTTGTTTGAGGAGAATTCTATGGCTTCGACCAGATGGTGCGTGATCATATCTCTACCTTGCCCTAGCTGTTAAGATTTTTCTCCCATATCCTCTTCTCTTCTACTCCAACTACTGTATTTCTAGAAGCTTCCTTTTTCCTTGAACTGCTAACCAGCCAAGACCTTTATCTCATACGCCTAGAATGCAAATAGTTACTTTTCCGGCTACTCGAGTTCATTGTTTGATAGTAATGTTTTATTGTAGATTACCTACGTCTTCACAGTTGTTTAGCTACCACATTGCTTTTAGCATCAAAGAATCTCATCATGAAAGAATTGAACCACATATAATTTGTAGAAAACCTGTTTTTTAATTAGCATTAAGTTCTCGAGATGATGTTTCTCTCCTTTTAAAAAAAATTCTATCCCTTATTTAGTTTCTCTTGCTCTTCGTATGCATTGAATGTAGCCATGTTAATCCCCTTTCCTCAGTGCCGTGTTTTCATCTAAGGCTCTGTCTGCTGTGGGAAAAGACTTTCCACGAATGCATTCCAAGCAAATACATGATAATGACTTTTGGTGAAAATCCTTTATATTTTATGCTTCATGTCCGCGCTGAAAATAATTCCAAAAGTTAAACTTGGAAACTTGATTTACGGAGTATAAATCTTTAAGTCAGTTTACTTAGTTTTGAGGTGATCAATTTACTTAGTTTTGAGGTGATCAACATTGACATGTCAGCTATCTTCTATAGACCACGTTGTCTAGTTGTCACAGACACCCTAGAATGGGAAATGTCTTTCTGAGTTCATTTTTCCTAAAACAAAGGGAGCCATAATTTCTAAAAGATACTACCTCCTCCCCAAAATGAGTGTCCCCTTTCCGGAAACAAAGTTGTCCCAAAATAGTTACTAACTTCACGTTTGCCAGTTATCATGCCCCAATGTCCATTTGCAATGCTATAAGGTGGATACTGAAGGTGGATACTGAGGGTATTTTTTATATTTGCTACTAAAAAGGTTTAAAAGTCAACTTCCTTAATTACCTCAAAAAATCAACTTATTTTGGGACGGAGGGAATATTAAGGAAATAACCTATAAAGATGAGTAAGAAATACTAGGGCGTTGAAAGTCTTCACAGTTAAGGCTCGTGATATGTTAACTTTACATGGGCTAAGTTTAACTGAAACTGATAAGACATTATCATGGAATGCAAAGGGAATGATGACGTAGAATTACCTTATTTGGAAGTGAAGATATCGCATTACGATCTACCACATATGAACTACCTGCGGAAAGTAAATTCAATGAGGTCATGAGAAGATAAACTGGAATGAAAAACCTCAAAAGTCAAGCGTTAGTTCAGTTTGACATATAACCTTGCAATGAGAATTTTATGCCTCGATATTTGTGAAATGCACCATACTTCCAATTGTACGTCCATGATTTATGTTGAAGCAACGTGAAGGAATAGCCGGAAAGCTGCAGGATCTTGAGCTGTTTAAAGAGAAGGATCCTTGAAAAGATCCAGAAGTTGACTCATCTAACTTCGAACAAGAACTATCTGCAGCAAATGCAATGAACTAATGAAAATAAATACACACAAACACATATAATAAAGAGAGTAAAAGTTAAAAACCAATACAAATGAGCACTTATCAAAATGCCATCTGATATCACTTTTCAATGAATTTTCGAACCATCTAGAAATTATAAGGCATATCAAACTTTAGAAAGGAGTTTCTTATCTAGTTATATCCATAAAATTTTGCCCACTTAAATCAATTTTGTTTGTTTCATATGTTAAAATGAGTGGTTGTGAAGATAGTGTCCTAGAGTCTTGGCATCAACTCTATCCTCAATAGTTTAATCCTATGCCGCTTGGGCTTCCAAAATTAAAAATCACTCGAGCTATGTATTATTTTTGTAAACTATATGCTTCCTCTGACCCATAAAGAGTCCTACTTTCCTTTCTAGTTTGACCAAACTCCCAAAAATAGAAAGTCTCACTTCTAAAGTTTAAACTAAACATTTCATTGTTTCTCCAAGAAAATTCTTTCGTTTCAAAAACATGATGTTGCTCTTACATGTCATACCAAATATGATGTCACATCACTACAAACTATAGGAAATATACAAATTCCAAAATGCGTAATTAAAAAGTCTGACTTTCAAAATTGGACTCGATTTTTGGACGCAGGTAATATTTCAGCCATTTTCCCCAACAATCTGGCCAACAGCTGCCAAGCAAGTGGCACTTGATTCGTGGTACAGCTTCTCTTTTTTGTGAGCCCCGATATACTTTTTCCTTTTTTTTTTTTTTCCTTTCTATTTGGTAAAAATGAGTACAAATATACAGAATTGATATAAATTTATTAGCTGTTTCAAAAGCCTGCGGTTCATGGTACTTTTGGTATAGTTTTATAATGGTTATAGTTTTATGAACTAAAACCAAATAAATGCATATGAAAGATTGTTAAATGGTCTTCTTTCTATGGGACGGAGGGAGTAGATGGGTAAGGGACTCACTCGAAGTTGGCTCCTTAGATGAACTAATCTAACTTAATCCTGAATTCAAAACTCAACTTTAGCACACCCATGCCTCTCCTCATTCCCAACTGCTCCAACACAAGGGTGAATCTATATTACTGCATAATAATGAACAGAAACTCGCAAGAACAGAGCATGTTATGCCACTTAGCTCACATGAAATTCTTTCGAGAAATGCATCAATATTTCTAAAAAATGAATCAAGATAAAGCAACCTACATTACACTGAAGAATCATATGAAACTGACAGTCAAATGCCAGTCTAAATAAGTAACACAAGAGAACCCATGTAAGAAACTACTATAATAAGCTCTCCTCATTTGCGATAGTTGCTTCAACAGCCATGATCAACTAACAGTCATACTACAACCATGAAAAAAAATGAAGGAAATTAAACTAACCCATTATTATATACAAGGGCAAAACAAGTAAAAATTCATCAAAAAAATGCTTAACTAGTGAACACTGTTAAAAAAATGCTTAACTAGTGAACACTGTTTATGGAATTGGGGGTTTCTTGAAATCTTGAAAATAGGAATAGGAAATTAGAGGAAAACATAAGAATAATAATAAGCTTGAGAAAGGAAATCACTCACTTTTTGAGAATAAACGAACTGAAGAGAGTGATTCTTGAATGGCTGAGCTGTTGATTTACTGGATATTACAATTTAAAAGCGCACTTAAGCGCGCGCTTCTGACTAGGAAAGAAAATCATTCGAGCGGACGAAAAAGACGCTGCTGCATACTGCCACTGGAACGCTCGACATGACTGTGACTGTGTATCTTCTCGAGTGGGGTTATTAGCACCCATTTTCTCTACGAGCAGTGCTATTCCCAACCCAAAATTGCTGAGTATATTTCTTTTATCATTATTACAAAATTGTCATAATTTTAAAAGACTATATTATCTTTAAAATTTTTGAAAATCCTAAAATATGTGTGGTACCCCTTATCGCACGCTTAATGGTATGTGCGGCATCTCTGGCCGCACGCCCTAAGATATATGTGGGGGACAGCCGCACGCCCTAAGGTATGTGCGGTGGACAAGTGCCGCACATTCCTTAGGGCGTGCGGCCGAGGGGTGCCACACACTCCGTTCGCAGTTTCCTTCAAAAAAATTAAAAAATTATTAAAAAATTTAACCAAAATGCTTGTTTCAAGCCTAAGTAGTGGCTTGCCTTTGTGCAATTTTTAGGAAGCTAAGTCGAAGTAGATGAAGTTTCAAAACAAATGGAGAGGATAGAGATTAGATGATAGAGAGAGAAATGAAGAGTATTTTAATTTTGGGAGGGAGGTGGGTTGGGTAGATAGTGTTTTAATTTGGGTGGGTGAGAATTGAGGGGTTTATTGTTCAAGGGTAAAATAAGAAAATAAGTGGGGTATACTTAATAATATAGGTGGTATAATATTTAAAGGGTGATGAACTAAGTAAATGGGTATACTTAACAATTTTGGGGGTTGAAATAGCAATTCCCTTTCTCCAAATACACTTAATAGACGCCCTCTTTATTTTCTATTTTACCCTTCTTAAATAATTTTTTTTTTAATACACCCACTCTCTCTTTCATACTCCCCTTCCCTCACAGCCCCATTCCAGACAAACCCGTCCGCCCCCTCATTCCATACACAGGGGGTTTGAAGAAGAATGAAGAAGAAAGGAAAAAGAAGAAAGGAAAAAGAAGGAAGGAGAAAAGGAAGAAAAAATACCTTTCATACGCGCGTGCGCACGCACACACAATTACATGAATTTAGTGATTTTGCGCAAAATCTCTGGGTCGGAGTTGTTCGGTTCTGGTCGACAAAATACTAAGTTTATTTTGCCTAACACTAGGATTGTTCGGCCAGCGGTAGCCGACGAACATTCTACGATGTTCCGCAAACGCTGGCCAAACAACCCTAGGGTATTTCTCCCTCCTTTTCTTCTTCTACCCTTTTCAATCACATTATTGAGAGAAGTTTACGTAAGAGAGAGAATGGGAAGATGACTTCTTTCTTATTCATTTTCTTCTTGGGTTAATTAAACCATTAGCCCATCGATTATAAATTTTTATCACTAATTTCTTAACAAATTTTTTTTTATTTCAGTTCCAAGAGTTTTTAAAAGTCATGTGGATAATTTTTTTGATAAATGCCGTTAAAAAAATTTTGTTAACTCCTCTCATGTACAGGTCACATGACTTTTTCTTGGGCATTAATGAAATTTTACCTATCCTTCATCTTCCCCACCCTCACTCCCTCTCTCTCCATCCACTCCTTACAAAACAAAACCATAATCAAATAGACAAAGTCCAAAATCATCATCTTTCAAAACCGTTGAATTAATAAATTAATTAAAAATTAAAATTTGGATAGGAAAATATATGCTCATTAATCAACTTGGCCATAATCAAATAGACAAAGTCTAAAATTCACTCTCAATGTTAACGCCAACAAAACCCAACAGTTAGAAGCACAAGAAACCCACCTCAAAAATGGCATAAACAGCATCACACATGCATCTTTAAGTGTGTGAGTGTGTGTGTGTGTGTTTAGACAAAGAAAGCCCAAAATTGAAGGAGAAATCAAGAAGAGATAGAGAAGGGGAATTGATGCAGATAGAGGATAGAATTGGGACTGTGAAGCTGTAGCGGAGCCCCCATCATCTCTGGCAATCCCCCTCACTTTGTTAAGGACCAAACCGCAGCAGCAGTAGGTCCTTCGCCACTGTCTTCCATCTCCGGCATCCCCAAACTGATAGCTTCGGCTACTAATGATGTGTGTGTGTGTCTAAGAAAGGCCAAAATTGAAGGAGAAATCAAAGAAGAGAGAGAAAAAGTGAATTGATGCAGATAGAGGATGGAATTGGGCCTGTGAAGCTGTAGTGGAGCTCCCATTATCTTTGGCAATCCCCCTCCCTCTGTCAAGGCCCAAACCACAATAGCAATAGGTCCTTCGCCGCTGTCTTCTATATTCGGCATCCCCAAACTGACAGCTCCGGCTATTAATGATGTGTGTGTGTTTAGACAGAGAAAGCCAAAAATTGAAGAAGAAATTAAGAAGAGAGAGAGAAGGGAAATTGATGCAAATATAGGATGAAATTGGGCTAGTGAAGCTGTAGCGGAGCCCCCATCATCTCCGGTAATCCCCCTCCCTCTGTCAAGGCCCAAACAGTAGCAGCAGTAGGTCCCTTGCCGCCGTCTTCCATCTCCAGCTTCCCCAAACTGACAGCTCAGGCATCCTCAATTCTAGTGTCATCTCCGGCGGATCCTTTGTCGACGGCGACGAGCTTAACGAAGACGACGTTTTCTGGGTTCATATTTTGTCTTTTATAGCACTTGAAAAACACAACCCTAGAAAAAGTGCTGGAATTGGAATTAACGCTCCTTGTTAGGTTGTTGTTGATTGAGAGAGAGAAAGGATTGAAGATGAAGACGAACCAGAAACTCAGAAAGGGAGACAAGAATGAACCACCACGAAATTTCATAAATGCCCTTAACCAAAGTCACGTGTTGGGCACATGACACACTTAACGGAAAAACCTAATGGCATCCAACAAAAGGACTAAACGTGTCTAATTTTGGTACTCAAGGGACTAAAATTTAAAAAAAAAATTATTAAGGAACTAGTGGTAAAAAAGTCCATAGTCGAGAGACTAATGATGTAATTAACCATTTTCTTCTTCTTCATTCTTATTCATTTTCTTCTTCTTTCTTCTTTCTAAACCATTTGTGTACGTGTGCCATTTGTTTTCTTTTGTTTGTTGCGGGGGAGTCCCTTCTTACCCAACTTCTTCTTCCTTTCTTCTTCTTTATTCTTGTATTTAAAAGAACTAAAGGGTAGGAATGTCTTTTTATTCGATGATATTTTTGTAATTAAAAAATGAAGGGTGTATTTTGAGGAACAAGTGGTGTTAATAGTGCTCCCCATCTTCTAACCATTACAGCTGTGTTTATCTTTGAGTGGGGCTATAATACCCTTTTTTTTTTCTAAATAAACCCCTATTTTTTATTATAAAAATGTCATTATTTAAGAAGACACTCTAGCCCTTAGGTTGAAATAGAAAAATTTTAAGTTGGTATTGTTCGGCTACCGTTAGCCAAACATTGCAAGAATGTTTGGGTAGCCCTAACCGAATGAAGCCGAACATTCTTGCGATGTTCAGCCAACCAGAGACAAACAACACAAATAATAATAATAATAATAATAATTTGTTTAGTCATTTTAGCAAAGAGAGTTGCTATTTATACCTAGAAATTTACTTAGTGCACTCCCTCATATATTACAAAGATGTCATTATAAATTTTGACTTAAATGCCCTTATTTTGTTTTTATTTTTTTAGGTTAACAAAAATTTTTAATTACTATTCGGTAGCCCCTACCGAACACAACTAAAGCTGTTCGGTAAAGGTGCCAAACACCTATAGTGATTTTCGGTTAGTGGGTGCCGAACATCACTATGGGTGTTCGGTCACTCAGTGTCGAACGAACTATTTAAAAAAAAAAAAAAAAAAGGAAGGGGCAGACTGCTTTGACTGGGTGTCGGGGGAAAGGGGAAGGAGAAGAAAGGGGATGTTCGTTCCAAAAAATAAAAAAGAGGAAAGGGGTGAGTTTTGTTCGAGGTGGGGGGTGTACTTAATAGGATAGATTAATTTTTAAGAACATATTGGTAAGGGTAAAATAGAAAATTTAAG
Source organism: Platycodon grandiflorus (assembly GCA_016624345.1). Taxonomy (NCBI): domain Eukaryota; kingdom Viridiplantae; phylum Streptophyta; class Magnoliopsida; order Asterales; family Campanulaceae; genus Platycodon; species Platycodon grandiflorus. The sequence goes on from CM028363.1 coordinate 50,661,595, forward strand.
GGGGTGTACTTAGCATTTTGAGGGGTTGAGAATATTAAAGGGGTGTACTTAGTATTTTGATGAGTTGAGAATATTAGAGGTGTACTTAGTAACTAGTTTTACACCCGTGCGTTAAACGCACGGGCCAAATACTATCCTATTTCACGGAAAGATAATATTTTATGCAAATACTATCCTAGTTCAAGCTTATTTTCATTGACTCCATCATAGGAAACATATATACTCATTGGTCCAAAATAAGTATCCCCTTTTCCTTTTTAGGATGTCCCAACAAAATAGAAACAAAATAGAAAAAACAGAAGTAGGAGGAAGAAGAAAGGCTAACCTCAACATCCACCAGAAGCAACTCAAACGTTGTGGTTATAAAAATGTATATTTTTATGTTTTGGTATGTATGTGAGGTCCAAAATTTGCACGTAGGAAGATTGTCAAGGGAATTTTAACAGGGTATTTATTTGTTGTGATTGGGGTTTTAAAAATAACTTTCTTTGGAGGAAAGAGTCTATTTATATTGTTTTTAATCCTGTTTGTAATTCTCAATCTCCCTGTTCAACTACTTTGGCTAATAGACTTGACTCACTTAAGTCGGTAGTCTATACAGCCATGGTTTCAAATTTTTTGTTGTTGAACTTTCTAATTTGTTCTATAGTAGAGTTTGCTCTCTATACTTTGATAACAATGCAATTTACCTATTTTCTCTTCATTCCCCTAATGCTGACTATTACTTATCGTACTTATTGCAAGTATTGTGTGATCAAAGAATGTCAACGAACTTATATCAGTACCAATGGATACTGCAAAAACCAAATTATAGTTTGCAGCATGAATTCTTTGATCTATAATTAAAAATTAGGTATAGATTAAGGAAATGAAATAAAATTTCACATAAAGAAGCAAAAGGAAAAATTAAAGCATAAAACCATACCTCAGCGTCATGAAAATTGCGTGTGAACCGAAGTTTCAATGCCCATTGCAGTTTTGTTCATTGATGTCCCTAACTATAATGGAGGCATTATGTAGCAATGTCTTGCTCAACTTTATGTATTTTATTCAATTGCTAACAAAGAGTGAGTTTTTGAGGAAAGAATCTATTTAAATTGTTTGTAATCATATTTGTACTCCTCGATTTTCAAGGGTTATAGTTAGATGATCAATTTAATTTATAATCTAGATGCAGTCAACAATTCAACTATTCGTATTCAATAAGTTCACGTGGATTTGTAGTCATTAATATAACATTTAATTTTCAAGCTGGGAAATGTTTAAAAGTATTTGCTATTTATTAAGTTCAGATGACTGTTCATTTTTGGAAAGTTCTTTTTGGCGGGAAATTTTCTATTTTAGTAAGTGTGCCAAAATCACTTGTGTCATTATATATATATAGATAGTATGTACTAAGTAAATTTTTGGGTATAAATAGTAACTCTCTTTAGCAAACACATACCAAGCATCCACCATAGCATTACCAAGTGTGAGACTCAATTCAATCAACTCCGAAATTAACATTGTATTTCCATCATACATGAAGGTTAGATGTCTATGCCACGAGATCTACTGTTGGAAGTCAACAAAAGAGGGGAAATCTCTGAGTTGTAGGCCATCATTGGACAATACTAATTGGAGGAACGCTTGCTGCTTTGCTGGAAAGAGATGAATGATATAGGAAGCATTGTTGCTGGCCGAAGAGAGAAAAGGTAGACAATTTGTAGCTACTTTTGTCAGATCGAGATTTGAGATAGTATTTGAAGACACTTTCCACATCCTCTTACTTCTCATCTCTTCTTCCAATCCATCTTTCTCTCCTTTATCACCGCCATTGCCGTTACTACGGCTGAAGCAAAAGTTGAAGTGATGATAAGGTTGGAGATTTGGTTTGCATTTGGAAGAGATGCTGACCAGAAGGAAGAGGGAATGTGGGTGTACTGATAATGAGAGGATATTTTAAAGAGAGTTGCTATTTACACCCATGAAATTGCTGAGTACACCCCCTAACAAAAATTACAAAAATGTCATTATAAATTTAGACCTAAATACCCTTTTTTGGTTTTTTTTTTTTCGGGGGGTGTCGAACACCCATAGTGATGTTCGGTAGGGGGTGCCGAACACCTATAGTGATGTTCGGTAGGGGGTGCCGAACACCACTATAGGTGTTCGAACACAATCCGAACAAACTGTTTAAAAAAGAAAGAAAAGGGATGGACTGTGGTCGTGGCAGGAAGGAGGTGGCGTGGGGGGGAGGAGGAGGAAAGGGGTGTTCAAAAAATCTAAGTAAAGGGGAGGTCGGGTGGGGGGGTGGGGGTGGAGGGGGAGGAAGGGGTGGGGTGTACCGGAAGATGGGGTATGGTGTGTTTGGGGTGGGGTGTACTTAGTATTTTGGAAAAAATATTCTTAAGGGTATAATAGGAAATTAGGGAGGGATGTACTTAGTTTTTTGAGGGGTTGAAAATATTAGGTAGAGGTGTACTTAGTAATTGGGTGTACTCAGCAATTTCATGGGTGTAAATAGCAACTCTCTATTTTAAAAGGGTTAAAATAGGAGATATAAGGGGAGTGTATTTAGTATTTAGATTGGTTTAAAATTAAGATGAGAGGTGTATTAAGAAGGTTGGTGTATTTAGAGGAAATAGGGTGTTAATAGCCCCACTCTTTATCTTTATCATTTTAATAATTTTTATTTATATTTTAATTTTTTATTATAGATAAATTTAAAAAAATTGTAGCATCAACACGTTATTAAATATTTTTTTCTTTGACAATATACATTTAAAAGTAATATATTTATTTTTTAAATTAAATTCATTACTTTAAAAATAATTTATCAATTTTTGTAAAGTTTAAATTGAATGAAAATTACATAAATAAGAAGAATACATAATTAAAAATTACCTAAATTAACAAAAAATGAACTAGTCAAGATTATGTTTGGCTCTAATAATGTTGCAGACTTTTTGATGAATTTATAGTTGCTCCTTTGTCATGCCACCCGTGCCCTTAAAGATAATTACATAATCTGTGTCAGTTGTATTATCATTCATACTTGCTTTCATTTCCTTTATCACTTTTTTCAATTCCTTGATCACTTCGATATTTTATGAATTAATTTTGCGATACACATTCTACTTTTTCGTTAATGTTTTTAAAGTTTTTTTACGGTTTTCACTTTTCAATTCCTCTTTGCTGCCTTTTGACCCATTGAGCGGACTTCGACTTAGTTGTCGTCGATGTTGATGCTCGTATGCGCATCGGATAATGATGTGTACCCTTGATGCAGATATCTTTGTCTTTTTTGAAAAATGTTTAATGGAGCTTCCATCTTTCCATTTTGGCTCGTTTTTTACCATAGTGCACACGTGTTCGTACTTGGAATGCTTTTTGCATGTGATTAGACCACCCTCTATGATTTTGTTTTTTTCATTTGAATGAAGCATTGGTTAAAGTCATTAACCAATGGAGCAATAGTGAACCAGTGCCACTTTAGGACGCTTGTATTTCTTTGAATTCTCGTCTTTATATACTCGTTGTAGTATGCAGTGATCCATTTTCAAAATTCTTTATCTTGTTGCAAGTTGCCGTTCAAATTGTCGGTTGTAATGACGAGTCAAGTGCTTGTAAGCAATTTGTCGTCTTCAATGCTCCATGGTCTTTTGCGGTTCTCAACCGCTTGGTTGTTCATTTCATCATCGATAACAATATTATCTAATCCTTGTCGGGTGAAAAAGGGTGAAATTTCAGACACCCCAGTACCATTCTTTCTTGTCTCAATTAGTGTTGTTGGAATTCTACCACCCTATAGTTGGGGTTAAAAAATATAGGCACATATTGATTTGGCATAATCAGATTAAAATATCCGTAGCGTGGATAAATGGGAAATTGCGAATTTGGACGATATGAAAATTTTGAGAAATTTGAAATACCTTGAATATTTTGAGAATCTTGGAAATGTGGAAGAATTTGAAAACAGGGATACTGAAAGAATTGGTACTTAGTGAAAAAGTATATATGAAAGAGTGAAATAAAAAAAAAGATTTGAAAACTAATTATAAAAAAACATTTACACTTAAAATAATTTTTTTTTTTTAATTTAGAGTGTCTCCTATTTTGTGTGGCACTAACCAACTAGTACCACCTCCAAGAGGCGATACTCCCTAGCTAGTAGCTAGTGCCACCCAAAATGAGCGGCACTTTTTTTTAGAAAAAAAAAACGTAATTTTTCAATGTTAAAAACTAAATAAATGAACTCTTGTACTCACGAATTCAACATAAATTAAAATCAAATTTGTAACTACTAAACAAAATATATTACAAACGTAAAAATAGGCATCTTTTTGTACATAACCATCGTTGAATTCATGTTTAGCTTTCATAGTCAAATACAAAAACTTAAATATTTTGTTAATAGGGAAATAGTTAAATAAATGAAGTGGAAGGGTTTTTAAAAAAAAAATGTAAGTAAGGGTATTTTAGCGCAGCTTGAATTCGTTTTTAAGAGTTGCTATTAACACCCCCCTCCTAAATTTTGAACCCTCTCAGATACTAAATATACCCTCTTAATTTTTCTATTTTACCCTCTCTCCCCCTCTCTTTTTTTCCCCTTCCCCCTTTCCTTCTTTTTCATTCTCCTCCCATCTCCCTATCAAGCCCGCCTCCCCCCTCTATCTCCTTCCTTCTTCTTCCATCTTCCCTCCTCCCTCCTTCCTCCTTCCTCCTTCCTTTCTCCTTTCTCATTCCTCATCGTGTTCTCATTCAACCTAAATTAATTACACAAAAATCAAATTATAGATTTTATTAAAGTGACAAACATGTTACTAACAAAATTCACTTCCAAAAAATATATAAATTCATGTCTCCATCATTATCCTGATTGATGAGCTTTTTTTTTTTTTGAAGTTGTTCGGCACTGTGTGACCGAACACCCAATAGTGGTGTTTGGCACCCGTTGTCGAATAGCTTTAGTTGTGTCGGTAGGGGGCTGCCGAACAGTAATTAATCTTTTTTTTTTTTACCTAAAAAATTATGAAAAATACATGAAGGGCATTTAAGTAAAATTTATAATGACATTTTTATAATATATGAGGGAGGGTGTACTTAGAAGTTTGGGGGTGTTAATAGCAACTCACTTTTTTTTTTCCCTACTTTTGAATCTAACCATCTCGACTTAACACAAACAGGGAAATTCATAATTTTAGCTAATTTTTAGTTAAAAGGGGTGGTATTTAGCGCTTTGAGTAGGACTTTTTAGTAGTTTCAGCTAAGAGTGTGACGCCCCGACCTGGATCTCTATATGAAATCCCAAGGTCGGGTCGCCAAAACAATACAACATAACAAGAAAAACACGTGGCGTAACCACCGTACTTAGAACAAAACACAACTGATAAACCTGATTTAATAAAAACAAGTTTTCGGCGAAACTACAACCGGAACCCAACAACTAACACAACAACAACCTCGGCCACAACATGCTGGAATAACAAACATAAACCACGAGCTACGACTTGCTCGAGAAAGAAACTATTTTAACAATAAAACTATACAAGAGCACGACATACGTATGTCGGCTACCAAAAGAATATACAATTCATCACCAAAATACTACCCTTAGTAAAGTTTACATAACTTCACAACCATTCGTCCTTACCAAAAGAAAACAACTATCTAGGAAATAGATTCTTGAGCCACCAACGTAGCGACTTGCAAGCTAGCGCGAACCCCACTCGACCTCACCGTGAACTTCCGGGCTGGCTCGGATCTAAGGAAAACAAGTAAACACAGGGTGAGTCATAATGACACAGTAAATTACTAAATGCAACTACATGGCATGGCATGATGCTTAAGCAATAAACATAACATGACATTTACATTTATATACCACAATTGAACATATATCTTCATACTTGATATACAAATCATTCAACTCACATAGTACTTTGATTAACACATAGGTGCTCATAAATAAACCATGTTATAGAAGGATATCATATCTCTTTCTTCAACCTTGTGTAGCTCCTGCAAGACACAAACAACCAATAGTGTCTCGATACCCGTGTACGTAGTATCGACGTCCCCGACTAATCCCATTGGGTTCAACTAGCAAGCCAAATTCATGCGTATTGCTACAACAGTGGGGCTACTTCTCAACTGTGGCCAACAGAAGAGGGTGTGTGAACTCCGGTACGGCGACTTATAGCGATCACAAACATTGATTTGTGAAGACGATAGGTCGTCCTACCATGACATGAACAACGACGACGTCAACTGAACTTACACAACACACAAGTATGTAATTTTACTCAACTTATGCAAATAACCATCAAGTTCAAAAGTAGTGAACTTGACAAATTTCACGTAGATTATATTTTTCTACAACATATAATCATTGAGCATTCGTTCAAAGTCGTAAAACTCAACCTTAGAGCTAATTTACAAGTCTCTAACATACCAGTCTCAAATACTCGGAGGACCGAAATCCATACTAATTGAACTCTAATTTTCGTAGTAATTTAACTAGTGATTCAGAGAATTATAATCTTCCTTAAAATCCACATTTGGTGTCATTCCTTAAAGTTCATAAATTTGGGTATAATTGCTATATGCAATCTTCACCAATCAAAGTCTCTAACATGTTCTTTAGTTTAATTCCATGGTTGAGCTCTTTAAATTCAACATGCAACATCATCCAAACCCAAAACTTAACACATAGACATATTATACATCTCAACATATCATTTAAACATGAATATACCATGTATACAAGTCTTGCATGTATAATTAAGAACAGGCATGCAATAGTTTCTAAGCATACAAAGGGGATTAGTAACTTACTTCAATTGAAAAATCAAGCCACAAGACACCAAATCAAACCCTAGCAAATGAATCTCCTAGCCTTTAGCTACACAAATCCGGTCTTGCATGCAAAGTTGGATGGCTAGAACTTGAGGAGATGCAATGCACACAGCAAACTCACTTTGAACAGCACACACACTCTCTTTTGTGATCTTGAGTGATTTTGGAAAAGTAATGGGAGTGTTTTGTTTACTCCTTCTGATGTCATGGGGGTGGAAAAAGGGGTTGACTTACACTTAGGGACGTGGCTTCTTTTTAAACCAAGGTTTTGCATTTTAAAAATAATAATAATAAATCACAAACAGCAAATCTGCTAACAGGGCGATCGCTCTCTTACGGGGTAAAGCGATCGCTCTGTTGTCCGTACCAAGACATCAATATTCTGCCTACAAAGCGATCGCTCTGGGACAAGTCAAGGCGATCGCTTTGTTCCCAAATCCCATATGCAAACTTTCTGTCTACAGAGCCATCGCTTCGTTACAAGCCAAAGATCGCTTTGTACTCAGTTCACAAATACTAACTTTCTATCTATAGGGCGATCGCTCTGGCCCATGCCAAGGCGATCGCTCTGTCTCCAGTGTGTAACAAATTGAGTACAAAGTCATTTTACATAATCAAAACCAACTCAATTAGTACTTAGGCATATATCACAAGTATATAAGGCTAAAATTCTCAACAAACTACACAACCATAGTTCATATTCCTAACATGGCATTTCTACTCATGCTAATAAAATATATACTTATGCAAATAACACATTAGGAGAGCTAGGTATTACAAAGAGAGTTGCTATTTACACCCAAATTTTTATTGAGTACACCCCCTTGCATATATTACTAAAATGTCATTATAAATTTAGATCTAAATATCCTTAGTGTTACTAAGAACACCCTCCCTTTTTTTCATATCATCTCAATAGTACTAAGTACACCCCTAAGGTTTTTTAGTACACCACACCCTCTCTCCCTCTCTCTATCTCACAACAAATGCATATCATCTAAAAACACATCTTCTTCCAAACCCATCTTCTTCCAAGTTCCATCATACTTCAAACTTTAAATCTCCAAAAATACATCCACATTGCTTCTAATGGAACAAGAACAAGTGAAAGGGACCAATTACGTAAGTATTTCATCTCATTCCATGTCTTTAATTTTAATTTTCTTTAATTTTTCGGAGTAAATTAGGTCATCGTGTTCGGCAATGGACTACCGAACATAATTAGGGTTGTTCGGTAAAGGACCATGGAACAACATAAGGACGGTTCGGCACCCCTGCTGAACACTTTGAAGAGAGTTCGGCTGGTGCCCACCGAACAGTCTTCAGAGTGCTCGGCACGGGGTGCCGAACTATCCATTTGTTGTTCCATGGTCCCCTACCGAACAATATGTATATTTTTTTGCTTATTAAGTTTTGTAATTGTAATTGTTAACAAGATTCAAATGCGTTATCTATGGAGGCCAATGTTGTTAGCCCTGAAGAAAACCAAATCATGCCTTATGAACCTAGAGTTGAAAACAATGTTGAAGATATTGTTACAGATTTCATAGACTTGTTCACGACGCATGAATTGTTTTCATCTCGTGAGGATATGTATGAATGGGTACGCGCTAGGGGAAATGAGCATGGCATTGTGATAGTAATCAGCAAGTCGGACAGTGGTACCGTTAGTTCCAAAAGAGCTCGGATGTTGATGGCTTGTGAACGTAGTGGGCATTACCGTCAAAAGAAAAAGGTTGGGGCATTACCATCAGCAACGAAAAATGTCGAAGAGGCTAATGCTAATGTGAGTAAATTGAAAAGGAAGACATAAACTGGTTCGAAGAAGTGTGGATGTCCTTTTCATTTGAAGGGGAATCAAGTATTAAATAATCAATAGAAATTGGAGATTCAATGTGGTGTGCACAATCTTCCAACTGCGGAATACTTAGAAGGTTACTCATATGTTGGTCGATTATCAATGGAAGAGGAGGACAATGTAGATGATTTGTCATACAACAATAGTAAACCGAAAGACATTTTGTTTGGTTTAAAACAAAAATTTGACAGAATAGGTCCATAATAAAGACGATCTACAATGCTTGTACGAAGATTTATCACACAACAATAGTATTCATCTCTTGATGCCACCGTTCCACAAATGCCGACACCAATACTTTGTCAACATCTGCATACGAACACCAGGATGACACCGTAAACCTCGAGCTATTTACAAGATCCTTCATTAGTGCACTTGAGTGATCACGAATTCCCCACTCTTCTAACTTGGTATTGTGATTCAAACATTTCAGTAACGGTCGCTCTTCCCCATCCTAGATAGATGCTGCTACATGATCATTGAAAGTAGTCAGCAACGATGGATTTTGTGGCCCACCAGGAAACATGGCAAATGCCTCTTCTTCATCTTCCTCCTCCTCAACATCGTCTCCTCTTTCATACTCATAATCATGAGGTGAGTGTTGTTGTTGTTCTTCTTGTTGCTGTTGTCGTTGTTGTTGTAGTAGTAGTTGTTGTAGTTATTCTTCTTATTGTTGTGCTTGTTGTCTTTGTCTACTAGTTGAAGCAGTAAGTCTTCTCCTATATGTTTGTTCTCCACATCGATAAGATCAATTCTAAAAGGTTAAGAAGGGGGAAAAAAAACCATCTGTTCGGCAAAGGGTAGCCGAACTCCTTTAAGACTGTTCGACACCTTAGTTGAACAACTTTAAAGGTGTTCGGTACCCTAGCCGAACCTCCTTAAGGTAGTTCGGTAAGAGACTGCTGAACCCCTTTAATGGTAATCGGTTATTGGCTACCGAACATTCTTAAAGGCGTTCGGCTACTCAGTGTCGAACAGACCACAACAAATCAAGTTGATTTTTCTAACAAAACTTCCTTTAAATCATGATATTTTAACATCAAAATGCAAAAATATTGGAATGTAACTAAGTCCTAACAAAAATTAAACATATGAATTGAAAAAATAAAACATTATAACCTAGAATGCAAAGAGAAGAGATTCACACCTACGAGTGGCCTTTCGTCGATTGTTGATGTTGAAGGACTAATGTAGAAGAAGATGAAGATGATGAAGGTTGGTTGCCGTTGCCTTTGCCTTTGCCGTTGCAGTTGTTTCGTTACTGTTGCAGCTGTTTTGGGGGGGGGGGGATTGCGATGTTGAAGAAGGGATTAATCAGTAAGTTTTATTTTTGGGGGTGTTTCAAAATGAGAAGGACGAGGTGTATTTAGTAGGATAATTTATTTTTTTTAAAAATATTATTAAGGATATAATAAAAAATTAGGGGGGTGTAATTAACTTTTTGAGAGTTTAAAAATATTGGATGGGTACTTAGTAAATAATTAGTAAATTTCTGGATGTTTCAGCTAATTTTTACTGATAGGAGTTGACTGCCTTGCTCTCATTGCCGATCTCTCTCCCTCGCACAAATCCTTCTTTGTTCAGACTTCAGAGAGTTTTTAACTTTTAGCGCTCGCCAGCTACTTTACTTCCATCCCCTCATCGCCGGCGATCGATTAACCAAGATGGGTGTGGGGTTCATCGTCGGCGTCCTCGGAGTTCTTATTCTCTCACACGCAGCCTACGCCACCGTTCAATGTACCCTTCTTCTACTTCCCCATCTCGTTGTTTTTAGCTATTCTCTTTTGTTCTTTCTGATTCGGTTTCTTAAAATTAATGATTTTGCAGATAGGACTTTGCTCAAGATTACAGAGGAGGAGTTTTCTGGGCCTCCCATGAACGTAAATTTACTCTTTCTCTCTCTGTAGATGTTACAAATTGTTTGAATATTTTTTGATGTATTTATGCAATTGGGTGTTAATGGGATCTGGGTTTTTGATTTTGGAAAAATTCAGGTTGTATTGGAGTTGGTATTAGGGTTGGTTTTGAGCATGTGGGCTGGACTTACTGTGCCCGGAAAGTTCCTTTCCATACTACCTGATTCCGATGAGAACAGGTAATTTATTTTCTATTTATTTTTTTCTATGTTGCTTTATTGTTTGCAAATTGGACAATTCACAAGAATTGAAGTTATAATATATGATTCTCTTTTGCTTTTAGTTCATGCATTTGAAAATTTAGAAATAAATAGTCCGATTTGAAAGTAAGTCGTACTCCCTTCGATCCGGTCAAAGTATTTTTACTTTCCTTTTCCGGATGTTCCTCTCAAAGTGTCAAGTTTTGAGGTTTAAGATTGCGATGCTAATGAAGTTCTAACTATATACTTCTGTGATTTGGGAAACAACAAATATTAGACTTGTCTCTACTTGGACACTTTGGTCTATATGTGTCGACACACGGAATTAGGGTTCCAAAAGCATAGTTCTTTTATCATCGGTCCCGGAGACTTGGTTAGCTTTTGGGATGATGTTTGGTGTGGAGAGATCGAATTGAGGAGAGCTTTCCCCTTGCTTTTCAATTTCGCAGAAGACAAAAAGATTATGGTTAGTTGGTTAGTGATGTTTTTCAACTGGTTGAGTGAGTAATCTATTGGAGCCATAGTTATTAAAGGCGAGAGGCGGGCAACCGAAAGGCGAGCAAGGCGGCAAATTAAGAAAAAATAGTATATATATTTATTTATTTTATAATAACAAATTTCAAAGCAAGTATAAATGAGAATATACACAAAAAATAGATTTTTTTTTTCATAAATACACTAAATAGGGGCCTTATGAAAAAAATGCAGCAACAGGGGCCTTAGAAAAGTAAGTCAGACTTGGTCAATATATTAAACAAAACAAAAAAACTCAAATCCAAATTAAAAATATAATAAAATAAAATGTAGAAGTCCAAATAAACACACAAAGAAATAAAAGAAAAAGAAATATTTAAGAAAGAAGCAGAGTAGGGTCTGGTGACTAAAAAACCGAGTAAACAAAATTAACTCACAGAAATAAAAGAAAGAAAAAATGTTTAAGAAAGAAGCAAGGTAGAGTCTTGACTCTTGTGACTAAAAAACAGAGTAAAAACAAAAAAAAGGAAAGTTACCTGTTTCAGTCGAACACAATGAAGACCGAACAGTTTGGAGACTCGGGTCACTCGTCTAGGTCTAAGACTCAAGAGTTGCAGTGGTCAATGGTGAAGAAAGCCAAAGCCAAAGTCGACTGTTGAACTCGAAGTCCACCATCGCAGCTGTTGCCGGTCGATTTGTAGTCGACGGAGGTGGAGGAATCAAGTTGTTGCTTCGCTTCTTTGTCGCGTCAGGTATGTGTTCGCGAGAGAGTCTGAGTCGACCCTTCGCGTCCTCGCCAAAAGCGACCGCCTTGAATCTGCTTCTCTAAAATGCCTCGCCTGACCAAGTTTGAGGCGGCAAGGCCTCGCCTCTCTCCTCGCCTCAGGCGGCCAAGGCGAGCGCCTTTCATATCTATGATTGGAGCCCTAGGTTTCGCAGGCAGCCTAACGATTGGGAAGTTAATTCCTTTAGTCAGTTTTTTGAGCATCTCTACAAGTTAAAGGTTCAGCAAGGGGGAGTGGATAATGTCTTCTGGACTGGAAATAAGAGTAACAAGTTCTCAGTGAAGGGCTACCATGAGATTCTGTCGAAAAAAATTAGGTCTGTTTTCCCTTGGAAGTCCGTGTGGAAGTCAAAGGCACCAACTAGGGTGGCATCTTTTGCATACGAAGCTGTGCATGGGGCAATTTTAACAGGTGATAAGTTAAGGGCTTCAAGAAAATTTATGTAAATTGGTGTTACATGTGCAAGAACAACGGCGAAAGTGTAAACCACTTAACCTCATTGCCCAGTTGCGAAGGAGATCTGGAACTTTGTGCTCAACTTGTTTCATATTTCGTGGGTTATGCCTAAGTCGGTCTGTGACCTTTTCTTCAATTGGGCTTATTATAGGCAGCGGAAGAGGAATTACCCTTGGGAGGCTGCTTCTCTAGGCGTCTGTTAGGCCATTTGGAGTGAGAGAAATCGAAGATCTTTTGATAATATAGAGTTGAGTGTTGATAGGTTGAAGGCTTCTTTTCTTCAGTCTTTATTTTTTGGTGTATGGAGTCAAGTTCTAATCCTCCCAATTCTTTTGTTGAGTTTGTGAATAGTCTCTCGGTGGGTTAGTTTTGGTGTTGGAGTATACATCCCATGTACAGGACGCGCCACCTGTTTTGGCGCTTTTCCTTTTTATATATATATTTACTTGTCAAAAAACAAAATAAATAAGAGGTTGTCCACGTGGACAGCCTCTTGGAGTTTGCTTTATAATATATATAATTAATTTGCTGTGACAGTAGTTTGGTGTTGGTGCAGCTTCAACTTTAGAAATGCAATTTTATTTTCATTTTCTTTTTATTCACTTGGAAACCTTAATATGGTTTGCCACTCACTTACCTATGGTAGTTGACTTCTTTTAGTTTTTAATGGAAAGATGTCGATTATGTTTGGATAAGGAAATCTATCAACTGACTCATTGTTTGTGAGGGTTGAGTATCTCAATGGTATCTGTTGGGTTACTGGTTACTGCTTCCTTTTTTACTCAACTTGGCACTAACAAGTTAGCTGCAATTTTGACCTATGGTTGATCATAACATTGTTAGTAAATGAATGCATTTGTAAGTTGTGGACAGAGTCTCACCAGACAAAGAAAATTATTGTTTAGTTATTGTGCATTCTTCCTCTATTAAGCGTTGCTGGCTGTTAGGTAAAGCATGCAAGGTCATTATTTTGTTTTCCTTTGTGTCTTTCATTTCCTAATCCTTCACTAAAGGATCACTTTGCCAGAATCATATTCCGAAAGCAAAGCTTCCCCTTAAAAGCAGAGGACCTTTATGAATGATGTGGCTCCACCTTGCTTTCTTCACCTCTTGCCCCCCACCCCAATTTACACTTCATTTACACACATCTTAGCACAGCCTTAGTTGCCTTTTGATTAAACATAAAAATGTGCACCGAAAACTTTATTTGCTTCAGTAGTGCTGACCAGCTTTGAGTTCTGAGTTTTAAGTGGAGGGCTTCAGTTGGCACTTTCTAAATTTCAGGCTCTAAATTCAGAAAACCATTTGATAATGATAGTGTGTTGTTAAAACAATTTTCCTTACATTTTTAACCATAGATAATTGGAGTTCTTTTCGTACGTATCTTCACACTGTATGATGCCTGATCCTACATATTTCTTTAACTTGTCTGTATAAGGTTAACCGTTAACTGCTTAAGCATGATTCCATGCTGATGTCTGAAAGAAGTACCTGAGTTTAAATTTCCCCTACAATCTCATACTCCCTCCATTCCTCTCAGAGAGTCCTACTTCCCTTTGGAATGTGCAACAAAGAGTTGCATTTCAAAAAGGAACCTTTAATGTCCATGATTTCCTAACTTTACCCATTGTATATGAAATGAAACCAGGACCGTTCCTAATATTTTATAAGTTCGGGGCAAAGTTAAAAGAAGGGCCCTAATTTAATTATCAAATATTAATCTCATGTATTTTTTTTAATTTAATTTTTAGAGAGAGAAAAATGATTTTTGCTACCAGTACAATTTCAATAATGGGTTCCTACTGAGCTGAAATTAAATTTGAGAAAACATTATTATCTAAAAAACTGAACAATTTCTTACCGAATTTCAGCCTCTTAAAGTAAAAAAAAAAAAAAAAAAAAACTCAATTACTCAAATCAACAATCATCGTAAGAATAATTTAGGATTTCTTGTTGCTTCGTACTTCTATTTCATGGTTCTTTTATCACTCACTCAGAGCTATGATCTCAAATTAGTAATTAACTAAATTAAAAATTCAATATAATTATGTAAGATGTGAAGAAACTATCAAACTCAAAAGTCCCAACAAACAATTGAACAAACATAATTCAAAATTTAACAAATAAACAAAGTCAATGTCACTTTTAATTTTTAAAAACACAAAAACATTATAAAAAGAAGAACAATAATTAACAATGTAACAAAATTTAACAAATAAACAAAATCTCAACAAACAATTGAACAAACATAATTCAAAATAACAACAAAACCTTTGATTTTGAGCCTCAATTCAAGAAATTTGGATACTATTTTTGATTTACATTTATACTAATACTAAAACAGTAAAAAAAAAAATTGGGCTCCTTATTAATTTGGCCCAGAGCGGGTGCCCAGCCCGCCCACCCCTTGGGCCAGCCCTGAATGAAACAAGTTGGATACAACTAATAATTTTCTATACTCCCTCTGTCCCAAAACGAGTGCCCCTTTTCTATGAAGTTACTAAATTCACCTTTGCCAAGTGTCATGTCTAGTCTGCCCTTGCAATGGTATAATGTGGACACTTAGGCAGTCATGTATACGTGCTAGAAAAATTGCCTTAAAGTCAACTACCTTAATCTCCATGTACAACTAGGAGAGGACACATTTTTGGAAATAGTTATTACCAAGGGCATATGTGTACCTCTTACATAGTACTCCTTCCGTCCCGGATAAATGTTCCTAGTGGATAAAACACAGGAATTAAGAAACATAATGAATCATGTGTTGTAAAATGTGTTCTGACCATAATACCCATGAACATTAATTGAGTTCAACTACTTTAAATAATTGAGTTTGTTTGGGATGTGTTATATTAAATGAAGCTTTAAGGGTATATTAGGAAGAATGATAGAGAATGTGTAGATCAAAAGTCTTTAGGAACATTAGTTGGGACATCCCAAAATAGAAAGTAGGAACATTTATCCGGGACGAAGGGAGTATTTTATTCTTACAAACGTGGACTGAGTGGAGCGGAGGGAAGTAATTGATATTGTTTCTCTGATCACCTCATCACTATGCCTAATCCTATTTTATTATTTTTATTTTCTATATTTAAAGCTGTATCATACCGAATTGTCACATGGACCATTACCCTTCAGGAGTGGTCTAATGGTAGGTCTGAGGCTTTGAGGTCAGGTTCGATCCCTTCGCACTCCCCTCAAGATCAAAAAGAAAAAGAATGGTGGTAATTATATGCTGTGCTCACTCCATTGCCTGCCTTGGTCAAACACACATTTAAATAATTGCTAAATTCTGCATTGTATCCCTGCATGCTGCAACCAAAAAGCTTGTCTTGCCTAATTATCTTGAGACATTACCATTAGAAAATGGAAACAAATAGCTAGCAATAAAGGAAAAACGGTTATCCCTCCTTTCCACTCAAAGGGTCCACCTTTGAAAAGTCAAAATTTTAAGAGATTCATCAAAGTTTTTGAATTTAGTCATTATAACAAATTCCTTTGTTGTATGTGACTTATTTGTGTCACATAGAAGGGGTAGATTGAGAACATCTTAGGAGTCCTCGTCTTAATTTCCAAAAATATTACTTCTTGAGTAAGCATCCTAAAAAGGAGGCTTGAAGTTATTTTCCAGTAAATCCCTGCATGAATACCGTGTTTTCCATCACCACAGCCATCCATCTACCTCCATTACTGCCCACATCAAGTCCTCCCGCCTCTGGAATTGGCGTCTCACTTCAATATACATTTGGACTTGTAAAGACATTCTCAAGCCATAACACAGACAATTTAATATTTTACCCCTTTCTTCATGCAAGCAACACATTTCTAGTCTAACACATTATAATGCAAAACATTGGCGAATCTGCAAAAAGTAGAGAACTACGTTATATTAGCCCCAGAATTTGTATTGAACCTGTAAGTTGGTGTGATTCTTAAAATAGCTGTACAGATTTTGCCACTTGAATTTTTGATATTCCTTTCCATTTCCCATCAAATGGATGGCATCTTCTTCCAGAAATCCCAGCTATTCTTAGCTTGATATTGGGGAACCTCGTTGCGTTTGCTCTTAGCATGTGATTTATGTTGGTGCAAGTCCAAGTCTTTATTCTGTCTTCTGATGTTTAATTGTTCACCTGAAGCTGTGAATCACATGTTTTGTATATGTACAGATGGATGATGACTAATGTCAGTTTCCATGTTTGTTTGAATGCAGGATTGTTTCATTACCCTCGAACCAGGAATTCATGATCTTCAATCATCGTGGAAGAGCATTTCCTTCAGAAATTGGTCTAAAGTTGAAGTAAAAACTGCAGAACTCTTCTATGATCTTTGGCTGACAGATGCTCTCTCTTCCCTGCTTTCCTCAGTTTTAGGCAGCATTTAGTAACCTGGTATTGTAGTGGCTGTAGCATCTATAAGATCTTAGTAGAACGCTTCTGGAATTGATAACTTGAACCTCACTTTTTATTGGTCTTCCAAGAGAATAGACTTTCCCTGATGATAATTGATATACATTTATTTTTAATTTTAAGGAAAAGCTATTCACTTGTGCGAATTGGATGCTTGTCATATTGGATAATTGATATACATTTATTTTTAATTTTTAATTTTGTACCCATGGTTGAATGATCAACTCATGTCTGCGAAAATTTTTGTCATGTTAGTTGTGAAGGATAAACAATCGGAAAGTGATGATGTGCTAACATCATTTTTGGTAAATTTCTTGTGGAAAACATATATTTCATCTATTATTTGAAGTGTTTAAAATGCTACTTGGATAATTGTATCTCTGTGAAGTGTAAGAAGGTATTGGAACAAGACTTTTTGAGGCACAGCTTAATTGTTGTAAACTTCTGTTTCACTCGAGGTGGAAGAACACAAGTACCTGATCCATTTCATATTTATATCTAAAACTGATCTCCCACCTTAGTGTGTCTCAGCCAAACATCCTCCGCAGCTGTCAGCGTCCAAGAGATGCTTGCTTGCTTCATCAGATCACGAATATATCTTTTCGGACAAAGGAAATATAATTTAGGAGAGTTGCACTCTACCGAGCTTAAACCGCCTCTGCGCAAGCGTAGCTTCTTTTATATCTATCTCATGAGCTTACAAATTGAGTTGTAGTTTGACTCACACGAGCCGTATCAAGTTAATAAGCTCATGAATTGTTTGTTTGGCTTAGTCCTATCCTACCTATGAAATTAGGCTACACAAACAATAGGACATTAGCAGCGTTCTTGTTCTTTCAAGCAGGCCTATGGAAATTACGCCAATATAAATAAGCACAGTAACATAGTACTTATTTCTTTTACAAGTGCCTCCCCACCTACCCTACCCTCCCCTCCCCTAGATAAATGTGAATTGTGATAAGCTCATAATGCCATTTATTATTACTCCTTCCGTCCCAAAAAAAAATTATTGTCATTCCTTTCTTTTTTCGTTCGTCCCTAAATAATTATCTTATTTAAAAATTTTTTTTTTAATACATCACTTTTACCATTTTATCTGTACTTTTTCTTCTTAATTTAATTATGGACCATATACACTTGAGCATTAAAAAAAATAACATACTAAATCAATATTAATAATTAAGTCAATTATTTTTTTTAATTCGTGTGCTGAATTAAACAAGACAATAATTTAAAGACAGAGAGAGTATTATTTTTTTCAATTACCTCACTCTATAGTCTACATACAGTCAAATCACTTTGAGTTGAGGTCATAAAAGCCGTCTGTCTGGGTATGGAATCAAGGTGGAGGAGTATCAAACAAATTTGCCATTTTATAGGAAATTTTAAATACAAGAGTAACAGTGTTGTATTACAAGATTTGACTTGTCTATTTATGCGGCGATAAAAAGATGATGTATGTGTATTTTACTAGGATTTATTTAATATTTTCATGGGAAAGCAAGCAGTTTAAGGTTGGCATCTTGACGACATACATTACACATAGGATGGAAATGGATGATACAACATTTGCACGTTTTAGCCATTTTGCTCTATTGAGATATGTGAAAGACTTGAGGGGAAACCGAACCGAATTAAGAGCACACAGCATTTGCACTCCCACAAAAAGTAATAATGTTAAATTCACAACTCTAAATAATTGTTCAAAGTCTACCGGCTACATCTTCCCATCACATCTGTTTTTAACACCATTTGCAAAGCGCTAAACCAAAAACAGTGAATGCCCCCATTACTTACAATGACAATCAAACACAACAAAAGCAAGAACCACATATCCCAGATGAAAATTTTGTGATTAAACCTCACACCCACAGCACAACACAACAATTCTCGCCCCCTTGGTAGTCTACGATTGTATATCATTACCCTCCCGTAATACAAGAAGTTCCCAACTTCATTTAGGGTTAAAACAGACTACACTGCTGTCTCAGAACAATTCTCCCAATATGTTCACCCAAATTTCAATAACTTGTATACACCGGCTTTTCCTAATAAAAAGAAAGCGGCTTAAAAATGGGAAAACATTACCGGAAAAAAGTCCACAAAGTTAACCAATGAACCTAGCTATAGCAATAGGATACAAACACTAATTCTACAATTAACACATCCAGAAAAAATGTAACCAGAAGGATCATATAAACCACACAGCACCGGACCGAGCTGCCACAAATTTAAGCTAATTCCAACTTGATATAAGATATTAAATCTTTTCTCAGATGCATGCACCATCAAGATTTCATTTTCATCCATGAATTTAAAAATCAGAAAAAATAAATTCCCTTCACAGGCAAACACATATCACATCAAAGAACTATCGCTTTCCCTTTTAGCTAGGCTGAAGGCAAACTTTCTGTGGTTGCTACCTTAACCACCACTGTCCCTCTGACAATTTGCAGCAATATAGCACACCATTTTCCAGATATGGATATATCCGCATGCCTTATCTAAGCAATCTTTAACTTCTTTCATTAATTAAAAGACAGCTATTTTCCATAAATAGTTACTAATATATAATTATTCGAAAGGGCAAAAACATTTTTTATGGTAATCCAAACAATGAATCCAAGCATATATTTTCCAGAGTCTGATACAGAAAATGTTAAGCACACTTGATATGCTATATCTGGTGATTTTCATTAATATTTCACTTCCTAATGTTTATTTGGAGGGACACCAAGTTGGGTAACCCTAAAAGAGACTTGTCAAAAGTTGCAGCAAGTACAAAAAAGATAGTCAGGCCCACTATATCTATGGCTCAAGTTAGCCCCCCACCAGGCTACCTCACCTATATATATACATATATATATATATATACATATATATATATATACATATATATATATATATGTATATATATATATATGTATATATATATATACACATATATATATATATATACACATATATATATATATGCATATATATATATATATATGTACATATATATATATATATATATATATATATATATATATATATATGTGTGTGTGTGTGTGTGTGTATATATGTATGTATGTATATATATATGCACTTAAAAAAAAACCCCAAACGAAAGAGAAACTGCCACTTCCGGCAAGTGCTAGGGAAAATGAAAAGGAAAAGTACAAGACAGCTAGCTCAGTCTAGAATGAGATGCAGGCACTTTATGAGGATTCCAGACGCAGTGAAGCAAAAATTGCAGAGATGTTTTGTGTACCTTTTCAAGAGCGCTGGGCAAGTTGGAAATCTGCAGGAAGGTCATTTTACAGTCCTGACTATCGGCAATGGTGAGCAGCGGAAATTCTTTGTAGAGTTACGTTATCTGAGATATCCTCCATTTCTCAAATTACTGGAAGCAGCAGAGCAAGAATTTGGATTCGATCAGCCAGGGGTTCTTGTCATACCATGTGAAGCAGGTGAGCTGCAGAGAATTCTTTCGTTGAATTTAACTTAACGTAACTGACTATAGTCTGAATGCACAAACAGAAGATGTGTTGGCTAATTCTAGAGAGGCTATTCAAACATTGAACCTGAAGTTTGTAATTAGAGATAACAATCACTTGTACAATTGATTCTTAGGCAGTATCAACTCATCCAAAATATATAGTTCTTGAAAGCTTTTCATGGAACAAGTATTTATATGTTCCTAGCCCCGAAGTCGTGTTTGTACTTTCCACAGTGTCGTCACGAACCAGCTTTTTGTGTTCATATCATCAGAAAGCTTTACTCATAGTAAACTAAACTATTACCACTGTTGAAAAGACAACTATTAAATGCACTGTAACAAGTGCCTTTAGTTTTTGTTTTTGGAGAGAGTAATTACAAAAGATAGACAAAAAGTCCATCACCAAAATACAGAAAATAAAACAATAAAATACGAGAGAGAGAGAGAGAGAGAGAGAGAGAGCTAGAGCATATCCGAAATCACCGCGTGGTGTAGCAACCAATTAACCGAAGCCCATAGAGATGCAAATGGAACTTCCCTCTCCCAGCGAGTAGTAAATGGACGACACTACTATCCTAAAAATTCTGGAGGTCTTATCCACCCACACACAACAAATAATAGCACAACATCAAAGAATACTAGGAATCTCGATTCCTGCCAAAATCCCTGGAATGCAACTCAAGAAAGAAGAGACAGAACTAGACTGACCCAAGCCTCACCTACAATCCCCAACAAACTGTTCCAAAGGAAACGAGCACCAGCACTGTGAAGAAAAATGCCACCATGAGATTCAACCGACTGCTTCCACATGACAAACCAATCCATTCTTATAAGGTACACACTATTGCAATAAATCACCTTATTGAGCTTTCGTCCCAGGGGAAGAAAAAGAAAAGAAAAGAAAAGAAAAGAAAGAGGGACAGAGACCATACAAAAGCCCTTGTCCTTACCTTGAAATGGACTTTGGCTTTCCAAACAAAAGAAGCAATGGGGAAATGGAGAGAATCCAATGCCTCAAATTCCATGGCCTTTAGGTCATACATTTCAGTTAATAAGACGCTGTTCAAGGCAAAACAGTCCAAGCATAACACATTTGATCAGCAGTGAGCTAGATGGAAACAAGCTTCAATCATACCTCCCACGACTGTCTCCCCAAGCTCGAGATCAAGATTTCTGGAGGGAGAAGGGAGGAAGAACTCCCCATGTAATGAAAGCCAGGCTTAGATTCCTTTACAAGATTGTAAACCATTAGTGACTTTTAAAATGCGGAGAATCATTATATCCTCCTTCAACTGCATATAAAAAGTTTCGTTACAAAATTATTTTCCATGTCCCATTCTCGTTGAGTAGTACATACACGTAACTGTGTGGATGTGAGCAAACCCAACAGAGAAACGGTGAAATCCCTAAGCAATAGTCATAGTCTTTCAGTAGCACATAGCACCAACACTCAATTACATCGAGCACACAAACTTCCCATTGTGGATGGTAAAAGGAGATCCTTTAAGCCCAGAGAAGGCAAAAACTAAAATGCCATCAAAGGCCATTAAATCACTCCAGAGGTATAAGATCAAACCAAAGAACACTTCTGTAAGACAAACTTGCTCATAAATCCTTCTAAGCAAACTATACTCTAGTTCTAGAGGAACAAATCACAGCTCTTTCCAGAAGGGCTCTCTTAAGTGCACCAACCATTCTCATTTCTACTTGCTCTTCGACTCTGCCCATCCATTTATTTTCAGTTAGCAATACAGTGATAAGAAAAATGAACAAACCATCCTTCACAATCATACATAAAAACCCTTCTTTCATAAATAGTCCGCCCAGTCTTACCTGCTGTATGTGAGTGAAAGAAATATTTGTGGATTATGTGAGCTGAAAAACAAGTTGCTAGGAAACTGCAACAAGACTTGCTATCCATTTCATAGATATAAAATCTATAATCCTCCTTCAGACCTAGAAAAGAGGAAAAAATTCAGTCAAATGGGGATGGCCAAAAGAGATCATACAGGGAAAAATCACGATTCTGGAGAGAGTCCTCTTTCTGAAAACCACGACCTAATATTGGTTGAAGATTGCAAGATATCTAGTGATCCCTTTCTACCATCAAACTGTTCAGATGGCAGGAAATAGCCTAGATGAAAATCACTTTATCTTGTAAACAAGACAATAATCATACCACCACAACCTCCAAATGCCTGCAATTTTTAACTGAGCTGGATTTTTGAGAATGCAATTATCACAGTGACAGAAAGTGCTTTCAGATTTAAGGGGAATAGCCATGCTCAATTGACATTTTTCGGAACTGTATTTTATTTTCATTTTCGAAATTCAAATTTTGGATTACCCTCTTAAAATTCTTCAAAATATATTGATAGATTTTCACGTTGTGTATTAACAGAAAAATAATCAAAATCAGCATCAAAAATAGTTTATCAGCTTAATTTAGCACATTATGCTGCAAATTCCAAAAATACAACTCAACACAGCCTTGTCCTATTCTTGTGGTCAGCTATGTGAATCCCTTTTTGCCATTATGTCCTAATACAAAGATCATCAACAACATTACTCCCTCCATCCCAAAATGAATGTTCTTTTTTACTTTTTCAAGGAAATTAAGGAAGTTGACTTTTAAGCAATTTTAGTAGCACATCTACATAAAAACTCTTAGTGTCCACCTCATAGCATTGCAAGTGCACATTGGGATATGATAGTTAGCAAAGGTGAATTTAGTAACTTCATTAGAAAAGAGACATTCACTTTGGGACAAAAAAATTACAAAAAGGAACACTCATTTTGGGACGGAGGGGGTATTTATTATCTTAAATTACACATTAATTTTGTGCCTACTAAAACTCAACTCAACTCAGCCTTTTCCCCAATCACTAAAGGTCAGCTACATGAATCATTTTCCACCATTTGATTCGGTCTAAAGCAAGGTAATCACACGCACCACACTCATTCATTCACACCTAGGTGTAGATGTGACACCCCTTGCTATCCGCAACACGCAAAGGGAGGTGCAACATTTTACGCGAAAATAATTTGGATTGATGTTCATAGTGATTCGACAAAGTTTTTACGCTGCTGTCAGGGTACTTAATGTAACCCTCCTCCTTTACCCACGCTTGGGACATGCTGTGTAGGGATATATGACCCTAAGCTCCATGCAGGCAGAGTTTTTGTGCCTACTTAAACTAAAAACATCAAAATATTTATCAACATACCAAATGATCAGGGCCTTCCAAGTGTCTCATGGTTGATTATGTGGGGCCAACTTGCAAATCAGTAACTTAAACTATTCAAACCATATGCTTTTAGAACTCCTACTATGTTGAGAAACCAGAAAGCACTTTAACAAGGCAAGAATCAACCATAGGAACATCAAATGGAAGCATATGAAAGAACAGTAGAAAGAACTTCAGTATACTACCAAAACCCCTTTGGCAGTTCAGTCAAGGAATGCAATATTGCTGCACTATGCAAGGGTCAAAGTAAGGACGCCCAAGGAATACAAAAAGCGAGGACCTAAAGTGGCACTTATCTGTCCCCATTAGTGCTAATGTGATATTACAGGCAAGAGTTCTAGTTTGAGTTGCTTCTCCCATTGGACCTTAATTCAACACCGGAATTGTTGTTTCCTAGTCTTATTTGACTGTCTTTATTTATGAAACATACTATCATCAATTGGGTTAAAAAAGTGAACCTAGAAAAAAAAAGGATATTAAGGAGGAGCAGGGACTCTTCAAGTCGTTAAATACAAGGAGGCAGCAAAGGTGAAACCAAATGAGGCCCCAGTCCGGATTCCAGTTTGGCACTTGTAATTGCCACAAAAAGAAATATAAGGGAGGAATTGTTTAAATAGACAACAATGATTGCTTTGCCTCAAATGCTTATAGGTCAAAAATACCATCAATATGGACATTATGTAAATTCATTAAACAGAAAGAAAAGTAGAGATGCAGGACAAATCAAAAATAAGAAAAAGGAAATAATCAACCAGCATGACCAAATGAATTGGACTACAAGATACATAAATAAAAGCCTCCTCCACAAATAAACCCGAAGACCCCTAGAAAGCATCACAGAATATAAAAACTCCTTCCATGGTGAATATCATCTCTAGTCCTCAATGGCCAAAAGTACCAACCAGAACTAGTACCTCCAAGAACTGACCGACTAATTCAATTCATACAAGGGGAATTCGATGTTGACGGGGAAGATTCCAGCATAATTAATCACTTTGGAAAAAACAGACAATGCACATCATGGCTTAATATTTTTTGCAATAATTTAATATCTAAGAGGCAAGTGGTGGTTACGCGAAAAATCAAATAAAGAAATACCTGCAAGGCTGCAAAGCAATGTAAAGGAGGAATTGTAGACAAAAAGAATTTCGTGGGAGGGGAAGTATAAGTACATTAGGAACAGCATTCTAAGTCAGGCCAATACCCATGTAATTAATTTATGTATTCCGTATATAAATCGGGCAATCAGCTAAAAGAATTTATACTCTACTACAAGGCAGGAGGGGGGTTTTCAGGGTACTCACATTCTATAGCCCCATCACACTTTCTTTTTATCTTTGAAGGACTTCAAAACAATCACTAACTACTTAAACCTTAGCAACTTGAGGGGAAATGACGTAGTTTTTTTTTATAAGAAATATGTATAAATAAATAAGCGTCAAAACAGGTGACGCGTCCTATATCTATTAATAAACTCATATACCAACACAGCTGACATCACATTCCACCGCCAATATCTATTAATGCTTCAATGTAACAAATATACAAATCTTTCAAACTTAATAGTATACTCTGCCACATTCAGCCATTTTCCATTCTGTTGACACAATAGCTAAAAGCAACTTTTGTGCATATCAGAATATATGGTCAAACAACAGCTAGCTTTTTTATTTATTCAATTCATTATATTCTCATTCATTTTTCTTTTTCTTTTTTACTTCATTCCCAAATTGGATAGGCACAAACTCCACTATAGTCTCAACTCTCCAAAGATTCATGCATCAGATAAATATGGTTAACAAAGTAAGCTGGTCTCTAAAATAATGTGATGTGCACAGTTTATGTTATCCTAGTTTGCTGTTTCTTTTTCACTTCGTTTCTTTTACGGGAACCTTTACGTCTGCTTTGATTACAGAATAGATTGTTTTATAATTGCAGCAATGTCCCAGACTGATGATTTTTAGATTATATTTCAAATAAATCTATTATTTAGTTCCCTTTGCAAGTAAGAATTCAAATTTTTAAATATTGCACACATGTCCCATGTGTCTTTAGTCTATTCAGAAAAGGCTCTTGTAAGTCTACCGAGGACTCATTAGTCCATCAAACACTACTGCAAAATTCTTTGATTTTGTTACATACAGGCCCTCTTCATTTTCAAACCTCTATATTCTTTGTATGCCATAAGCTGCATGCAAATGCACAGCAGGCCAGTATCTCTGGGGCTGATCCACCTTTTCTTTCGAAGGGAGGAAAAATAACCGCCTAACAACCCTAACATAGACAAGATGAAGGCAATGAGAGCAACAAATAATAGTGATTCAAGTGGATCACGATCTTCCTACAATCTCATTATCCTTGTATTTGAAAGAAAGTAGAAAGTTCAGGCACACAGGATCAGATAACTACAGATATATTTAGCACTAGACACAAAGAAAAAAAACACCTTCAACTGTAAAGGCTTTCTTTGCATTGAAATGCCAAAGGAACGTATAACATACATCAACATACCTTTCAAAAAGTTCTTAAAGCCTCTGACTATGAGCGATTCCTAAATGGTTTAACATAACACCTGTTGCATAACTGGGCAATGCACGTATGGTTGACTTCTGATCACATTTCCCCAAAGAAATGAGCTGACAGAAACTTCCATCAGACAAGTAATTGAATAGAATGATCTACAGCTGAGTCAACTCCTGCGGGTTTTCCACAGATTGTCTCAGAATTAACTCCGCTCTCCTCTTCTTGTCATCTTTGTCATCATCACGCCCAAACCAAGATGCCATTCGAGCAGAACCCTTATTCCAAAGCCGCA
The DNA here is from genome assembly GCA_016624345.1 of Platycodon grandiflorus. Classification (NCBI taxonomy): domain Eukaryota; kingdom Viridiplantae; phylum Streptophyta; class Magnoliopsida; order Asterales; family Campanulaceae; genus Platycodon; species Platycodon grandiflorus. Next base: position 50,688,080 of record CM028363.1, read on the forward strand.
AATCCAGAGATTCACCAACCATTTTCTTACCAATTTTAAAGTTTAAATGAACAGCAGACCTCTTCTGTGGAAGAGATCTTTCCAAACTATCACCCAGCTCACTAGCCCTGCCACTCACGGCTTCAATGGCAGGGGCAAACGCCTCTAATAAAGAAATATGGTTCTCCACAATGGCTTCACTGGAAATCTTAGTGGGCAAAGGAACTGAACCGACATCTTTCTCCCCACCCTGTATAGGTGGAGCGAGAAATGGATTTTTACTTTCAACTAAATGTAACTCCATCGCAGCATCAGCGATGCCAGCCGATGTCGAAGCCATTGCACAAATCCTGTTACTTTCACTTTCAACAACCCGTGAAGTTGAAGCTATAGTCAAATCACTAGACACTAACCGTTGTTGCAAGCTCAACAGAGAGCTCTCCGCCTTCCTCCTCTGCCGAGCAAGCTCAATCTTATCTGCACGAGGATCTGTCACCCTCTCATTCCAAACCGGTGTGTGAATATACGTGTGAGGATCAGGAAAAGCAGGCAACCAGTCTGGAACATGCTTAAGCCCTGGGGTCTCACCCATTTGCACAAAACTCGGTGTCCCTCTCCAATTTCTAGTAACTGGAAACCGAGGAACCGGCTGTGCAAAAGGAATCTCCTCTGCAGACTCCACATACTCAATAATCCCCTTTATAGCACCGGATTCGGTCAAACAACCACTAATTTCTGATCCACCAGAAAACCCAGTTGAAGAACCCAAATCCTCCAGCCCTTGAATTATATCAAACACATTACACTCAGTCCTATTAGCTAAATAAGCGTAAAAACTCGCTGTCCTTCCTGTATCCTTCATATACCTAACTGCAATGTCAGCAAGAGCCTCGAGTGCAGACTCATTAAAACTCTGAAATCCAACACTCTCACATATCTGCGCCACCGCCATCCTTGCCACTGCCCTGCCAAACTCATCAGCAGAAGCTCGTTTAATTTCGTTAGTACCCTTTTCTTTCTCTCTTTTAATCTCAGCTTTACCTCCACCATTCATATTTAACTCTTAGTATCATTTAGCGATTTTCCAATAAGCAAATTCTACTCGAATCCAGCTCAAGAAACAAAGTTATAGTATCAATACTGCAACCAACTTTAACTCAATACGATCAACTCCAAAGAATTTGAATCCTAGAACTGTAATAAAATGGAATATGTCCCAACAATTGTTGAAATACACGTGTAAGTATATACACAAAGCATTTGAATGCTTACCGTTGATTATGGGGTTCGAAATGAATCTCGCCGATTATAATTGATCGAAAGAGAGAAAGATGGATTAATGGGGATCGGAGATCTAGGAAAGATTTGGGACAGGAATTTTGGGGGGAATTTGAATTTAAGATAAACCCTAATTTCGACCCGAGTAAAGGGTGATCGGTGGAAATGAAGGACGTATTTATAGCCGGTGGATGAATTTACGAGTAAGGGTAGAAGGAAAAATGTTGTCTGTTCTCGCTCTGGTTAATACTTTACATGCTCCTCCCACCCTTGTGGTTTCAATTTTGTCAACTATGACTTAAAAAAAATGCTAAAAGTCGCATTCTAAACCTTTTCATCCATAATTAAAAAAAAGCACACCGTCGATCCCAAAATGAGCGTCCCTTTTAGAGTTTTTGATAAAATTATTAAAGTTGACTTTTATGAATTTTCAACATCACATATACACAAATACCATTAGTGAGCACCTTATAACATTGTAGGTGAAAATTGTGGCAGTAATTGTTGGCAAAAGCGAATTTCATAATTTCATTATAAAAGGAACACTCGTGTTGGACTACCTGCAATTGCCAATTGGGTACAAAACAGGGAACAATACATACAATTGCAAACACAATACTATAATCTTTTGAATGAAGACTAAAGACTTACCAATTTTTTTTAAGATGGAATCAAAGTAAATTAATGCAACTTTCATATAAAATGATAATTATTTTGTACCTATAGCATGATAACTATTGAAATTAGCAAATTTAACATTTCTCACCAAGAACAAGTTCCAACCAAATTCACTAAGACCATGTTTGCATACACGGTTGGTTTTATGATTCATGATTTTTTTTCCCTGTATTTTTCACTTTTTCTCTATTTGGACCCATTATTTTTCTGTCTCTCATATTACAAATCACAAAGAAAAAAAATTATAAAGCACAAAAATTATATCCAAACCAGCCCTAAATGACCATCTTAAAGTTTGACACCATGTTTTCCCTTTTGAATTTGAAGTCTATTAAAGGCAATCACCTATAGTTGAATAACCTTTGGATATGAAGTACTTAAGTATTGACTTTTTGAATAATGTTAATGTTTTGGGCCCTATGAATAATTTTGCATTATGGCGCATTGTGACCGCCTACGTATCACTAAATCGCCGCATAGAAAGCATTGTAGCAATGGGGCAAATAAGAAATCAAGCTTACAATTGGATGCTAGGTTGGTCACCTAGTCCTTGGTCAGAATGCCTCTCCGTTCATTCACTCGTTCAAAAAATAAAATAAAATGATCAAATTTATGACAACGTCTTAGGTAAGTAAAAAAGTCTTATCACTTGTTACCAACTTAGTTGTTCAAATAACATTGTAACGCGAGCTAACAGCCAGTTGGACCATTAACAACAACGCAAAAAGATCAGGGCATAAACATGACAAATGAAACTTACGGAGGTTGGTAATGGCGCAATTAGAAGAAAAGCACCAAAGGGAGCGGATAAGTCGAGAACAATCACAGTCCTCTCAAATACACACACACATTCACTCACTCACTCACTCCATCATCGGTTGCAACACTAGAACAAACAGTTCGAGAGAGAGAGAGAGAGAGAGAGAGAGAGAGAGAGAGAGAGAGAGAGAGAGATGGATAAGTTCTTTGCGAACGCGTACAGAGGAGACCCAGGGATACCGCACACAGGGCCGGAAGCGTTCGAGAACATATGGATTGGAACCGCCATCTTCGCCGTTTGGGGCTGGAACAGACCTTATTTTTGGCAAATTTGCAATGAACACAAGTACACTTTCCCTCCCCAATTTTACTTTTTTCCCTCAGTTTTTCTTTGCTGCCCTATGTATTATTGTTTTCAATTAGGGTTTTGTTTTGTGTAGGGGGATTGTGCATGTTGCTATTAATGTAAAGCTATTTTTTATTTTCTTATAAATTTTATGTAGCCGACCCAAGTGATTGGGGATAACTATAAGGCTGAGTTGAGTTCCTTACTTTTGTAGCCGAACCCAAGTAATTGAGAATAAAAGCCCGTTTGTTCGTGCGTTTTGGCCAAAATGTAGGGTTAAAACATAGCTTATTTTTTAACTTAGCGTTTCAATGCTGCGTTATAAAAATCAGCATATTCAAAACGCAGCTTCATTTTAAAACGCTGAAATTTTTAGCTTTTTTCCAAAACGCAGTAGGGAAAAAAAAGTTGCGTTTTGACATAATATCCCAAACGCATTTATAAAGAAAAAAGCCGCGTTTTAAATAATCTGCGTTTTAGAAACGTCACGTTTTCAAAACACTGCGTTAAACGCTACACCAAACGGGCTCTAAGGTATAGTTTAGTTTTTCTCTTCTATAATTGTGACTAGGTAGAGTGGCTATCCTTTTAAAGGTAAATTATTAATATTATTACAGTATTATTTTTGAATGGTTGTTTACTAGAAAAATAATTTTATCTACAATATTCTACATGAATGCCTAGCAGTGAAAAGAGAGTGAGAGGCTTTCATGCACTCGTTGGGTAGTGTGGTTATGTTGGTGGGATGTTTTGATGCACCCAATTTCCTTCAAAGTGCAAAAGGGTCTCTGGGACAGGCGGCTACGCATTCCTGAACAATGAAAGCACATATTGAAATAAGATCTATAGAGCTTTAGGTTAGGCGATTCACTCTTTTCATCCAATGAACTGATTCCCAATTTCTAGCTGACCATTGTCAAATGAAGATTTTCATGTGGATCTAGTTACTTTTTTCAAAACAATGATGATACTGTTCGTATTTATTTATTTAATACTGCACAAATGTTATAATTTTACTCTCCAGAACTCTATAACTTACGTCAATTATTGATTGACAAGTGATCAAATGACTTCGAAAAGTCAAAATCAAACCTATTTATGGTTATTCTTATTATTATTTTTGTGGGTGGGGTGTGGGGGACAGATTAGGCACAAACTCATTGGATAATGGATATGCATTTCCATCCACCCTCCTTGGTCAGCAAATAGCGGCCACTAGAAATGTTATAATGCAGACTCATGCTTTGTCAATATGTGATGTACATGTCTGTGAGAGCAGTACAGTGCATGTAAAGAGCACAATGAAGTGAGCTACTCAAACAAAAATTAGTTTGATAACCTGGTTCTGTTTGTTTGTATCTCAACAATGGCTTTGATCTTTGTTTGAAGATACAAATGTTATGCCGCTTCACGCATTCAGCTTTTCTGTTTTTCTACTCAAGTTGTTATGACCTCTTGCTGGTAGTTGCAACTTATTTTGTTCTTCATTTTCTTTTTGTGTGCATGTGATTGGTTCTTAACCCAAATTCAATTGATGGGCATCTAATTTCATTGGATTCTAAAGCTATTTTAACTTAGATTTTGATAGATTATTTGTGATTATTTTCTTTAATCATAGTTCTATGCACTTCAACTGCCAACTATCGTAACTGGATATGATAAAGAAGCAATTAGAACCTTCTGCAAGAGGTGCAAAATAATGTCTTCTTACAAGTATAATGCTTTGTACCCTGAATAATTTTTGATATACAAAAGAAAGTACGAAAGATATGGATTGAGGAGTTTCACTTAGCTATTGAGAGCATGCACTCTTGTTAGGTCAGAGGCTTCTGGAATTGCAGTATAGGGGTCATATGATATCAAATAAAGAAAGAGGCACAGGTTCCAATATTTTTGTTCAAGTATATTCTCGTTTTTTTCATATATATAGATATGTATTTCATACGTGTGTGTGTGTAAAAAAAAAAAGAAATTGAGAAATGTAAAAGCTTTAAGGCAGTTACGTAGGAATAAAGGATTCAAAATAAGTTGGGAGGAATATAGATGGATGATTTCTCTGAGTGAGTGAGTGAGAGGGAGGGAGGGCATGTTGTGATATATTGGTCATCATCAGCATTTATTTCCTTTGTTCTTTCTGTCCTTCCTACAAGGCAAAAAGCAATGGGAGGAAGGCAAGCTCATCAAATATATTTCCCGTTATATGCATGTCCTTTCATCTTTCTATCACCTTTGTGAAATGGATCAAAAGTGAAAGGTGAAATCTTGTAGGCTGCAACATTACTTTCAAAGCATATAGTCCTGAAGTAAAATATCGTTATGTTTGGTAACTATTCTGTGGCTTCCACTTGAAGCTTGATCCGTTTTTCAAAATTCTCTGTTACTTTGCTTTCATTGTTTGCCTCTCTCTCTCTCTCTGAAACAGAAAGTCCTCTTAGTACTAGCTCAAGTCAGAGTTTGAACTGGGTGAAAGATCAAGCATTTGACATCCTCTTGCGAATGACTGTACAAAGCTGATTAATGTCATATTGGGATAGAATTTGTGATTCAGAGATGCATTTCTGCGTTTTGTAATGTGTAGGTGTAGGCTGTAGCTAACTCCGTGATTATTATTTGTAATCATTTGCTTTTGCATCCATCTGAGGTGAGCATGAGTACTACCAATTTGATAATGGCATTCTCCATAAGTAAATTGTGCTGCCAGGGGTTAAGTAATATTTGCGAGTGTGCCATATACTTCAGGAAACTGTAACTGGAGTTTGTTACTTGGAATTTCCTCCTGTGTGAAATTTCTAGGGAAATGAGCGTATTTTGATATTCATATCCAAGAGTTTACGGTCGCTTTACAGCCACTCTTTGTGCTTCTTTCTTCTTCTTCTTCTTTTTGTAGGTTTGTTTGTTTCTTTTCTTTTGTGTGTGTGTGTGTGGCTCTACGTCCATGTGTGGCACAAAAAATTCCTTCCATGGTCCAAAACAACTCAATGCATCACTTATAAGTTTTCCTCCCAGAGAGCATCTAGATGAAGATTCACTATCGTAGTTCAGGGAATGCTTTTATTGCTTTGAAATATGGCTATGAATTTTTGAAAAATTGGAGTGCTTGTTTGATATTATGGAAGACTGCTAGTGAAAGCTTCATATTCTGTAATGCTCTTGATTACAGGGACAATAACAGTTGCTTGCGATACAAGTGTAAAGACACATTATCCTGTTATTTCATAGAATAAAATTTTATCACGAAGCCAGGACATTTCTGCTTTTCTGAATAAAGCACTGTGGACCAGTAACTTCATGTAAAAAATTTACTTGCTTTCTAGACTACAAGTAAAAGTAAGTGTGCGCTTTATGTTTAAAAATTTTATACTCCCTCCATTCCATGTAAAGAGTCCGCTATTCTATTTTGAGATATTTCACTTAAAGAGTACATTTTCAGAAATTATGCCTTCAATCTCCATAACCTTTCCCCTTTACCACATGACATAATCATCTTGTGTATGTTCAAGTATTTTTGTTATTATATCCAACTCCAAGTGTATTTATATATCCTTTAGTTAGTAGACTTTTTAAACGTGGACTTTTTGATTGGAAGGGAGGGAGTATTTCTTAACTATTTATTAATTTTACTACCTCCGTCCCAAAATAATTGTCGTTTTAACAATTTGTACACAGATTAAGGAAGCTTACATATAGACTAATCTACTCTTATTTAAGTTCATTTATTGTAGACAAGTTGCATCACTATTTTCTTTTCTTTCCTCTTAACAACCCTCTTTAAAATGTTTCTTGAAATCCTATAACGACAATTATTTTGGGATAAATTTTTTTTGCTAAAATGATTTGGGACGGAGGTAGTATTAATTAATTTTATAATAGTTAATTGCATATTTTTCATTTTCATTTTTCCATAGAATTTGGGTGTAGTTGGAAAATAAATGAGAAAAAGAAGAGAGGCAAGTGGGGGAGGACTCTTAAAGCGGTTGGAGAGACCATAAGGCTCCTCTCCCTTAATATATGGAACTATACGATAAGATGTCAGAGTTTGTTTCATGATTTTGTGGAGTTCAACTCCATTTTTGGCCTCGGCATAATTTCGTGTATTTGAAGCAAAAAGATAATGATAAATTTTATCTAGTTGTGTCATAGAGTAGATGATTAACTTTGCAGTTAAACAGCTTATGTTCAATAATGCATTATACAGTAGCAGGTCTATCAGTGGACTTTAACGCGCAGAAAAGTGATGAATGACTTGGAAAAGTCAACAATTTGAGCTATTGCTGCATGCTTATTTGTTGCTTATAACATTGATGGAAAACACGGACATTATGATCTTTTAATACGCGGAGAAGCATTGCCTTTCTATGCAAGAAGCTTCGGACATTAGAACCACATTAAAAACAGACATTTGAAATTTGTATTTTGCACTTCACACTGTGTGTCTCTATGATTTTGCATGTATCTGACATCTCTAAAATTTGTCCAGTTATCATGATCTGGCCATGCTATATGAGCAGTATCATGTGAAGAAAGCACGAGCAAAGAAGCGGCCACACCATTCCGTGGTAAATTCTCGATATATCTTTAACAAAAAAAAATCTTTTTTGCATACTTGTGCAACGGAGCTCCTAATGGCTGCTCTAATTACTGGGTTGCTCATACGGTATATGTTTTGCTTTTGCTGCAGTGGAACACGCAGGAAAAAGAAGTGCGTGACTCGTACTACTTCAACTGGCCTTATTATTTCCCTTAGCGATTGCTGCTTTAGTAATGTGTCCAAAATTCTATTTCAAATTGAGATTTGTGTGATTGTTATTGCTTGAGCCTCCACTGCTGAGCATGCTTGTTATTTTGGTACTATATTGTCAAGGCCATGATATTTTATGATGCATTTACTTTGTTATCAAGGCCGGCCGTTGACTTGGAACTTTATTGTTAATGCCAGTTCAATACCTTGGCCCATCCCCACCCTCTCTCACTCCCCTTCCTATAAATGGCTTCATGGACTCACTCGTTGTAAGACAAAGTAGATACTTCTGAATTGGTTACTCCTGACTCCAGCGACTTGTCTCTAAAATGCAGTTGCATTCAAATACAACCCACAAGAATGAATGTACTTCTTGTTTCAACTTATGATTTTCCTCACTAGGAATGATTCACCTTGGTCTGTCATCAGCCTATGTATTTTATCGAACTCTATTTTTAGTATTTGTCATAGTATCAACCAACGTAGGGGAGATTGGATGATGAGGGAGCTGCCAAACATCTTCACCGACATTCAAGCCATAACAACGTACCCTTCCGCTTCCATTAGTACTTTTGATGAATGGTCCAGGCATCCATGCATATTTCTCTCGAGTCTCTGTCTGATACAAGGGAACTCTGGCTCTATACAACAAGATCTTGTAATACTGAATGTCTTATGAACTGCTAAGTTTTACTTTGTTAAAAGTTTAAACTATAAATTATGTGTATTACTCCCACCGTTCTAAAATGAGTAATTCCTTTAGTTTTTTTTTAAGAAACGAAAGAAGCTAACTTTTAAACTAGTACTGTATAAATTATGTGAAAAATCCATGACTATACCTACATGCACATCCGATACACTATCAAAAAGAAGAAAAAGAACAACATATCTGCTAAAGTGTAATTTACATAAAAACATTACTCCTAATTTTTTATTTTTATTTTTTTTGTCTTTAGATTGAAAGAAAAGGGAAGTAAAAGTAGTTGGTAAATTTATTGTATCCTTTATTCATGGGTAACTATTTAAAGGGTACTTCTATCCTAACATAAACTAATTTAAAGAAATATTAATAAATATAGCGAATATGCAAATATTATACTAGTACAAATAGCCTCTCCATTAAATATTTTATTATTGAAATTATCCGTTCTAAAGACCAAGTTATTCTTCTAATATAAATTTAATATACTCCCTTTATTTCAGGTAAAGATTTCAATTTTTTTTTTTAGAAATCAACATGTGACTAAATCAAATCTAAATTTTACATACTTCACTTATGTTTTGTGAAATAAAATTTCATTAATTAAAAACTATATTAAGAATACTATGGATTACAACTTTTATAACATTGTAAAAATCACTAAATTTATGTTAATTATCGGTCAAACTTTAACTAGGTTGATCAAAAAAAGTCAAAAGTAGACTCTTTCTTTTAAAACGGAGGGAGTAATATGTTATTCTTGAATATCCACATTCCATCGAATAATATACTTCCTCGATCTTAAAAAATTGTCATTTTCTTTTAATTTGTCTCAAAAATAATCCCATTTATTGTGTTATAAAAAAATTCATGTGATCCTAAAAAGAAATATTGAGGAGTAAAATGAGATCGCTATTATTAGCATTGCAAAGTTCAACTGCAACAATTTTATTGATGAGTATCGTTATTAACAATCCTAATACTTCTAAGTACATTTTCTTATTTATTATAAAAATATTATTATAAATTTTGACATGAATACCTATTTTTTATTTTTTAGGTAAAAAATAGAATATTCGGCATTTCCACTAAACGGAGCAGCTGAGGCTGTTCCACTAAACGCGTGTGTCGAATACCCATAACAATAGCAATTGTATAGAGATATTGATTGACACTTTATATCACTTGCTTTAGTTAAAAATTTGAAATGATCATATATAGCCACTTTCAATAAAAATATAATATTAAAAAATTGGGTTGGAAATACACAATTGATTGATTATCGACAAGTCACGTCACCCTATCCATCAAAAATCCACAGTACAGAGTTCAGACCCTTATTAGTTACTATGATTGAATCAAAGGTTTCAAGGAAAGAGAAAATTAGCAATGGCGATTCCTCTCCAAGTTTATTCATCTCTTCCATTCCACCGTACAAAAACTACTACTACTCCTACTAATCTCCCGACTCCTGTTTCCTCAAGATCCATCATCAATGCAACTTTGCCCAATCATACTCTTCCGACCAATTATTCGACGGACGTTGGCAAATGGGTCACCGGTTTTCGCTCCAAGTCGATCAACTTCGCGCTGTCTGGCACTCTTGCTCTCGCATTATCTCTCACAGGCCAGTTATTTAAATATTTCCCAGTAATTGTTCGTTAGTTTTTCTATGTTAACTAAATGTAATTATACGATTAAATAGAAATATTTCATTCAGTTAAACAATTTTTTTTTTTTTATTTTACATGCAAAGTATTTCGATTTTTAGTTTTTGGGTAGTTGGTACTAGTTAAAAAGTTGAAACTTGCTTATTAATTGATGAATGTTCTCAATGAATTGATTTGTGTTCCTGATGCAAAACTTGTCTATTTATAGCTTTAAGGGGGCTTGATAAAGAACTATGCATTGAAATTTGAAAACTCACACTAATTAATTACGAATGTTACTAATCAAGTGCCCGAAGACCTTGATTATTTACCTTGAGTACTGCTACTTCAACCTAATGCATTTAGATATTGTTGTACTTCACAACACTTTGATGCTTGTTAACAATGCATTCTATTGATGAAATCTGTACATATCTTATTGTTTGTTTTGACATGTTGGGTTGGATTCGAGTTAGAGTTAGTTTCGTTTGCTATACGGGTAATCTTATTGTTGTCTGTATTTTATTGCCTCTTTCCCAATATTTGAATTGGAATTATTACACAATTTTTCTTTGATTCTCATTGTCTAGAAACAATTATTATGTACCATGGTTATCTTTCATAGTTCATACTATTTCCTTCCATTTTTCGTTTTCAAATTAGTAGATCTCTTTTGATGTTCTTAGCTTCCTTTCACTTAATAATATACTCCCTCCGTCCCAAAAAATATGGAACACTCTTTTCTTGATGTTCTTTTGTTGCATACTTGCATTGAAATGAGGGACAGTATATTTTATGTTGGACATAACATTGGAAAAAAATGGAAATAAATACAGTACTAATATTTTGAGGTGTCCACATGTAATTAATTATGGAAATCGGACGAATGCAGTGACTAGAGGTATAGACATTCAACGATCCTGAGTCCTTACACTTGTACCTGAGACTTTAACATAATAGATTAAGATGAAATTCACAATATCTTTTATATCCTATCCATTCGTTCGCATGTTAGAATTATTATTGTCTTGAATCAGACTTGCAGATTATAAAAGAACACCGGAAACTTTGTAGGAGTTGGATTCGCTGAGGGCAAAGTTGGGGTTAACAAGCCAGAGTTGCTTCCTAAAGTGTTCACTCCAGTTATTGATGTTGCTGGCTTCCTCTCAGATGGCCAGGTATGGTAAATCTTCTCTCTTTTTGTAGCCTAAAAGTTTAGGTAGAATTGAGGAGGTATTTTAAACATTTAAAACATGCCTATTTTCAAGCAAGAAAGTGTCCAATTCGAGGGGTGAAATATCTCAAGCTTCATGTTTTTGGTTATTAGCTCTAAAGAACAAAGTCAAGCGTTATGCTTATGCTATATTCTATTTAATTTCCGGCAGGAGAAAAGGCTTAAGAAGGAAATTACCTCTATCGAAGAAGATACTGGATTCAAGCTGAGAGTTCTAGCTCAGAACTATCCAGATACACCTGGTATACTAAATCTTTTTTTTCAAGTAGTTTATTACTAGTTTAAACTTGATTTCTTAGGTTATTTCTTAATCATGTTTTTTCTAAATTTACAGGGTTAGCAATCAAGGATTTTTGGCAAGTGGATGATAGAACTATCGTCTTTGTTGCTGACCCTACCTTTGGTAAACGACTTGTGCGTGTTACCCTCTTCAAGTTGCTCTAGTTAACCGACTAATAGACATTGTTTTTGTACTTATCAGGCAATATATTAAACTTTAATGTGGGAGCTTCGGTAGATTTAGACATACCACGTAGCTTTTGGAGTCGTTTGGCTGGGAAATACGGAAACATGTTCTATTGGAAAGAGAAGGTGAAACTTGATTGCTAAGTTGACTTCTGATCATGTCTTATCTTTAGCTTGTTTAAGTTATTACAGCATTTTGTTTTACAATGGTGGATGGAACAGGGAGAAGATGCATCTGTTGAAGCCGCAGTCATGGCAATATCAAATTGCTTGCGAGAACCAGTGGGAGCAAATAATTGCGCCGAAGTAAAGTAATATTATGAGATCACTGCAGAACTTGGTTCTGTTGTAAGGTCAGGTCGGCGACATTTGTGTTATTTATTTTAGAACTTTGTTTGGTTAAACTGAAAGACAAGTGTTAATGCAGTATCCCTGATTTTCTCTTGTAAAATGTGTTTGGTTTTACAGCTAGTACTTTTTCAGATTTTATGTATGTATGATTATTGTTTGTTTGTTTCTTCTTTTCGAGAAAGCTGGATGTGAAAAATAACGGAAGGTCATGCCAAAGAGTAAAAAGAGTTTTAGGCTCTTTTTGTATCACAGAAAATGATTTTTGGAAAACGTTTCAAACTGATCATGTTGAAGTAAAACTGTTTGGTAGACATTTGAAGACAAAATTTCTTTTTTTTTTTTTTCCTTTTCTTTTCTGCAGTTTGGTTCCCCGGGTATTTCCGGTCCTTTCTTTCTCTCGTCTTCCCTCTCCAGAAATTGAATGAAAGGATCTTCAACAATAAGAAGAGAAAATTTTCCTGTTCTGTATCTTTCTTTCTGGAGAAACAGAGACTTGGAAGGGATTTATATAGTGGTTGATGGAGGAGAGAAAATGTTTGTTGAAATTTCTGAGATAGTTAGATTGGAAGCCAGCCATGAGCATATGGGTGCAACTTCTATGCCTTTAACTACACTATTTGAATGGGTCTCGAATCATATGATATTGCAAAGCTCCATAATGGCTTACAATTTTAGACTCGATAGTCTTTTTTCATTGTTGTTAGTCAATGGCGGTGTAGTCAGATGGGTGTGTATTGACATATTCTTGGAACGTGCAAAGGTTTTGAAGAAATATATTATATTGTGTCCTTATTTTTCATCTTCTGTCTCTTTTTCGAGAATGATCAAATATAATTAATACCGGGAAAATTTACAACGAAACCTCTAATGGAAGCTGATAGTATAATCGTAAGTTTGTTCCTTCAGTTCCGCCCTTCAGCTTCTTTCTTACTATGATGTCAAGTTTGCAACATTTGTGTTATTTCATTTTACAGCTGTATTTGGTTCATGGAGAACAACATTATCATGCAATATTAGTGATTTTATCTTGTACATTGAGTTTGGATCTTCTTTCCCGAGGAAAAACTTGGATGAGAAAGGTAAGGTCAAGCCGAAGAGCCAACAGGTATCTAAGAGAGCCAAACAAGGGAAATGAAGTTTGCTGGACTTTCCTTTCCAATGCTTTTTGTGCTGGAACCGTAAGCAGAGTTTTAAGGTTCAAGTAATGTCTTTAAGATGGAGATAGTTTGTGAGGCATAGCATTATGTTTCACTCTTTCAGGATTTTGCAATTACATCGCTTTCTCAGAAAATTCTCATTTACTGAGAACTTGAATCTGAAAGCAGAGGAAAAGTTCAATTTGACCCATAGAAGAAATTTTAAACTCAGCTTGAATGATATTGTATTTTTCTTCATTTTGCTTACAAAGATGGCTACAAAGAATAGTCAAGCTAAAAGAAGTGGAAAAGATTAAAAGAATTTTCTGTATCAGTTTCATTCTGCTAGACATTTGTTCTTCTGTACTGCAGAACTTTCTGCAACTCCTCAGGTGAACAAGGGACTGTAAGAGCGCCTTCGTGTTGAAATCCATATTCTTCTTCGGCTTGATCCAATAACTTCAAGAACGCAGGATTTCTGAGGTACCCCAGCTCTACCACAAATCTCTTTGGTTTCTCACACTTTACTGCAAAAACAGCGAAGTATCCTTCCTTTACATCTTGAGGCACCATCGCCTTTTCCCTTCGCTCTTCAAATTCAACTTCACCACGGTATGGCCTTATTGGTTCTGAAGGTAAGAGTGTCCTCTGCATGATCCTAACAAAGTTAATCCTCAGGTAACGGCGAGAACTCATCATCTTGAAGTAAAACTGTTTCACTCGAAGAGAAGGGAAAATTCTCGGGTTTCTGTCTTTCTGTTTGGTTTCCGAATAGCGTGGAAGAGAAGGGAAAAGTTTACGTTCCCTTTCCTTTATTTCTCTTCCTTATGTACTCCAGAAACTGAAAGAAAGGATCTTCAACGATAAGCAAGAAAAATTGTTTCCTTTTGTAGTCTTTCTTTTTGGAGAAAGGAAACTTGGAAGGGATTTATATAGTGGTTGGTGGAGGAGAGAGAAAATGTTTGCTGAAATTTCTAGGATGGTTAGCTTTGGGGGGCCTAGCCATGAGCATATGGGTGCAGCTACTATGCCATTTACTACACAATTTTAATGGGTCTTGACTCATTTCTTATTGTAAAGCTCCATTATTGGGTTACTACTCTTTCAGACTTGATATAGTTTCTTTGTTCTTTGTTGGAAGTCAATGGCGGTGCGTATTGACAACTTCTTGCATCATACATATGGTTTGAAGAAATATAATATTTTGTCCGTACCATTCATCTTCTCACTCATATAAACATATAGATACATACCCTACATAGAAAAAGTTGTTACTTTCATCAGAAATTGTGTGTTGCATTTGTTGAAGCGGCAGTTATGGCAATATGAAATTGCTTGGTGATCTTACTATTGCACATTGTGTTTGGTTTTAGTTAGTAGTACCCATTTAGCCTGTGCCTATCGCACGTTGTCAGTATGAGACAGGATTAAGCGATTTAGGTTCGTGCCTATGGCATAATGTCAGTATGGAACCGGATCAATATATGTTCGAGGTATTGTAGGTAGGGGTGACAATGTCAGGCACGACACGATTGCACGAACCAGCACGACACGATTATAAACACGAATTACAGAGACAAAAGATACGATAAGGCATGACATGACACGACACAACACGAAACACGACATGAAAGCACGAAATTATAAATTTAGTTAAAATAACGTTTATAATTATATTTATGATCAAATAAGATAGATAACACGAAAACATGATAGTGTGGCACGAACACGACACGATGACATGAATTGCCACCCCTAATTGTAGGAGTGATTACTCAGAATATTAATTGAATTTGACCCTCACAAATTAGTATCAAGAAGAGTTTTTGTTAACTAATATGAGTTCTTAGTGTTGTTGTTGAGACTCTAGGAATTAGGGAGACAATTGTGCAAAATTGAGGCGATTCGAGCTCAATTGGAAGACTTGAGCAGTCATTGTGCAGCAATATAATTACCTTCACACATGTGAACTCTGTGACTAGATCGTGGTTGTAAGATTTTAGTAAATGTGTAAATCTTGGTCACTAGTTAGCCTCTGTCAATTGCATACGTACAAGCTATTGTAATATAAATTCCTTCCATTCCTAAGAAAGTCTTTTTTTTTTTTCCTTCCTTTTTGACCCGATCCAAAAAAGTGTAGTTTTTAAACTTTCTTTTCTAGAAAAATAAATTTACCAATACTCTTGATTTGATTCTCACTTTAATTATGCCCCACTTTTACATGTGTATTTTTGAAAAATACACACTATCCTATTATTTATAATATAGTTAATTATGTTTTCTTAATTTGTGTATTGTATAAAACATAACACTCTATTGAGAACGGAAGGAATACTTTTTTTGGATTGGATGTGGGTATAATTGTTCGGCTTCCTCTTTCCGAGAAAGTTGGATGGGAAAGATAACTAAGGTTGAAGCAGTAAGACTCGGGCTGATTAATAAACCAAGCCGATTTGAGCTCAGCTCAGGCTTGACTCTTTTAAAGTTTGACTCGGCTCAATTTTTAGATTTGAGTCAAGCCTGAACATGAATTTGGGCCCAAGATATGTATGAGTCCAGCTCAGTTTAGCTCAAAATAAACTCGATAATCAAAATATATATATATATATATATATATATATATATAAGTCAAAATTAAATAACAATTTGAATGGGTCTTGACTCATTTCTTATTGTAAAGCTCCATTATTGGCTTACCACTCTTTCGGACTTAGATATAGTTTCTTTTTTCTTTCTTTGAATTCAATGGCATGCGTATTGACAACTTCTTGCAACATACAAATAGTTTGAAGAAATATACTATTTTGACCGTTCCATTCATCCTCTCACTCATATAAACATATATAGAAACTATTAGCAACTAAAAATTAATTAGTTGCTAATATTTGGTATTAAAGTTTAAGGCTCGTCGATCCTAGTTATTTGAGAAGTTATATCATAGATTGAGGCTTTTTGGTTGGTTGTGTTGAGAAGTTGCGAAGTATTTGGTGAAGACCTGTTGAACAATGTGTCTAACGGAGTATTCGTGCATATTCGTTTGACAAGTAGTTAAAGAAAACTATTAGGTTATGTTTGGATACTCAATGTCAAGCTTTAAATTGAAATTTGATGAACAAATACAGAATTCAAATTGTTCTTCCATTTTCAATTTCAAACTCTAGAATTAAGCATACATTCAAACATAGCATTATAGCGTGATTTTCTGTAAGAAGAAAGACTACAACAAAGGTTAGTCAATTATTATTAAATTATAAGGATGCATTATTTTCAAGTTAGTTTTTTCTAATTATGACAACGGTCATCAACATAAGAAATTATTTTGAAGGATTGTTACTTATGATATGATGTATTTGAGTAATTGAGAATCCCAAATCTGAGATTGTTAAAGCCAGAAAATCTCTTTTTCTTCTTTCATTAATCTACCAAGTATATATACACAACTGTGTCCTAATTTTAGTAGCAAAAATAATACTGACAATAGGAGGTTTCCTAATAGCATGAGGTTTCCTAATATAAATCAACTAGCACAATGTTTCTTAATAATAACAGGAGTCTTCAATACCCCCCCTCAAGGTGGAGCGTGGAGGTCTCGAACGCCCATCTTGCCAAGGAGAAAATCAAACTGTGTCTTGCCCAGAGCTTTGGTAAAAATGTATGCTATTTGCACCTTCGTAGAGACATAAGAAGGAGCTAATAACCTGTCGACAATTACATCCCAGACAAAATGGCAATCCACCTCTATATGTTTCGTCTGTTCATGAAAAATCGGGTTTTACGCAATATGCAATGCCGATTGACTATCACAATATAAACGAATTGCTGCAAGCTGTTGCACACCCAGGTCCTCAAGAAGACACTTCAACCATTTCAATTCACTTGTTATTGCCGCCATCGACCGGTACTCTGCTTCTGCAGAAGAACACGACACCGTGTGTTGTTTCTTGGTTTTTCAAGAGATGAGGGAAGAACCAAGCATCACTAACCAACCAGTTAAGGATCGACGCGTAAGTGGACAACTAGCCCAATCAAAATCACACCACCCTAACAAATCAAGGCTACTGTCTGAAGAAAGAAAGATACCCTGCCCTGGGTGTCCTTTCAAATAACGAATAACTCGTAAAGCCGACTTCCAATGCTCTTCCCTAGGGTGTTGCATGAACTGAGACAAAATGTGCACTGTGTATGTAATATCTGGTCAAGTCACAGACAAATAAATAAGACGACCAATGAGTCGTCGATATTTCTCCGGGT
Source organism: Platycodon grandiflorus (assembly GCA_016624345.1). Lineage (NCBI taxonomy): Eukaryota > Viridiplantae > Streptophyta > Magnoliopsida > Asterales > Campanulaceae > Platycodon > Platycodon grandiflorus. Next base: position 50,705,644 of record CM028363.1, read on the forward strand.
CAACAAGAAGTGGTCCATCTGCGAGGCCTAGCTTGTGATTTTGCTCAATAGGAAATGCAGCAGGTTTGTCACCTAGCAAACCAGCCTCTGAGATAATATCCAGAGCATATTTTCGCTGACAGATAAAAATACCTTCCAAATTTCGAGATACTTCTAGGCCTAAAAAATACTTCAACGCCTCCAAATCATTCATATGAAAGCATTGGCTTAAATAGGCTTTAAAGGCATTCAACGTGGCACTATCATTCCCAACAATGATCAAATCATCAACGTAAACCAGCACGTTGATCTGGTTTTGCCCTTTGACAATGAAAACAAGGAGTGATCGGAGTAGAATTGAACAAAACCATAACTCTTCAATGTCGCAGTCAATTTCGCAAACCAACACCTCGGAGCTTGACGAAGACCATACAAAGATTTTAAAGTTTGCATACTTGATTTGGTGTAGTAGTGGAGAATCCTGGCGGCATTTTCATGTACACTTCTTCATGCAAATCTTCGTATAGAAAAGCATTGTGTACTTCCATCTAATGAACTTCCTAATTTTTAATCGCAGCAACTGCGAGAAACGCCCAAATTGTAACTATTTTGGCCACCGGAGTAAATGTCTCTGTATAATCAACTCATTCTACCTGATGATACCAAAAATCACAAGTCTAGCTTTTAGCAGTTCAATACTCCCATCCGAGTTATACTTTATTTTGTACACTCATTTGCTTCCTAGTGCCTTCTTCCCCGGAGGTAAAGTTGTCATGGACTAGGTTCCATTTTCCTCCAGTGTTTGAATTTCCTTTGCCATTGCCTCTTTCCAACCAGGACTCTGCATTGCTTCTTTAAATGATTTCAGTTCATGCACTGTATTTATGGTTGCAAGAAAATTTTTATGTCGAGCAGAAAATCGTTCACAATTAACATAATGTGTTATAGGATAGAGAGTACCTGAGGATTGCTGCGAGCTAGGTGAACATTAAGAGGAGGGGCTTACTTTCCATACAGTATGAGTTACAAAATCACGCAAAAGAACCGAAGAAGTTTTAGATCGCATCGCCCTTACAAGCTCGCCCGTGCTCTGTGCTATATTATTCGAAGGAGGACTTCCTGCAGCTTGTTCCACTGCCTCCTCACCCATTCTAGCTTATTCGACAGCCCTATCATCCCCTACCACGAAGGGAATATTTACCTCCGTACCCATATTTTCCTTTCCAGAATCCCGTGTTCCCAAAAAATTCTCATCATCTCCCCCAGGTGTTGGCACAATAGAATCCTGCTGCAATTGGGCAGCAGATTTCTTTTCCGTAGAAAAAGGAAACTCGTCTTCAAAAAATGTAACGTCCCGTGACACAAAGTATTCACCTATCTCCAAATCGTACAACTTCTATCCTTTCTTTCCAAACAGATAACCTACAAAAACACATTTTCGACTTCTATTAGTAAATTTGTCACCTTTGTGACGTTGATTATAGGCATAGCAGAGAGAACCAAACACTCGTAATTGGGCATATGACGGAGTCTTTCCAAATAACAGTTCATAAGGAGTTTTGTTGCCAAGCATGCTAGATGGAGTTTGATTTATTAAGAAACAGATTGTCAAGACACATTCCCCCCAAAATGACACAGGCAAATGCCCTTGAAAACGAAGAGCCCTAGCGACGTTCAAAATATGCCTATGCTTATGTTCAACCCTTCCATTTTGTTGTGGTGTTCCAACACATGATGTCTCAAAGACAATTCCATTTTCAGTAAAGTAGTCCAGTAAACAGAGAAATTCAGTACCATTAGCACTACGCACAAATTTTAACTTTTTATCAAATTGGCAATCAATCATGGCAACGAAGGCCAAAAACATCTTTTTAACTTCTGTTTTGTCATAACGCAAATACACCCAGTTTTTTTTTTTTAAAAGGTTGGAGGGGACATAGACCTTACCCCAACCTTTATTATTATTATTTAATGCCTTCAAAGGCTACAATGACTCTATGATGCCTTTTGGTGTGGCTAGAACAAATTGTTTAAACACCCGTGCCTTCAAAGGCTACAATGACTCTATGATGCCTTTTGGTGTGGCTAGAACAAATTGTTTAAACACCCGACCTCTCTGCTGAGAGTAGTGAAGTACCAGGGTGGCTATGGTGTAGGGCTAGAATACTCAACCTCTCTGTTAAGGAAAGTGAGCAGTACTAAATGGACCTTTGGTAAGGCTTGAACAACAACGGTGTCTCTGGTGAGGCTTGAACACCCAAAAATTTTAAGTACCAGGGTGTCGTCTCTGGTGAGACTTGAACACTCGACCTCTCCATTAAGAGAAGTGAGCGGTACCAGTTGAGCTAGAGCTCATTGGTGCAAATACACCCAACTTGCACGAGAGAAATCATCAACTATATATAGTCAAAAAATAAGAGGCACCACAAGATGAAGGTGTCCTATAGCCACCCCACAAATCACAATGTATTAAACCAAAAATACTATTTGCTTTATGTTTACTAATGAGAAAACTATATCTAGTCTGCTTGGCACATTGACATACATCACATGCTTTATTCTCTGTTCTATTAGAATTATTCACATTCAGTACTAATTTCACCACTTTCTCCAACGAATGTCCCAACCGTTTGTGCCACAAGTCCACAAAAGTTTTTCTATCTATATTACAATACAGGAGGCTTTGTACGTGTATAATTGACTTGGACAACTATCGACTTAGATTTACTGAGTAACTAAAATCGAAGGGCTGTAAATTATTCCGAGTTTCGCATGTGTGAAGGCTAGTTACCGGCCTTTCACTACTAGAAACACGCTAATTACTGTCGGAACATTTACTGTCGGAACATTCCGACAGTAATTACTGTCGGATATTTGGAAATTACTGTCGGTATTTCCGACAGTAATGTTAATTTTTTGGCGGGATAAATGTTACTGTCGGAAATAATCCGACAGTAAATATCCGACAGTAATACATGTATATTCTCAGAATATACCTTTTCGTCCGACAGTAATTACTGTCGGACTACTCCGACAGTAATACTCCGACAGTAAATAAGGGAATATTCTTCGAATATTCCTTTTTGCATCGTCAAATTTTTGGAGATTAAAATTACTGTCGGATTCCGACAGTAAATATCCGACAGTATTTCTGACGGAGGATTTCTGTCGGAGTTATCCGACAAGAATTGAAAATAAACCCCTAAATCGAATGACCTCGATCTCTCTCTCGCTTACACACTCTCTCTCTCTCTTTACTCTTTCTCTCTCTTCCTTCAACGATCTCCGCGCCTCCGCCGTCCCCACCGTCACCACCGCCTCCGCTGCCGCGCCCTCCACCGTGCTCTCTCTCGCTCACTCTCGCCACCGCCTCCACCCCGCCTCGCCACCGTCATCACCCCTCTCTCAAACCCTAGGTATAATTTTTTTAATTTTTAAGTTTTTGTATTTAATTTATGTTTTGTTTTAACATAGATTTTTAATTTGTTGTTTATATTTAAAAAAATTTTTTTTTAGTCCGCCACGCCACCGCCACCCTCCTCTCTCAAACCCTAGGTATATATATATTTTTAATTTTTTGTATTTAATTTATGTTTTGTATAAAAATTGTATGTTGGGGATTTAATTTGTTGTTTATATTTTTATGTTTTTTTTTTGAGTCCGCCGTGCCACCTCCGCCGCGCCACCGCCGCCGCGCCACCGCCACCCTCTCGCTCTCCTTGCGCCACCGCCACCGCCACCGCCACCCTCTCTCTCTCTCTCCCTAGGTAAAATAAACTTGCTCCCAATTAAGTCAAATTATAAGGCTCATGCAATGGAACTATTTTTTTCTTCTATTTGAATCAAAAGAGCAGAAAAAATGGGTTCCAAATCTCCAAAAGAACCAAAGTTCTTTAAGGGAATAGTATTTTGTGTATCTGAACTCTTTCAGAGATGCTTGTTTAAGTGTTTCAACAATATACTGGTTAGATTCATTCTATAAGGGTGAAATGATGACAAATGATCTAGTTGGTGTTCCGTCTTTTGGTTCTCGCAAGGGTAGTCAGGTCCTTGATAGTGATGTACCATCTCGTGCTCTTTAATAACCTATTTGAATTGCGTTAATGTTCCCTGTCAAGTAATGGAAATCTCCATTTGTGATTAAAATGCTTCTCTATAAATACATTTTAGTTATTTGTAAAATTTATTATACATTCTTGTTGTGAAGTGTTTTATGAAGTTCATCAATATTTGTCTTGTGTGTATATACCATGTGGATACATAAGCTATATTTTCGTTGAAACAATACCTTTCTGTGGTTGAATAGCTGTTTTTGAGGTATATTGTGGTTATCATTCATGTAGCAGATAAGTAATATATTTTTCTCGATAAAAAATTCTCCATTTATTATGCCACAAAAACATTAACCTGGTTATCTTGTTGGGTATCTTTCATTTTATATTTGCAGTAGCAGATATTTGGTGAGATATAGGAAATACTTATACACAATGATTCTCGGGCATATGTTGTTACATTGTTTTAGCTAATTGGTAGTCTTTCTTGCTAAAGTTTACTTCGCTCATCAAGTCTGTAGGGATTGACTTAGTCCTTGGGTTTTGGGGGTTGTGGCACGAAAGTTACCTTTCTACTTATGTAGTATGTCGCTTCCCATGCTTTTTCTATTATTTCTTTTAGAGCATTTCTCGATTTTCATTTTTTATATTTTATGTTCATGAAGACAGTAATATAGATAAAGTTAGCTAAGTTTAACATTCTTCATTTGAATTTCCCTAGAAAAATGGTAAGATCATTATGTCTAATGCTGCATAGAGTTCTATTCCTTGTTGATGAAAATATATTCATTTGTTCCCTTTCCATTCTTTTCTCTTTTAATTTCCACTTATCTGTGTAAGGGGCCTTCTTGTTGGACACTTTCATGGGCATTCTCATTCCTCTTATCATAAATTTATGGTGCTGTAAAACCCCCTTAATATACTCAGTCTCTTCTATATTGGTTACTTATAAGTTAATGTCGATAGCAGTTTTTTCCAACTCTTAGAGTATTAGAGTTCATGTCTGCAGTTGTTAGTCCGTACATGACATCTTTAATCATGATCTCATTTTAGCATACACGTTGACAGATATATTAGTAATCATTTTATTGCATGTACTTTACCAAGTTAGCCAGATTCGGATACCTGTGGAGGGTGAAGGTATATCTCTTAAGTGTCAGTTTATGAGACCTTCCAATTCAATGACGGACTACATATTTATTTATATTTTTGGATAAGGTAGCTGACATGAAATATGATAAGTTTGAAATGGGCGCTTTGCTTACTGTCTTTTTTTTGATAAGTAATATTTTCAAGCTGAAATTTGGTGGTTGGATTTGCTTCCATGTAGCATTAAGTGTCCAACCAAAACCATGTTTGAAAAGTTTATTAGTAATTAATAGATATATATATATATGTAATATTGAAATTAGTCATAATTAAAAAAAATATTGGATTATATGTAATATTGAAATTTGGTGGTTGGATTTGCTTCCATGTAGCATTAAGTGTTTGTGTTTCATACTTGTAGTGGTAGTAGTAGTATGTTTTTTTTTTTATAATGCTAGTAGACTTTTAACTAGTTTAGACTTCTTAGGTTGTTCAAGTTTAATATGTTGATATTACATATTCTCCATTGAGAGTATTATGTTGATATCCATGCATTAGTTGAACCACTTAATGTGTTTCACTTCCCTTTAGAGATTTAATGTCTCTATTGTATGCCCGTAGCAGATGGCACGAACTAGGAAGACCGCCAGATGTCGCTATGCATCCGATCTTATTTCAACTCGACACGCATTACGAGAACCGAGAGAACTTGAGGACCAATTGAATGTGGCCCTAGGTGAGACACCCCGAGTGGAGCAAGTGACCCCACCGAACCCTCCCCGCACCTACCCAAGACTCCAATAGGGAATGTAATCATTGAGAGTGTGTTACACTCTATGTTTCGACTAGCATGTGTAGTATGTGGTATTGGTATCCAATGATACCGATCCGTTCCGTTGAATGTATTTAGAGTTCGAAACTTTTATTATTATTTATGTTGACCTTGTGACTTATTGACGTGAATAGTGCATCACGAGCATGTTAACTTGGGATTCCGTTAGCTTTTTATATTGTCTGATGATGGGATGTAAGCTAAGAAATCAACTTTGACTTAAATCAATTAAACATATATTTCATCGATGATCATTCATTAATAAATTATAATATCCGGACACCGCCGCACTTCGGTGGTTCTTAGAGTTATCAAACTTTAAGAATGGACGGGTAGAACAAAAGGATATTATTTTTCATTAATGAATTTCGCTTGTTTCTTTACCCTATAAAGTTTCGAAATTTCCCTTAATCACAACCTTAAATTCTAAACCCCAACCTAAACCCTAAATTGGACCCTTAAACAACCCTAAACCATATCTAAACCGTATCCAGCTTAAAATTAATCAAATATATTTATCTTTTAAAAAAATCAAGTTTTTAGAAAATTAGGATGTAAGCTATATAAGAAATCAACTTTGACTTAAATCAATTAAACATATATTTCATCGATGATCATTCATTAATAAATTATAATATCCGGACACCGCCGCACTTCGGTGGTTCTTAGAGTTATCAAACTTTAAGAATGGACGGGTAGAACAAAAGGATATTATTTTTCATTAATGAATTGAGTTTGTTTCTTTACCCTATAAAGTTTCAGAAATTTCCCTTAATCACAACCTTAAATTCTAAACCCCAACCTAAACCCTAAATTGGACCCTTAAACAATCCTAAACCATATCTAAACCGTATCCAGTTAAAATTAATCAAATATATTTATCTTTTAAAAAAAATCAAGTTTTTAGAAAATTAGGATGTATATATATAAGAAATCAACTTTGACTTAAATCAATTAAATATATATTTCATCGATGATCATTCATTAATAAATTATAATATCCGGACACCGCCGCTTCGGTGGTTCTTAGAGTTATCAAACTTTAAGAATGGACGGGTAGAACAAAAGGATATTATTTTTCATTAATGAATTTCGCTTGTTTCTTTACCCTATAAACACTAAACCCTATCTAAACCCCCTAAACCCGATCTAAACCCTAAATTCTAAATCATATCTAAACCCTAAACACTCAACTCTATCCCTACCCCCGAAACTCTATATAAACCCTAAACCATGCCTAAACCCTAAATATTATCTAAATCAGTATCTATCATTATGTATTTTAACTTAATTGTCATCTAAACTTAGCGTTAATTGTTAACATTAATATACTAATTTATATATAGACATGTCAGGACGAGCCGGTAGAGGTAGGAGCCTGACACCTAAGGTCCGACTTCTACCTACTTGCATACGTACACAATACCGTACTGCAGGAGGAGCCGATCCCGACTTGGATCGGCCCGAGGATGCACCCGACTCTCCCCACGAGCCGATGAGCGGGCCGGGTCCTCATCGACTCAGATCATGGACACGCAAGATGGTAGGATTATCGTTACCATCTCCAAATTTAAGCAAGAAGTAATAATATTTCGCTTTAAAATTTTAATGCTTGTACGACATTGGTTACATGTTATAAATTGCATATTTGTATAATATATTTGTTTAATATATATTTGTCGTTTGCGGGCGGGTATCCCGATCCGACCCGCTTCCTTGGACGTATTCTCGCGAGATGAGGCACGAGGAGCGGCCACATTACTCAGCGTGCCTACGGCGACCGAGACCGTGGTGGGATGATTTTAGGGTAAGGATTCTAAGGATATATAAAATATGTTAATGTTTAATAATTTAATAATTTCTATCAAAGTTTATAATTAATATGTTTAAATTGGTTAAACTTGCAGCTTCATTATTGTTGGCTGCGCACTCGACGCCGAGGCGCACGAGGCGTTTAGGTTACCGTGCGCGAAGAAGTTCCGCGACCGGATTTACGGCATGAAGAAGGCGTGGACGAGAGGAGGGTGAGGGCTCCAAATTTCATCGATGATGTCGGCGCCGTAAGTACATTATAATAATATACTTGATTTAATTTCATTCCTTAAATAGATGAGAGATTTTGTATATATTGTATCTCTATAACAATTTTAACATTTTCACGTGTATACCGAGGGTTGGGATTCCGATGACGCCGAGCCGCCGCCGATCGCAACAGTAATAGGCCGAGCGGCACGGGGAGGGTGAAGCACACCTCGGGGTCGATCAACACCTCCGAGCACCACTTGCGCATGGTAAGGACTTTAATGTGTTGTATTGTAATTAATTAATACATGCTTTAATTGTTTTAGCGGTGCTTTAAATTGTTTTGTTGGGTAGCCATGTGGACGCTATGAAATCCATGGTGAAAGCAGTGGCAATCAAGGCAAATATGTTGTTTTATAAGGGGTTTGAGTGTAAATGTAGAGTTTTAGAAGGGTTTGAGTGAAATTAGGCCTTTATGAATTCATCAAAACATACATATTATATGTTATTGTTTTACTTATGCTTTAAATTGATTTGTTGGGTAGCCATGTGGATGCTATGAAATCCATGGCCGAAAGGCAGTAACAATTAGGTTGTTTTAGAAGGGGATTGGGTGTAAATGTACTGTTTTAGAAGGGTCGAGTGTCAATAGGCTATTTTAGAAGGGTTTGAATGTCAATAGGTCGTTTTAGAAGGGTTTGAGTGTAAATAGGCCTTTATGAATTCCTCAACATACATATTATATGTTATTGTTTTACTTATGATTTAAATTGATTTGTTGGGTAGCCATGTGGATGCTATGAAATCCATGGCTGAAAGCACACCGGTAACTTAGAAGGGATTGGGTGTAAATGTACTATTTTAGAAGGGTTTGAGTGTCAATAGGTCGTTTTAGAAGGGTTTGAATGTCAATAGGTCTTTTAGAAGGGTTTGAGTGTAAATAGGCCTTTATGAATTTCTCAAAACATACATATTATATGTTATTATTTTACTTATGATTTAAATTGATTTGTTGGGTAGCCATGTGGATGCTATGAAATTCATGGTGAAAGCAGCCACCTAACAATTAGGTTGTTTTAGAAGGGGATTGGGTGTAAATGTACTGTTTTAGAAGGGTTTGAGTGTCAATAGGTCGTTTTAGAAGGGTTTGAATGTCAATAGGTGTTTTAGAAGGGTTTGAGTGTAAATAGGCCTTTATGAATTCCTCAAAACATACATATTATATGTTATTGTTTTACTTATGATTTAAATTGATTTGTTGGGTAGCCATGTGGATGCTATGAAATCCATGGTCGAAAGCAGGGCACTGAGTGCAAATATGTTGTTTTAGAAGGGATTTGAGTGTAAATGTAATGTTTTAGAAGGGTTTAAGTGTAAATATGTTATTTTAGAAGGGTTTGAGTGTACAAAAGCCTTTATGAAAGGGTTTTTCAGTTTAAATAGGTTGCTTTAGAAGGGTTTGAGTGCAAATAGGTTGTTTTCGAAGGTTCTGAGTGTAAATAAGTTGTTTTAGAAGGGGTTTGAGGGTCAATAGACTATTTTATAACGATTTGAGTCTTAATAGGTTGTTATGAGAATGAATTGAGTTCAAATAGGCCGTCTTAGTAGGGTTTGAGTGTATATATAGGTCGCTTTTATTGTTTTCTTATAAGTTGATCGTGTTATAGCTTAATATGTGTTCTTTGCTAATTTTAATTCATTATATTTGTAGAATCAATACTACGGTACCGAGGTACCGATGACCGATTTATTTGTGCGACCCACACCACTCCCGCTCTTCCCGGTGCCGATTCGCCATTGTCTTTGTCGATGAGATGGCGAGAGAGCATTTGTAAGTATTACTTAAAATATTTTAATTCTATTTTGTTTATTAGTTAATGGTAAATGTTAATATTAATGTTTTTATGTTTTTGTGACACGAGAGCCTATAAGGACTCTATGTCCACGCAGTCGCCGAGGGCTTGTCCAGACGACCCCGAGGCGCAGACGCCATTTGTCTCCGACATTTGGCATTCGGTCACCGCGAGTCAAGGAAGAAGAGGGAGATCGCCTCTACGGCTTTGGTGACCACGGCGCCGCTGCGTTTAGACCAGCGGATCGACTTCTTCCTCGGCGACCACGTCTTCGGTCCTCGGAACCGCCTACCGAGCGTGCCCGCTCGAGAAGACGCAGACTCTCGGCAATTGCGCAGCAGAAGCCGCGAATGCAAGAAGGTCGAGAGGTGCGAGCGCGGCAGCGGATGGCAGCGGAGAGGAGGAGGCGCAATGCGACACGGATGCAAGGAGCACGAGGCGGCAGAGCGAGGCGATGCGGCGAAGGCGGCAGCTAGAGCAAGCTGCGACGACCGGTTATGGGGCGCCCTACTAGGCGTAATATATTTGACCCTCCACAAGAGACACATTTATTTTAGTAATCGTATTAATATTTTAATTTGTATATATATTAATTTTAATTTAGTTTATGCTTTAGTTGTTGAATTAGTTTTGTTGCGGTGGTGTGTGAGTGATTTGTGTATATAATTGTTATATCGTGCAAAAATAACAAATTTTTAAATTTTAAATTTTATTTTTTTATTTTAATTAGAAATTACCGTCGGAAGTTCCGACAAGAATTAAAATACTATTTTAATAATTGTTTATCGACGGAATATCCGACAGTAATTACCGTCGGAGATTCCGACACTCGCCACTGTTCAAGTGTCGACATCGTCGGAATCTCCGACGAATTACCGTCGAATATCCAACAAGTATCGACAAGAATTACCGTCGGAGGATCCGACAAGAATCACCGTCGGAATATCCAACGAGAATATCGACGGTAATTACGTCGGAGATTCCGACAGCACTCGCCACTGTTCAAGTGTCGACATCGTCGGAATCTCCGACGCGATTACCGTCGAATATCCAACAAGTAATATCGACAATTACGCGCGGAGGATCCGACAAGAATCACCGCGAATATCCAACAAGAATATCTCGACGCAATTATCGCCGGAATATCCGACGCAATTACGCCGGATATAGTCCGACGCAATTACCGTCGGACCGCTGTCGACATCGGAATATAATTACCGTCGAAGGTTTACTATCGGAAACGGAGCGCTTCGACGTAAATTCGTAATTACGCTCGGAATTCTTGAATTACTGTCGGAATTCTCCGACAGTAAAGACGTGTTTTCCAGTAGTGTTTGACTCTCTCATTCCCGATGTTCGTTTTTCGTCTAAAGGTGGTTATCCCTTCTCTTTTCGATCATCTTCTCTCCACTTTTGCGTCCCACTGTTTCTTTAATCGCTTCCTTGCTCCACTCAGTCTACGATTTTGATTTGCAGAAAAGAGTAAATTTATTTATCCTAAAAGATTGTATTGTGGTAAATTTCTTTCTCTCTCTGCAACCCTTTCATCTCCCATCTCCCAACTGTGCCTCCCCCTTTTCGACCTGGGGTAAGTACCATTTCATTGTTTGTCGAACTTGAATTTTATTGCTCCACTCAGTCTACGATTTTGATTTGCAGTTTCTTTATCCTAAAAGATTGTGGTGAATTTCTTTCTCTTTCTGCAACCTTTTCATCTCCCATCTCCCATCTCCCAACTGTAATATTTTCCGCCTCTCCTTTTTGACCTTGCCGGGGTAAGTAACATTTCATTATTTGTCCCATTTCATTGTTTGTCGAACTTGAATTTTATTGAGTTACGATTTTGATTTGGAGCTATTTGGGTTTGTAAATTCTAACAGTGAAACTTTAATTCTTTCGGTCTCCCCTCTTCCTTGATTCTCGAATACTTTGACCAAGATTGCCCTGGTAAGAAACATTTCATTGTTTGTTAGATATTGAAGCTACGATTCATGTTGAAAAGGTAAGAAACATTTCATTGTTTGTTAGATATTGTGGGTCAATTTTTTTTTCTTATTCAATTCTTTTTTTTAAGAGATCTAGAACTATGACAACAAGTTAGATTATATTTTTTTGGGACAAAGCCTACAACTTTCCTTTCCCGATAATTGATCAAGCTGCTTTGTTGAACCTTGACCCTTTTTACAATTATTCTCTATTGGCGATCTGCTCAATCAGTGGCTAAACACGCCTCTATTGTACGCACTACATTAGTTCTGTTAATCTACTATTTGAATGTTACGGGAAGTGACTCTTGAAATTAAGTGCTAATAGTGTTTAATGTTGGATCTTAAGCATATGGTGATTTTGAGGTTGAAAATGGAAGAATTCAGGTCTGATCGGATTTGCAAAACTGAAAGCAGAGAGGAAATATAGGAAGTTGGGCTGGAGTTGTGAAATTGTGGTTCAGTTCAACCAATTTTTAAGTCTTGAGTTTGGTTTCGTTGGTGCTCGAGTCTATTTTCACTCTCAAGTATTTAGGCTATATGTAAGTCCTCCTTTTGTGAAATTGTGAATCCGTGGTTCAGTTCAACCAATTTTTAAGCCTTGAGTTTGGTTTCGTGGGTGGTGGAGTCCATTTTCACTCTCAAGTATTTAGGCTACATAATTGGTGGAATTTTGTAGATTTGGCAAAGAGTAAGAACAATCCAACATTTATTTCCTAATCACTCTTTTAGTGTAGGCCTAAAGTTAGGCCAAGGTTGAGCACCTTTGAAAGTGAATTGGAACATTTGTATTATAATAATGATTATATTTTTGTAAGGTATAGTACAGGGGAAGCAGCTTTTTATTAGTTATTGCAATCGCAATGAAGGTCTTGAGCTGAAAATTTTGTGCAAAATACTAACCATTATAGTCCCACTTTTTATTTGATCTCTTACATATATGCAAGGTGTTTATGTTGTCTTCTTAGTGATAAACAGTTTATTCAGTTTTGGCGTATTTGCATCGAATTATCCAAGAACAATAGGAACATGGTTGTGATTTGTTAGACGATTTGTTTTATGCTTGGGACCTTGGAAAAGAAAGCAAAACTATTGATCTTATAAGGTCTGTTAACATTGCTGCACTATTGTCATAGATCTGTTAACCATTATAGTCCCACTTTTTATTTTATCTCTTACATATATGCAAGGTGTTTATGTTGTCTTCTTAGTGATAAACAATTTATTCAGTTTTGGCATGTTTGCATCGAATTATCCAAGAACAATAGGAACATGGTTGTGATTTGTTAGACGGTTTGTTTTATGCTTGGGACCTTGGAAAAGAGAGCAAAACTATTGATCTTATAAGGTTGTTAACATTGCTGAACTATTGTCATAGATCTGTTAGGAATTGTATAATTTGCTCTCTTGATCTTATAAGGTCATTAACATTGCTGCACTATTGTCATAGATCCGTTAGGAATTGATAACATAATTGAGAGTCTTTGAGTCTAAAATTGGGTTTTCAAGTGTTTAATTTGATGGTTTCTTGGCAATGTGAGGAGATTTTGTATATTTTGTTCAAATTTAGTCCGAATTTTGCGTATCAAATTTCAATTTCATTTTTTTGGGACTGTTTTTGGCTAAATTTGACATTAATTAGTTTTCTTTTAGTATGATACATACTGATTTTGTGGGTGCTAGAGTCTAAAATTGGGTTTTCAAGTGTTTAATTTGATGGGTTCTTTGCAATGTGAGGAGATTTCATGCCAACTATCTAAAAAAAATGGAGGTGGAAGTATTCTCTCAGTCTCCCAAATTACAGCAACTTGGTATTTCTAATAAGGTTTCCAGTATGGATCAGTTAAAGCTGAACTGATGCCAATTTAAATCCAGAGAATTTAGATATTTGGCTGATGAGATATATGAGTTAGCTTAGAAGTCAAAACCATGGCATGCATGCCTCTTGACGTAATTTCAATATGTAAACATACCCGCTTAAAGTAAGTACATAACCTAGAGAGACTGCTCTTAATCAATGTAAGCCTACCAGCCTTGGATAAATATTGTCGCTTCCGCCCTGCCAACTTTCGTTCAAACTTCTCAATCACCGGGTTCCAAATGTCTTTATTATTAAAAGCAGCCCCAAGAGGAAGACCGAGATAAGACGTAGGGAAAATACCAACCTTGCATCCAACGAAGCGAGCCAAAATGTCTATATTCTCCACCCTCCCCCTTCTAATTAGCAACTATGTCTATTTCCATCCTTTTCAAACTATATTTAAGCATGGAAAAATAGTAACCAGTATGAAAGGGATGGCCCTCATGCTACTCTTTGCAAATTCTATTAATTAGTATGGGTTGATACTTTTTGTTGACATGTAGTTGATTGGTTGTGTTAGATTAGAGAATTTGTTTTCCTCGACGTTTATGGTGTTTGGGATTTGATTGATTGTGTTAGATTTGAGAATACATTCTTTTCTTTCTCTAGCACAAAAAGAAAGCCAAAACAGGATGATGCAGTTGGAGCTTTTCAGTTCATAATGTTATTTGGGAGCTGGTATAGAACCATGGTTTCATTGGCAGCTTTTGGTCTTTCTTCCGTAACATGAATTTTCTCTTTTGAGTTCTTGCTTCAATTGTTTGCTTTTGGTGTTGGTGGCGGTGGGTGAGTGAGAGCGGGCAGGGTTGTGAGTTTTAAGGTCCGGAGCACTTAAAACTAAACATTAGTTGAGTATAGCTGGAGGAAGAACAAACATTATTTACTCTCGCTCTCTCTCTCTCTCCCCCTTTCATTTTGTTTACTTAATTGTTCAAGTTATCATTTCATTGGACTGTGCTAATTTATTTTCAAGTGTAGTTTGGAGCTGTACTTTGCTTAATTTGGTGGTTTCTATGTGCATTTGGATTGTCAATATGATAAATTGAGAGGTTATTGGTGTTTTGAAGTTGCAAGATTGAGAGTGTTAAGCATGAGTTGTTTGGTTTAGGATAAACTTTAGGCTAAGACAAGTCGAATAATTTGCATTTTGCTTATGTCCTGATGAAAAGACAAACTCTTTCACCAAGGCTAATCCTAACACAACCATTTTTCTTTGTATTTTTTCTTTGAAACGAAATTTTTTTAAAACAAGATACTTGAATCTGTCTGTCAAGAAAAAGGGATTAAAGCTGGCATTTACGCCTAATCTAGAAATTTAAAAATAGAATGGACTTCAAAAGTTACAGTCGTTTAATGAAGGAAGAATAAACTATTGTTTTATCTTAAAGATGAAGCATGTATTCCACATTTCCACCTAAAGGTTTTAAGCATGCAAGCAAAGAAATTGTTTAGTAAGATTTTTTTTTAGATTTTTTCTGTAAAAACAATTAATGCAAGTATATGAAAAAATTTAGTATCTGCATTTGCAGAGAAGGAGAAGGAAAATATCAATAAAGGGTCAAACTCTATCAAAGAACAAAGAGCACTGTCCTAGTGTTTTATAATGAAACAGTAGTTCCATGTTCTGATATGCCACACAGAAAATGGAGGCAACCCAATGTTTGTGACTAACGTTTGAAAGAAAAAGAATGTGATGCCAATGAGGGTGATCTAGCGATTTTATGCCTTTTGTTATGCATAAAAATCTGCTCTATAATATTTGATTTAGATGTTGGCTTCCTTTTTTTGTTGATCAATTTGGATATTGACTTACTTTTTCAATTTTCTTTTATTTAGTTTGAAGATCCGAGTTTTATTGACGAAGCAGTAAGTTTTTTTGATATTTTAATTAATCGACTCCTATGCATAAAATATTGTTCAATGAATGTGTCTGATATTTTATTTGTCTCATGTGTAGGTGGAAGTAATGGACAAATTAATTGCATCTTGCATTGCTAAAACAGAAAGTGTTGTGAAGCAAGAGCCTCCGGAAGAAGAATAAGTGTTTGTTATTGAGAAAACAAAAAAATAATGTTGCTACATTTCAAATTTTTTTTTTTTTACAATTTTAATATTTCATTATTGGTTTTCTTACAAAATAAATGAATTAATATTTTATTATTTTTGTGTTATTTAGTCGAAAACAACGAACATACATTAATTTCAAGCACACATTGATTCGATGTCATACTTACACCGTGCCATAGGCACGGGCACAAAACCTAGTCAATAGACAAAGCATGCACGCGAGGTAGACAAAGGAAAAAACAAATCCCGTCCCTTCGTTCACTCACTCCAATCAGCATCCTCGTCATGTGGTCCTGAATAACACAAAAGTTATTAGTGAATTGAATAATACAACTAGACTCATCAATTAATTGTGATACAGAAATTAAGTTGCATGTTAATTTTGGCACATAGAGGACACGATCAAGTCTTAATCCTCCATCCAATATTATACTTCCTTCGTGATTTGCATCGGTCTTCTTTCCATCGGACATTCCCATGGGACAATTCAAATTTTTTCGTATATCTGTTATACATGCTAATTATCCCGTCATATGATTTGAAGCTCATGTGTCAATTATCCAAGAATTCTCATCATTCTTACCGTTCAACTTAGGGTTGTTCATTGCTTCGGTTTTTGGGTTGTTCGGTTCGGTTTGTTCGATTTTTGTTATTTCAACTTTAAAATCAAAAACCAAACCAAATTCGAATTCGATTTTCGGTTTTAACCAAACAAATGTTAAAACTACAATCCAATTCAAAGTTTAAATATTTATCATTTAGAAAACATCCAAAACAAAGATTAAAACTTCAAAAAAATTACATAATATATCCCTAAAAATGTAAGATTACATATACTTAGTATCTTGACTTAAAGGAAGTCTTGGATTCCACACATTAGTTTGACCTTTCTTGTCACTAAACATCCACGAAATTTGTTTGAGTTGTCACTTGTGTTATTTTTGCGACACATTACAATAATTATGGATATTAATTATTTATATAACTAATAATAATATATTTAATTTTAATATATTTTTTCTAATTCGGTTTTCGGTTTGAAAGGCAAAACCAAAAACCATATTAGAATTCGGTTTTGCCAACCAAACCAAAAACCAAATTCAAATTCAGTTTCGGGTTGTTCGGTTCGGATAATTGGTTTGGTTTTCGGATGAAACCAAATACTGAACACCCCTAATTCAACCTATCGGAGGACGTTTTAGGAACATTCAAAAGAGCTACCAGCTGCTGCCACTGTGTCGGAGATAAGCCTGCGATGTTTGAGAAATCCACGACATTGCCTTGGGCGTGACTTACAACTCTTTGTTGTGTTCCAGCAGTACCACCAGCCGTGTCGTTGTGTACGCGCATAGCTGAAGAAGGACCCCTACCGCGACCCGAGGTTGTATTTCCTTTACCTCCGCCACGACTTACTGCAATGTTTCCTCGTCCAGTTCCCCGCCCTTCACGAGGATGATCGACCCACCAATCTGGAAAGCAAATGATCTGAAAATAGCCACTCTAGCTCATCATGTCCTTCACGTTCGCAACACTGGCAAAATTTCTCTTCCCTTTCAAATCTGATTGTAGCTTTAGGGCCATAACATTATCCCGATCATCTTTAGGTCTCGACAAATTTCCACCACACAGGCGCTCATCTTGAATTACTCGTTGATAAGCACAATTCAATGTAGGCAATGGGTCCGACAAAAGTAAGTTTGATCTTATCCTAGTATAGGCACCATCGAGACCCTTAAGAAAACAATGCAAGCGATCCGCCTCTTGCATTCTTGCAAGCTTCGCACCAAGAATATCATACGTGCATCCACCACATTCGCAGTCCAGAAGCAACTCATAATTTGCAAGTTCATACCATAACTGCTTCAGACGACCATAATAATTAACCACCGTCTCGGTCCTAGATTGTTTTCAAGTGGATAGTGAAGATGATGTGAAATTCAATGATCTCTCGAGATTAAGCAATAATGGATATGTTGGAATAGAAAACTACGTACATTGTTGAGTTTGAAGATTAATGAGAGAGCATGAAAGATTATTTTGATAGGGAAGAACTAGCTCATAATTTGTACACAAAGTAAAAAGTTCGTCCCCAACCACAAGTAAAAATGATTATTGAAATTAAAATACAATTTCCTTGATAATTGTTGCTCGAATGACAATTGACCAGAAAATTTTGCCAGCTTGGTTTAAGGGAGGTGTATATTAAACTAACTCCAATTAAAATTATTAATAGTTTAAAAAATTTATTTTTTAATTATTAGACATCAATTAATACTCGTATTTTATGTTCTAATTACATTAGGAATAAGTTTGATAAATTGAGGTCAAAAAGATTTTTCTAACACAAACATACCCAATACAGAAAAAGTAGTTACTTTCATCAGAAATTGAGGGTCGCATTTGTTGAATCTGCAGTTATGGCTATATAAAATTGATTGGCGATCTTCTCTTGTACATTGTGTTGGGTGAAACTTAAACACTCAAAGCTCGACTCAACTTGCTAGCTAGTTTACAGCCCAAGAAAAGAGTCAAAGTGAATAAGAATAATGATTTGTGTAAAAGTACATTCTAACAAGGTAATATCAATATGGGATGGAATTTTCTTAGGCCCTGTTCGGTTAATGGAAATCCTGAAACCGAAGAAGGAAAGGGCTTGTTTGAAGGAATCATATCATATATAGTGCTCATATAAAATATTTCTTTATTTTTCCTTATAAAGAATCGTGAAACCAAAAAAGGAAAGATTGAAAGAATACTTTGATGATCATGCATATATATATATATATATGCGTATTTTCTGTTATCAGCATCATTCTTCTAGCTAGATGTTCTCTCTCCTGTATAGAAGAATCTTCTGTAACTCTTCAGGCGTGCAAGGGACTGTAAGAGCACCATTGTGTTGAAATCCATATTCTTCTTCAGCTTGCTCTAATAACTTCAAGAATCCAGGATTCGAAAGGTGTCCAATTGCAACGATAAATCTTTGTGGTTTCTCACACTTCACCGCAAAAACAGCAAAGTGTCCTTGCTTCACATCTCGAGAAGGCGCCATTGCCATTGCCATTGCCTTTTCCCTTTGCTCTTCAAATTCAACTTCTCCCCAATATGGCCTTACAGGGTGTGAAAGTAAGAGTATCCTCTGCATGAACCTTATCATGATTTTAATCTTAAGGTAACGGCGAGAACTCACCATCTTGAAGTAATGCTGTTTGGACGTAGACACTCAAAGGGAAGGAAATTTTTTTCGGGTTTTTTTATTCTGGTGTTTGTTTCCAGGGAAAGTTTGAATGAGAAGGAAAAATTTATCGTTTCATTTCCTTTCCTTTCTGTCTCTCCCCTTCCCACTCCAGAAACTGAAAGAAAGGATATTCAACAATAAGAAGAGAAAACTAGTTTTCCTTTTGGTTTTCTTTCTTTCTGAAAGGGATTTATATAGTGGTTGGTGGAGGAGAGAGAAAATAATTGCTGAAATTTCTGGGATGGTTAGGCTTGGGGGCCATGCCATTGCCAGGCATATGGATACAACTACCATGCCATTAAATACTCACTATTTCTTGACTCATTTCCTATGTAAATTAAAGATGCATCATTATTAGCTTACTACTCTTTCATACTTGATTTAGTTTTCTTTTTTCATTCTGAAAGTCAATGGCGGTGTAGTCAGATTGGAGTGTACAAATACTTGTTTCCAGGTGTATCATTCCATTCTTCTAACTATCGATATATTCCCTCCGTTCCACCAAAAGAGTCTACGTTGAAAATTTTAATAATTAAAGAATATATAATATCATTAGAACTTGTCATAATTACAAAAATTCATAAGTATAGTTAATATATTTATTCATATGGAGAATAAAGTTATAATATGCTCAATATATTTATTCATATGGAGAATAAAGTTATCAAATTATGAAGATTGTGGGCACAATATCTTTTTGAAAATGAACTCTTGTATGAAATATCTATTTAAAATAGAATAGTGAACTCTTTACCTAAAATGAATGAAGGGAGTGTATAATTTATATACATATATTCCTTTACGAGAAGGCTAGGTGGAGTACAACAGTAAGCTCTCGAAGAGGGTAGTACTATTGATATATCTACACGGACTTACGATTGTACTCATAGCTTACCAGCCCATATATATATATTAGGCCCTTTGTTCCTAAATTATTGTCTTACTTTTCTTTTTTGTCCGTTCTAAAATAATTGTTATTGAAAATTTTCTTTTTAGGACATTTTACCCTTATTTTTTCTTCCTATTTTAATTATGGTTCATATACAAATAGGCATTAAAAGAAACTACACACTATATCAATATTAATAATCAAGTCAATTGTTTTTTCGTAATTCGTGTATGAGATTAAACAAAACAATAATTTGAGAACGGAGGGAGTATAAGTTTGGAAAAGTATAAGAGTAAGATAGGTTGCTGATCTATTCTAATTCCTAAACCCATGACATTCATTGATCTTTGCGGTTGTACTTACAACTCGATCACTTAGTAGCCCTCTTGGGAAGGACTGTTGGCGGCAAGATTCAAACTTACCTGATACAACTAACTAAGCCAGACCAAAGAGAGATTAATATACATTGTGTTTGGTTTTGGTAAGTACCAAGTTCGAATTCGACGTGTGTATTACAGTTTGTTTGTTACTGTACTACTTTTTTCTAAGAAAGATATTTAAAAGTCAAGCTGAAGAGTATAGTGCATATCCTATCCAAACCATTCCAATCAACAACGGAAAACAAGATTTTCTTCTTTCTTTTCCATTGCTAATTTCGATGATCATGGAAACGTAGACTGTCTTAATTAGTATGAAAAACTTAGTTTTGAGACTTAATTTATCTTAATCTTTAAGCGAGGGGGAGAAGTCGTCGTCTTGAAGTAAAACTGTTTAATTGGTAGACGCTGACCAAAGAGAAGGGAAAATTCTCGGGTTTGTTTTTTTCTACTGCTTGGTTGGTTCAGGGGAATTTGTGGAAGAGAAGATCTCCTTTCCTCTATGACCTTACAAGTCCGGAAATCGAAAGAAATGATCTTCAACAAAACAATTGATTCTGGAGAAACAGACTTGTTCAAGGAATTTATTTATATAGTGGTTGGTGGAGGAAAGAGAAGATATACGTATGCCTGGGAATGGGATGGTTGGTTTAGCCATGGGAATATTCATACGGGTGCAACTACTATGCCACTAACAACACTAGTTTTGATTGGGTCTTGACTCACTCATAAAGCTCCCATTACTGGTTTACTACTCTTTTCATACTTGATATAGCACTAGTGTCTCTCTTTGCTGGAAGCCAATGGCTGGCTGTGTAGTCTGTCAGATTAGTGTGTATTGACAGATTTTTGCAACACGGGAAGGCAAGTATAATTCAATGACAAAAACTTAAAAATGACCGTCTTACAGATCTCCCTCGCCCGACCTTAGCTGTGAGAGAGTTGGGCTCCCTCGTCTTACGAATTAGTATCCGTAAAACGGTCTCACAGAAAACATACTCAAGTTCAATTTATAAACTAAAAGTAAGTTTGACTTTTCAAACGCCACGACGGGAGGAGCAAATGCTGTTGCTTGTATTCATATGTAAAAATTGAAATATGCATGAATAAGAGATTTTTAGAACCACCTCAAATAACTGTTGACATTACATATTATTGTCCGTTATACACCCAGTAGCCTACACTAGCCATGCACCCAGCATCGACGCTGGCCGTGACAGACATTTAAGTCCCTTGTCGCACAAGAATTTGAACTTTGCATATAAACACAGAGCTTTTAGTAAGACTCCATATGGAGATTTAACATAGGAACGCTGATAACTGAAAGACAATTATTAGGCAAATCACAGCATACAAGAATATTTCAAGGAAAATTTGACCAACAGAAACATCATTTGAAGACAATATTTTCAACGTAAGACTAATAAGTACATAACAACAAAAAACAAGGAGAAACACCCGTTCAAAAAACAAGGAGAAACGATTTACAGAGGAATTACTGGAATATTGAACTAACCACACTTCCTATATCCAGTTAAAAAGAATGGTTGCACGTACAGGTAGCCGAAAATAAAATTAAGTTTTGACCATGACCAGGAAAAAAAGAAAAAAGTATGGCAGCAATTACTGGAATATTGAACAAACCACACTTCCTATATCACCACCTTTAGACACGATGTTCATGCAACCCACTCATTTTCATGCTCTCTAAAATCTTCCGGAGCTCCTCAGGCCGGCAAGGAACAGCGAGAACGCCCTCTTGTTTAAATCCAAATTCCTCCTTCGCTTGCTCTAACAACTTCAAAAACTCCGGGTGACCTAAACAACTCAGCTCTATGATAAACCTTTTCACTTCACCAATGATCGTGTGAACCACAAAGTGTCCCTCCTTCACATCTTCCGGGAGATCATTAGTCAATGAACTGACCTCCTCGTCATCATCATCACCAGCAAGTGGAGCAATGTTCAATTTGTTTGACAGTGCAATGATTCTCATTAGCCTCTTTCTAATTACCCTAAAATTTACTAATCCACTCCTCATGACTGCAATTTTCAAGTAGGTAAATCATATGCACACCAGGGCAAGAAGCCAGTTTGAAATATATACTAAAGGCTATGATCTGATAGCAAGACATATCACGTTCTAATTTAAACAAAATAAGCAAAATACATGTGTTCTGCACAATACAGTGTTCTCCAATGTATCACTATAAGCTTACATCATAATGCAAAGTTTCCAAGACTGCTGAGCCAAGATCAGGAAACCGTCATTTTCAGATAGAAAGGTTTGTTGAAGTGAATCATGTTGGCACATAGAATGCAAGTAAAACATATAGATATAAGCATGTACATGCATACTGCGAACTTGTGAGTGGGGTCCATCAGTAAGTGCCTTTTACCATGTTTGGAGCACCAAGATGCAGTTGTGAGCTTTGTAGGAGCCGAAAGGGAAACAAACGTATCACATGGCTGGTCCTTGTGAAACATAAGTGTTGAACATGTATAAGATCTATAAGAGGAAATAACAAGAACCTAAAACATAAAGAAGATAAGGAAGGTAGTACGGAGAGTACAAACTAGTGTTAATCATGCACCTTCCATTGGGCTTATACTGGAACCTTTTGGTGTGGGTCAATGGCACAGTCTAAGTCAGAAATTGTTCAAGTACTTGACTTATTCGATATATGAATTCTGCAATTCATCACTTAAAAACAAATTACTCTTACAAGCTCTCTATGTACACCCACCTACAGGAAATTTGCAAATTCATTCACAATCACCTTTTTACTTTCTTTCATTCTCGAGAGTCCTTTAGAGTGAGTTCACTGGGGTCACAAGGAATGGCTAGAACTCCCAGTTGTTTCGACCCACACTTTATCCAATGTTGAATATCGAAAACCCTGGACGGGTCAAATAAATCAGTTTCTAAAGACTCCCCAGTCCCCTCATGTGTCTCTCGCTCATATATGGAGAGAAAAACCAACATGCATCACTAGATGCATCATAAACCAAACAGATCACTACCTTGTTCGCAAACAATATTGAAGGGAAACAAAACAAATGAGATGACAAGAGCCTAAGAGTTCGCGTAATGAGAGCTCTCATATATCATGTTAAGCTACCAACTCATCTTAAAAGCCTTATTGTTCTAAGAAGAACCAATGTAGATCAAGCCTAAAGAAACCTACTCACTCACCATGAGTTTATGAAGATAAAGTATCCCTCTAACTTTATCCAGGATATTATCAGTCAATGGACCCACATCATAATCATAATGAAAAGCAGCAAACTGACTATTATATACTCCCTCCATCCCAAAATGAGGGTCTTTCTTTGAAAAATTTTGTCCCAAAATGAATGTTTTTTATTCTATAAAGTTACTATATTCACCTTTCCAATCTATCATTCTCAAGTGCACTTGCAATACTATAATGTGAATACCAAGAATTATGTATATGCACTACTAAAAAGTCCTAAAAGTCAACATTCTTAATTTTTGCAAAAAGTATGCAAAAAATAAGAAGGGATACTCATGTTGGGACATATGATTCTCATTACTCTTGTACAAATAACCTTAATGTTAAGAATCACTAAAACTCCCAACATACCGGAAATCTTTTAAATATCTCAACAGGCGACAATAATCAAAGAAAAGATAAAAGTTATTTTTGAAAAGAACAAAAAATTAAATCCATGCATTACAATGTTTCTCTGATGTATCACTATCAACTCCCCACTATTAGGAATATTGATAAAGATGTAAGATAAAAAGCTGCTGTATAATCAGGAATCTGGCCTTTTCAGATGAAGCATAAAATAATCACACAAATGTTAAGGTGAACCGATGAACACACCACAGCCAAAACCAGAATGTAGACACTGGGAAAGCATGTAAAAATGAGTAGATTTCAACCACATTCAAACTTGGCCTCCATTGCGGACCGTGGTTGAGGTTTTGGCAAAACTGAAAAATACAGAGACATTAAGTTCAAGCGCTGAATAAAAATGATCTACATATTCGAATGAGATCTATAAAAACTAAACTCGAGCGCTCACAAAGTTTCTCACATTTCAACCTACCAAATCTTTGGGTAAATAACCTCATTTTCATCATACTTGGCATACTCCCACACGAGGCATATTCGTATTGTCAACTTGCCTAGTTAGGTAGACAGCCATGAACTCAATGTGCAAATAGATGAGCTGGCTGTGACATTCACCTAATTAGATGGTTAGATTACGGTGTTTGTGAATTGCTAGGAATTTAACCTGGCACCAATGGAGTGTATCATGAATTAGCATTGGCCAGTGCAAAATGTTATCTGCATCACCAACCGATTCATGATATCAAAAGCAAAAAGTTAGGGATTATGAATACCATGTTTCAGCCATGCACATTTTCAGTAGTAATCAACTTGCCTGGCGGAGAGAGGCCCTTAATGCTGTCTGTAGACATTGCACGTTGCCGAAGTCTAACCGCACTTCGGCCATGAGGAGGAAGCTAAACCTGTGACCGCCTGGCAGAGGAACTAGCGTCTTCTGCAAGACAAAACAAATACTTGATTTTTGTAGACACTCTGAAGGTGATCATATCTCGTGTTTATTGAGATACAAGCTTCCTCGCCAGTTCTGCTATTGGGAACTAAGTGTGTAGACTACTCAATAATTTCAAAAGAAATTAAGAGAATTAAGAAATAAAATAATATGGCTGCAGCTACTGAACTAAAAGGTTGAACTCTCATGTTAGTGCATTCCATATCGAAGACAGACAGTATCGACCAGTGCAGAGCAACTATGGGCCGGTTTTGAAGTCTAGACTGTGATAATACTTTTGTTTTTGATAAGTGACTGTGATAATACTAGAATGAGGAAGCTTAAAAAACATATTCAACTTCAAGAAAGAAACGACAAGATGTTCCTTCAAACCATTAATCTTGTGGCAAGGTTAAGCCAAGTTAAATAGAATATTTATTCTGATGCAAGAACTGCGGTAACATTAACAGCATATCCAGGTACAAAGATTTTTACATGCTGTTGCTACATATCTATTTTCCTTCTTTTTAAGCAATATACATGCTTCTCACTAGGTCATTATGCAATAATTCCTGGACTCCTATTACAAGGAAAGAGCTACAAGCTACACAGAGAAAGATTGCATCCAATGGAATGGTCAGGCTTAACTAAAACTCTTGTGGGTGCTTTCAAAAGGTTTGTTAGAATAAGAAAAATCACACATCCTTATAGAAGAAAGACAATCAGATTAAAACATGTACACCCTAGATTACACCATCATTCTTTCTTCAAATGCTGTTGAGGATCCTTTCTTCTGAAGCGATTCTGTCAAAACTATACTTTCAGTTTCCCGCAAAGAACAATATTACAACAATTAGAGGCTAACTCATCTGACTCTGATGACAAAAGCTACAATCAATAAGCTCAAAACACTCGAGAGACAGTATTTTTAATTGCCCAGTGTAAATGGAGCGAAATATTAATCAAACATAATCTGTAGTAAGAATAAGAAAAAGAAAAGTTTTAACAAATGTTTCCTGAAAAGAGGAACCAAGGAAACAGTAACCTTTTATATATTAGGCACCTGGTCATCAACTGTGTGATAGAGCAAATGAATGATAAGACGATTAGCAGATCTTTCAGTAACCCATATCTTTCATTAACAGCAGCAACTGATATGGAGCTAATATCCACAGATTTATAGTCTCTTATACTTCTCTACAGCAATACAGCTTTTAAATATCAAAGATCCAGTAAAATTTTCTTGAAGAGATCAAAGACTCTAGCTCAAGGAAGAGACGTAATGTAATAAGAGCACCAGCTTCTGTGCTTTCCAAACTAAGGTTTCAACATAATTTTCAGGTGCCGAACCATGTAGGGCATGCCTGGGCATGTCAGAATAATGCAGAAACATGTGCAGAATGTACATAATTTAACTTTCTATTACAATTTTATTCCTGCAGCAAATATTGCTCTAGTGTGGTGGAGGTAGCAAGATAATGGTTCCTTGGCTTGAACATGAAAAGAAATATATGCATGTTAAGCAAATTCACACTTTTTATAGTTCTTCATTGCATCACCAATAGTACCAATCTTTTTCAAAGTTCTTAAAGAGAAGAGCGGATGGCAGGCAACTTATACGATACATAGGTTGTAAGTAGACCAGAGAATCAACAATCTTATAAAATTGTTAGCGGTATCAAGTGAAACTCGGTGTAGCCTCTAGAAACAGCGTTCAATCCCTCATTGTCCTTAGAGTAATCCAGACTCATCCAAGAAATAGCCAACTCAAATAGTAGCTGGGATCACTTAAGAAATTAGCGTACAAATCTTCAATGAACACATCTGACAAAACCCACTATAGCTACCTCTAGGAGTGAAGGTCATATCCATGGTCCTGCATAATTTCTCTAGCAAAAGAATAGGTTGGTGGACTATAAAGAAAGCATAAACATCACGGCGTTTAAGGACTTAAATCAATGGCAAGATGAAACATTCAAATCTACAATTGTTTTCAATGAAGACTCTAGCGTACCATACCATGGTTGCAAATGAAAAGATGGATAGAGCATCTAGACTCTAGAGAAATGCCAGGGATCCCAAATAAACATTGCAATTTCGCCTCTTGAGTTGTGTGTCAGTATTTGCGAGTTTACTTAGTGACCCCAATAAGAAAGAAACGGAATGCACGACCCAACACAATAGGAATTGAATTTGGGATTTTTATTTTCGGATTTCCTTAGCAATACTCATAACTATACACTCAGAAAATGGCCTATCAAACCATTCAAAATATATCACAAGAAAGTGGCAGCAAGCGACTTAAAACCGTATCAATTCTAAGTAGTATTAGTAAAATCATAGAGTACTAATGTATACAAATTTACAAGGACAATTAGAGATTTGCATATAACAGTATGAAGCAAAACAGTAATGTTACAGATCCATTTGCTGATTCCCAAATTCTCCTAATTGGTCATGTCATTACAGTGACGTTTATCTAACAAATCACATGTATGACCATCAAACTGAAACAAAAAATTCGGAAATCAATAATTGGATCTGTAGCATTACTAGAAGCAAAGCCATATGGGTTGGAAATGGGCGCCACTACTTCTAAAAATCTCGCCTTAAGCCAGGCTAACCATTTCCTCAAACAGTAGGTCTGCGTTCAAACCCGGTCCCAGGATCATCACTACAAGGCACAACATCAAAACCAGTAACCATAGCCGAAGGCGGTCCCCTTCGACACCGCTGCTCCATCTCCTCAACGTTTTCATGACTCCCAGAAAACAATGCCTCAACCGACCCGTCTCTCCGGTTGCGAACCCATCCCTTCAAACCCAATTCTCTTGCATTATCCACCGTCCAGTTCCTGTAAAACACCCCTGCACCCTCCCCTTGATCACAACTCGAACCTGCACGCACACAAACAAACATCGTCACTTAAACGAGTTAATTAACATTGCACAAAAGAAACCACAAAATTGAAAGAGCTACATAAAATAGAGATTAAGTGGGCTCGTAACAATTTCATTTCGGATCAAATAGAATGAAGAAGAATAGCGATTGTTGCGATACTAAAGAAGCAGTCGGAGGAAATGGGTTAGTACCGTTTTGGTGGGGGTTGAGTCGGGAGGAAGCTAAGGAGGACATAGGAAGTGATAGAGAAGATGGACTAGGTCGGAGCAGAGGAGGTAGATGAGGAGTAGATAGAAAATTGCGATGGTGAATTTGAATATTAAGAGGAGGAAGATGAAGCTGATGAGGAAGGAGAGAAAAGGAAAGTGGGCGTCGTAATAGTAATCGGGCATTTCTGGGAGCTGTTGTTGTTATTGTTGGGCTCTTCTTCCATGGGATTAGATGGTTACGAAATATTTGGGATTTGAACAAAATCAATGGTGGTGGTAAGATCGTTGTTGTTGATGTTGCTGTGGCCATTTCTTTTTCTTCCAGAAGTTTCTCTCTGTTAAGATTTCTAGAATCATGTATTCATCAATGTTGACTGTTTTCTATGCTACCTACTACAAGTTACTTGTTGTAGTTTCAAGAAGAATGCAGCCCAGGAAATATTTTGTATAGAGACATGGATACGTGGTGTACGTTTTCGAAGCATCACTTAACTAAGTACTAATAGCAGCATTAGTTGTTTATCACGATCATCAAGTATTGCTATTGATCATTCATGGTATGGGCGTCCGTCGGTCGAATATTTTCTCGAAACCACACCACATTCTACTGTGAACTCCTAGGGTAAGTTTTTGAACAAAATATGTACATTCAAACCAAATATATTCTTCGCATTATAAACAAACGAATGTCTATTTTGTTAACAATTATATGTATATTTTTCAACAAAAAGAAAAATTAATAATATCGTATAAAATTTATCAATAAAAAATTCTTCATCAATAGTATCGTATAAAATATAAACACCATTGATTAAAATATAAACATCAATAGCATTGTATAAAATATATCAATAAAAAATTCTTCATCAATTTAACTTATTCCGTTGTACAGCACAATTTAGAACAAACCCCCCTGACTCCCTGAGAACAACCAAAGTTGCTGAATGAAGCCCTCAATTAGAGACGATGGAAACGCGACAGTTAATATTCGTGCAGTGCAGGCTAAAGGCAATGAAGCGACGGGCCTAAATGCTTAAGTGTCCACTCGGACACTTTAGAAAGACTGAAACTTGAGGAGTTGGACATATAAAGAGGGCCTCAAGAATAGAACAACTACTTGGGCCGTCCTCAAAAGAATTGTTGATTTGATATTCATCAAACAAAATTATTTCATACTTATGCAAATTGATTCGAGTTGGGTTGCCGATTATCCCTGCCTCCTTACCATTTCTTACAAAAATTTTGGGTCCTATACTAGCTAATTTCTTTTGTTATTTTTGGTTCCAGTGTTTAAAAATTTAGAGAATTGTACTCCAGTTGAGAATTAAAACTCAAATCGTAATACTTAAATAACTAATCCAAAATTCTAACTACCGCTTGAGAAAATATTTAATGGTTCCAAAACACTGCGCTATGTGGTGCATTTTATATCGCTTTAGCACTACAGTATGATACTATTAGTCGTGGTGCACCAAGTGATACTCTGGGACCATGAAATATCGTCTCCCAACACTTTGCGAATTCTCTTTTGCTAAATCCATGATTCCTCCTTACGATTCCTAAACTACCCAAACTCGTCAAATGTGAATCGGATTTGGCAGATTTTACGAATCAGTGCAAATTTTGAACAACCCATCAAGTATCTACTAGGGGTGTAAATTTGAACCGCCGAACCGCGAAATCGAACAGAATCAAACCAAACCGAGCGGTTTGGTTTTAGACTAGGATGATTCGGTCTTGTTTGGTTTTAGACTAGGATGGTTCAGTCACGGTTTAGAAATTTTATAAACTGATCAGTTCGGTTTGTGGTTTTAGGGGTCAAACCAAACCGTTATATATATATAGTATTCTTATTATTAATACTCATTTGATTTGTTTTGAAAATTTTGTACCGAGATCTAGAAAATTCTAAGAGTAAAGATGGTAATCCCACACCTTGGTCTCTCAACTCTCTCTCTTTTCTCTCACGCCAATGTCACGCCTCACCATTAGTTTGTCATTGTCCCTCTCACCTCGTCAGCGTTCTTTTCACCTCTCGACATTCTTTCTCACATCTCATATAACTAATTTTTTTTTTCGACCATCATAAAATATCTCTCGACCTTACAAAATTAGTCTCAACTTTCTTCTTCTTTTTCAATATTTGAAAATTGACCTTGTCTTCTTCTTTTTCAATATCTCTTCGGTGGTTCTGAAATAATAATTAAAAAATAAATTACTTTAAACCATAAAACTGTACCGAATGGTTCGGTTCGGTTCGATTCGATTTGAAAAAAATGTAACCATTAGGAGGCAATTTGGTTCATAGTTTTGAAATAAACCGAACCATTTACACCCCTAGGTCACTATCTACAACACATTGGACTTGTATTGAGAGGTGCAAGCCCAATAATAGAGCCAGTGGGCTGCTGTATTAGCAGAGCCCAATTGCGATTTGTGACTTGAATTTATACTTCTTTATTACTCTGTTGATGAATAGTTGTTCAAGTTTAATTTGTAAACTTTTGTTCGACAATTTAGTACAGAATCAATTATGGTTTACTCAACTCAATCTAGGAAGAGTGGGAGTATTACCAATATATGTCAGCCATGCCAACATCGAAGTGGGTAATGCAATAAATTAAATCAAACCATTCCAGGCTTGGTTAGAGCTCGAGAATCATGATCGATTTGTGAATTAAACGAGTCGATCATCATCTTAATTTTAGAAACTACTAGTTCCGTTGTCATTAACACTAGCTCGACTCATTCTTTGCACGTATGTTGTATAACCAAACACTAAAAGATAATTGTGTCCGGACGAGCGAGCTCAATTAGTTCTCAACAAAGAAATGCTTGTGACCTAAACAAGTCAACCTAGATCGCTCATCTTAAACTCGGTATATATATTTTCTTATCTTACACTAAAATCTCTACTCAACTCAACTTTACTTTTGTCCAAATTACTTAGGACCGACTACATAAATCTATTTTCGTCATTGAAATTTGTCCACGAAAGGTCATGACTCATGACACAAGTTATCATTGTTACACCCCTTGCCCATCCATAACACCACCAGGCGGGTGCAATGTTCAAAATATAAGTAATTTTCTAGTATCTATGCGAATATTCTTAAGATTTATATTCAGAATAATTTGACAAAGATTATTTAACATAACACTCCTATTTATCTAGGGTTGAGATCGATTGTATAAAAATATAACTCTAAATACGATATAATTAAAATTAAAACTTATTTAAGAAGATTAAAGTACTCGAGTTTAGATGAACGAAATAACAAACTATTTCAATTCGGTAGAGAATAGGTCAACTAAAAGCTAAATAGTTGAGCTAATAGAGCTACAATTAAGAAATGAATATACTGAATTCAAACATTTCAATACTATAGTTGGGGATTTAGTAAACCACAGTCATAATCGATCAACTTGTTCTCGGTTTCGACGTCGAAAAATTTATTTCGTAGTATAAATTGTCAAAACTTACAACCGTTGTTATAAACAACTCCTAGTATTTTAATTTTTCAAAGCTTATCCAAAATGTTTCATAAAAGTCAAACAAAGAACTAAAAAGAAGAAATCAAAACAAACTCGTGTTCAATTCAATTTCCTTATGTTGAATTGGTTAAAGAAAAGGAAAGAAAAGGGAAGGCGGGCGGGATAACCATGACCCTTCCTTATCAACTAAAGAAACACATTTAAATAAGGGGTTAATGACATTACAAGTCCCTTGACTATGAACGATTCCACAGTAGTCCCTTAAAAATTATTTTCAAATTTCAGTCCCTTGAGTACTCAAAATCACGCGGCTAGTCCTTTTGATGGATGCCGTTAGTAAAATTCCGTTAAGTGACCATGTGCGTTGCA